>OZ038387.1:11785846-12090600 GCA_964036045.1 Eutreptiella sp. 'Long Island Sound 2002' | reverse complement strand
CCCTTTTTCGGACATGGAGAATTCAAAAATCAAGGTTTCGTGGCCCAACAAAACGGTGGTGGGGCTATCCGAGGTCCCAAACACGGGTGATTTTCAGGAAATTTGCTGCTAGTGGTCTAGCATACGTACAGGGTTTTCACCGTGCTTGGCCCGGTGCTCAAACATATCGTCACTATGGCAAATTTCAGTGGACTTGTAAACTATGCAAAATTTCATGCCGAATCCACTGGTGCGGGTCCCACCCTTCAACTCAACGATATTGTAGAGAAAATCACCAAAAACTGTTGGCAGTGTAGCTTGCAAAAGTCAAGCTACCCAGAGCATTTTGACGCAGCGTAGGCCTGCACACAGTTTTTGGTAAATTTCTCCAACATATCGTTGAGTTGAAGGGTGGGACCTTCACCCGTAGATTCGGCATAAAAATCTGCATCTTTTACTATGGCACTGAAATTTGCCATATCAACGACATGTTGGAGCACCGGGCCAAGCACCATGAAACCCTGTATACAAACCACACCAGACTGGACCTGCTTATTGGAGCAGGCACCAGAACGCCCAAAAGTTCGGCCCCGGATCTCAAAAATATCGCCACCTACCCCCCCCAAACCCATACCTTTCCGAAACGGCCATTTCTTGGAGATTTCAAAAAGGTACAACATACCTCCCCCTACGGAACGACATTTTTGAGAAAAACGGCGAGAACTGAAAAAGCTCCCACTTTGCGTCGGAATGACCCCCCCCCCCCCCGTGAAAACGCCCATATATATTACTACACCCCTCTCCCCTTAAATTTAGCTAACAAGCAAGCAACAAGCAAGCAAGCACCTCACCATTCCGTTTTGGCTATTGCAGCTTCCCAACGCCTCGGGCTTGACTCTGCTTTAGCCATCCTAAAGCCTAGGTGGTGGCCTTGCCAAATCCAAGTTTTGAGCCAAAAACTCACCGGTGGCGCCCCGGGGCTTGGGTGCCAAGTTGGGAGGTACCCTCACAAATCTGTGCAGTTTTGGGCCAAAAACAGCCATTTTTCGCCCAAAAATAGCCCCAAAACCCGGGCAAAACGCCCAAACAAAGGGAAACGGGGCAAGATTGCACGTGCGGCTTTACTTCACCGTGTCAAAGAGCCCTCTAGTGCCCTTCAACTCCACGATATGTCCGAGAAACGGCCCAAAAAGGCGCCAAAAAGCCCCCAAATCTGCGCTATGTGCACCAACACCCCGAAACCAAGCACGGGCCGTATCTTGGGCTACGTGGCTGAAAACCAAGTTCCGAGGGCACCTAGTCCACCCGCAACCCCCCACTTTTTGTGGTTTCCAAGCATCAGAATCGCCCAACGAGATGCCTAGACCCCCGTACCAGTGGTCACTTGGTGGAGCTGGAGGGCAGCCCGGCCCGCGCACGGTGGGGGCCAACGGTGGGTCCACCAGGGTCCCCGGGGCGAAAAAAATCATTTTTTCCAAAGTTGTTCCTAGACCACTTGGGATGCTCAAAAAAGTGTCTTTAGGCTGTTTTGAGCTCGTGGTGACGCGTTTTAGGCCACGGAAAATCCCAAAATGCCTTGAAAATGGGCCGTTTTGGAACCAACAATGGGTCCAAAATGGGTCAAAAACGCCTTTTTCCAAAAAGTGATACTGGACCATTTGGGATGCTCAAACAAGTGTTTTTAGCCCATTTTGAGCCCGTGGTGACACGTTTTGGCCCATGGAAAATCCCAATATGCCTTGAAAATGTGCCGTTTTGGGACCAAAAATGGGTCAAAAACGCCTTTTTCCAAAAGTGATCCTGGACCATCGGGGGTGCACAAACAAGTGCTTTGAGCCCATTTTGAGCCCGTTTTGATAGAATTTAACCCCTTCCGCCACATGTATGCACCAAGTTGTACCCTTCGCATGCACCTTAGAGCCGTATGGTGGAGCCACCTAGAGTTGGGGAGAGGGGTGTAGATAAGAGGATATATATACATACATGTATATCATATCTATATATATATATATATATATATATATATATATATATATATATATATATATATATATATATATATATATGGCCCATGAGAGCTTTACGCCCCCCCGCCTGTTTACCCCCCCCCCCCCCTGGGGGTTGTGGGTGCCTCGACTTACCTCCTCTGGCCCTGTGTGTACCGCCTTGTGTATGTACCGCCTTGTGTGTGCACCGCCGGTCCTACTATGCATTCGGCTCGCTACGCTCGACGCGGGGGCCAGCCCCCGCACCCCCCTTAAATAACAAGACTCCTGCACTGCTACAGACCGCCTTTTGTGTGTACCGCCTTGTGTATGTACCGCCTTGTGTGTGCACCGCCGGTCCTACTATGCATTCGGCTCGCTACGCTCGACGCGGGGGCCAGCCCCCGCACCCCCCTTAAATAACAAGACTCCTGCACTGCTACAGACCGCCTTTTGTGTGTACCGCCTTGTGTATGTACCGCCTTGTGTGTGCACCGCCGGTCCTACTATGCATTCGGCTCGCTGCGCTCGACGCGGGGGCCAGCCCCCGCACCCCTCTTAAATAACAAGACTCCTGCACTGCTACAGACCGCCTTTTGTGTGTACCGCCTTGTGTATGCACCGCCTTGTGTATGCCCCGCCAACCCTACCCCGCTACGGCTCGCTACGCTCGACACCCCACAACCCGGGGGGGGCGTAAACAGGGCCATGAGGCAACGGAAACTGGGCTCGCATACGCCCCCGTGTCACAGGCGCGTAAACAGGGGGGGGGGGGGCGTAAAGCTCTCATGGACCATATATATATATATATATATATATATATATATATATATATATATATATATATATATATATATATTAAAAGATGGACAAAATACAAAGAAACACTAGGAAATATAGTGATGGATGTTTTTTACTAGTATACCCCTGACCCAGTAATATAAGTGGGGGGGTGGGGTAGAGAACTCTGTTACCAATGATAGATATCATTGGTAACAAAATACTCCACCTCCCCCCGGATTACAGGTATGTAGGTATATATGTGTAAAAAAAAAAACATACTTTGGTCACAGAATTTGGTACCCGCCCCGCGTATTGAGGCTATATGGGTATGCCCATATAAATAAATGCATCAGTCTATTTTCCCAGTATCTCTGTGTACTTTTGTGCATTTTTGAAAAAAAAATATGGGCGAGCTTGTATAGGGGGGTAACGGGGGGCACAGAATTCTGTTACGAATGACATTAAAAAACTATAAGGGATGCTTAAAAATATCAGAAAAGCGAAACACGAAGAACTCGACAAAACCTCCAGACTTAAAACTGAAAGCACTCAAGAATTGATTTTAACTGCCAACAAAAGATTGAAAAAATCAAAAAAATATTATAAAACATCAGCTAGCAAATATCTGTTTCTAGAAGCCCACATAGACGATGACCCTCACAATCCCGCCGCCTCGGACTATCAACTGCTTCAACAACTACTCAACATGGGAAAAAGTGATTTAAGAGAAAACTCCAGATACCCAGTGTTAAAGGGCTTTTAATAAAGTCCCGTCAAACGAGACCTCCAAAACACTCTCCCATGATTTAAATAGATTAGACGACCAAGTTAAATCAATTCTTTTCAAATGTGAAACCGGTAAGGCGCTGACATCCAAATCTGCAGCTAGGCCTTGCATCGCACGCACTAACGCTTGTATGATATCGTGTGAATGACCGTGCCGCAAGCGACGACCCTGATCTGAACCGCTTGCAGAAGGCATTTCCTTGCTCTCTAACAGCACGGGTTAAGTCCAGGTAATCATTCCAAAAGCCTGCTCGGCAGGGGCAGCGCCACAAAAGGGGCGTGGTGGGCGCTGGAACTTTGTCCATAGCTCCACGAATGGACTAAAGGCCACGTCACCCAACATCTTTTCACCGTCTTCGAAGATCAAGTTATGGTCCCATTTGCATTCTCTATAAATAGTGACGTCCGAGGGGCTTTAGAAACTGTTTTGTTGGCTTCCCTATTCCCTGTTCCCTGATTCCCTGTTCAGTGCCCATGTCTTATGCAAAGCCTACCACCTCACACATCTACAAATACAATGGGATTGGTGCGGTAACCGATATGCAACAAACCAAAACTGATAGAAACACATAGTCCAATCAATCATTTGTGTACATCCCACTCAAACAACTCTGGGGCGGGCGGGGCGGGTGAGGTGGGCAGGGCGGGCAGGGCAGGCGCGGCCGGTGAGGTGGGTGGGGCGAACAGGGCGGGCCGGCCGGCTGCAGCTGGTATGGGGGCCAAGGCGGGTGCGGCTGGTGGGGTAATTGCGGCGGGCGGGGGGGGGGGGGGGAGTGCTGGCGGGGGAAGAGGGGGGGGGGTGATGAGGTGGGTGAGGCTGGTTGGGCGGGTGGGGTGGCCAGGGCCGGCGGGGCTGGTGGCGCGGGCGGGGGAGGAGGGGCACGCAGGGGGGGCGGGGAGGCGGGGTGGGTGAGGCTGGTGGGGCGGGCAGGGCGGGGCGAGGCAGGCAGAGCGGGTGGGGTGGATGAGGCAGTTTTGCTTTGCTCGCTCTGTTCCTGGCCCTGTACCTGACCCTGAACCCAACCCTGAGACATGACATGCAACAACTCAAGAACAAGTGGAATCTTGCTTTTGCGTCTGGAGAGATCACCCATGATTGAGCCATAGGATGGCCGCGTTGGCAACGCTATAGAGTAGTGCGGGCCCCTGCAAGCGTGTTGCTTACAGGGGACATCAACTGTACGGGCAAACATGACGCGAGGTGGGGAGGAATGACTGTCACTAACCCTGTCATTGTCGCTATCGTTGTCACTGCCCTCCCCCCCTTGGCGGCAAGACTTCATTTGCTTGCGCAACTTCGGGCTGGGGGGCAGGGCGGGCGATGCGAAGGGGCTGGAAGGGGGCATGCAGGGCGGGTGGGGAGTCAAGGCGGGCGGGGGCGGGTGGGGGGGATGAGGTGGGCGGGGCAGGCACGACGGGCGAGGCGGGGGGGTGGGAAGGCGAGGCGGGGCGGGCCGGGTTGGGGTGGAGTGGGTGACAAGGGCGGGCGGGGCTGGTGGGGCAGGTGGGGCAGGTGGGCAGGCGGGCCCCACCTTGTGCAAGCACGCTGAAAGGCAGGAAAATCACGGTCAGACAGGCTCCAGTGCTTAGCCATATTCCGACAATGGTCATCAACCTCCGGCATGACACCTCCAACTCATCAGTTTGATTGTCCAAGGAAGGCGTCACCCGTGCTTCGCTATAATCCGACAATGGTCGCCACCCTCTGGCTTCACACTGGTAAAAACTCAATTCACATGTTCGTAAACACGGCAGAGCCGAGGCCACAAATCATCCAAAAGCGGTGGAGTCGCGTCCATGGTTTGGGTACAAGCGGCTCCCGTGCTTAGACAAGGCGGCTCACGTGCTTGCGCGTGACGCAAGGTACCCAAAGAACATAGGTCGCCAAAACCTTACCATAAAACATGCTCACCATAAGCACAATTGTTGCAACTCGGCATCTCTACAGTGTGGTGATGGAGCTCCATCAACACAATATGTACACTTTTTGTCAACAAAATGTGTTTCAATGTCTTGTCCATGATGAACATCATGACTTGGTCATTGGTTTCCCCCCTTTTGGCCACCGTTGCAAGGACATGGTGATGCTCCCTCTTCTTAGCACCCCTTTTCATTACCCACGGCTGAAAATCGTATCAAAACACACAGCATTGGGTTGGGGTTGCAAGCAGAATGTTGGTATGAGCAAGAGGAACTACCACAAGCATCATCCAGCCCCCCTTTTCCTCTGCAATCACAGCACAACCCCTTCAGCCACATTTCGGCCCGCAAAGACTGTGGTCAGAAAAAAGCCGGGAAAACATGGGTCAGACGGGCTCCCATGCTTGCACAAGGCAGTCCATGCACAAGAGGAGGGGCCTCAAATGGTCAGGCTGCAGTGTCCGCATTAGGCTCTGGCCGCGCCTACCTCACGGTTGCCATCGCCTTGTGGCCAAACAGGCTGTAGCACAGAGCACTCACAGTTCGAGTCGTGATCCAAAGAGGATAGGTGGGGGGGGAAGGGGGGGAGAGACCCGTCAATAGCTAATAAGGATCCTTGTCTAGCAGATGTAAACCAGATCTTTCCAGGTTACTCACGTATTAACCTGTGAAGGAGCCAAAAACACCTAAAAGTAGTAGGAAATTGGGTATTTCCTCAACCATGCATTGGAGAACGTGTTTGAAAAGTATACTTTCAAGCCCAAAGGTTTGAAATTGAGGCACACTCATCCATCAATGCAAGGTTGTACAGCATGCGCATGTACTCTACGGAAAGGTGTAACAGCCCAATTGTATTGCTTAACCCATGGCCCCAACCACCGATTTTGAAGAGTGGCCTTTTTGAAACAAATTCCACCATGCCAGCTTTGAGGTTGGAGAAGCGTTGATGATCCCCCTACTCCAGGCTATCGCTAACCTCAACCAGAGGGGAAGTTATGGAGGCTGCACATTTGCTTTGCTTTTTTGCCTAGACTGATGACTAGTGGGACGCAACTCAACACTGAACTATGCAGGCACACACACAAAAAAAGCATGGATGGGGCACAATGCAACCATTACTCTAGATTTTCAAGATAACCAAAAAGTCACATTAATGCACAAAGTAGAATACTTGAGCTGTGTGCTACTTTCGAGCCATTTTGTACCAAAACGCATTGCAATTGAACCACCTTCCACATACCCCTTACAACAAGCCTGTGAGGCACCCAGTGTGACATGCTGTTCCATACCCTCCTCTAGGCCAAAAAAAAAATGCCACATGAACAACATAACAACCATTTTGTGCAACATTGTTGCTGAAATGCACATAACACTCGGAATGTTTTGTAACTGTTTCAAAGCATGGGCTACAAATTATTCAACCACTAATAGCAGCCATTGCATGCCAATGATGCCCCATGCCAACACAAATTGTCCCGTTGTCGCTGTCATTTGCAGTCAAATCCGCCTACTTGCATCCCAACTACTTCTTCACACGCGCCAAAAAGACTCGAATCGTTGGCTTACTGGTATCAGATTCAGCGGACTGGCGATAGTCTGTTCCATCAGGGTGTGCTTGCTAAGCTAGGTTCAATTATATCGAGATTTAGTGGTCTAAAAGTTCAGTAGCCGGAGAGGCCATATCACCTAAGATAATAGACATTGGGGAACGTTAGGCGCCACGCCTACTACCCCTAGGCCTTGCAAAAAGAATTGCAATCTTGTAAGTGGTGCAGTGGCACCTCAGTAGTTTCTCTTAGCCCCGTCCCCCTTGCGCAAGCATGCTGCAAGGAAAGGAAAATGACGGTTAGACGGGGTGCCTGTGCCAGTTACGACATTCCCTCTGGCCGCTTCACCACAGCAAAAGTTTTGATGTAGTTCACTTTGAGCCCTGGGTAAAAACCAACCTGTGCTTAGGCAAGCCCGCGTTTGCACAAGGGGGAGGGGGGTACCCCATGGGGGCTGCCAAGGCGCACGCGCAAATGGGACTGTGGGGGTGGCATCTACATGGACACTGCTGTTTCCTGGTGGGCTCTAGACAGACGTTCTGAATTTCTGGTTGGCTCTGGATGGACACTGTTACCACACCAATGCCCTGAACCATGAACATAAACATTCACAAAATAAACTCGGTCATGCTGCGTCGAAGCATACACTTTTGTTGTGTGGGCGCCACAGCCCAACTGCTGAGAGTTGTTGTTCACCTACTCACCTGCACACAGAATGTGAGTGCATTCCGCAATCAAAAACAAATACCACACTGGGGCAGTGGCAATCACCTGTCAGCTGAGTGCCAACTGCCACCTCAAGGGAATGTTGTTCTACTGCATGTGAACAGCACGCCGCCACTGACTCACAGTTCACAGCGTGCCACACCCAAATGGACTCTTGTTGGTGGGTCTAGACGCTGGAAGCTGTCCCATGGGTTGACATGCACACTGAGGCCTGTTGCATGTAAAGACTGGTAGTCTTGAGAGCCATTGCTGTACATGCCGTTCACATCAGTGCAGGAGCACCCTGAAACTGCGAAAAACGTTGCATTTCTGACCACAAAGTGGCCAGAAAACCCCAGGAAAACGACGCACAGATGGGGTCCCCGTGCTTGGACAAGCCCATGCTTGCTCCAGGCAGGGGGATCTACTAGATGGTATGTAATGACATATCAAGTGTCGAACAAGCCGGCAGTCGTCGGCAATGACCCCATGGTAATGGAGCTGATCTCGGTCAGTCAGAGTCTGATCGGCTCATCAATGTTGTCGATGCTGTAGGTGGCACAACTCAGAGAGGAGATTGAACTGGGTGAGGGCACCTCACATCTTATCCTGCTCACCAGCTTTGCCAGCCACCCTTGCCCTTGCCCTTGCCCTTGCCACCCTTGCCTTTGCCCTCTCCTTTAGGTTGAGAATATCTGATATTGAGCCACCTACCCCCCAACTCTTTCTCATTCAAGGCCACAGCAGCAGCAGATCCCTCCATTTCAGCGAAGGTGACAAAGCAGAAGCCCCTGGTCTGGCCTGTGTTGTAGTCAGTAGGGAAGAACACGTCTGTCATCTCTCCACAGTCTTTGAAGAAGTCCTTCACATCGTCCTCTGTGCTCTCCCACGACAGTCCTCCAACAAACACCTTCAGCTGTGGTTCTCCTGGCTCAGCCCCACCCCTGGACTTGCGGTCTGCCTTGTCTGGCTTGTCCTCAGCAATGTTGATCTTCAGCCAACGTCCATCAAGCTCAGCTTCATGCAACTTCACTCCCTCAGCAGCTCCGGCAGCGTCTGTGAAGGTGACAAATAGGCAAAGCCACGCTTCTGACCTGTCTCTCGGTTGGTGGGAAGGAAAACTTCCTCAATCTCGCCGCAATCCTTGAAGAAGTCCTTCAACCCGTCCTCATCAGTGTCCCATGAAATCCCACCTACAAACAGCTTGCGGCCTGTGGTAGGAGCATCAGCAGCAGACTCGGCCTTGGGCTTCTTTTCCTCCTCCTCCTTCTCCTCCTCCTCCTCCTCAGGTTCGGGCGCCTTCTTATTCTTCTTCTCCTTCTTGGCCTTCTTCTTGGGCTGCTCCTCCTCCACATCTTCCTCTGGCTCGGCCTCAGCGGGCTTCTCCTCAGCGGTCCTCTTCTTCTTGCTCTTCTTCTCGGCCATGTCTGCACCCATTGTTGTCTGTCATTACATGAGCAAATACCAACACCAAGCAGTCAGTCAGCGACGCCCGCACCAGCACGCCCCTCCTCAGTTTGTGCACACACACAGTTGGTAGGCCGAATCATAGTCGTGCTCTGCGTGATAAACTTTCCCACAATTGCGTGTTTGAACCTGGCGAGGTCCCCTTGTGCACCAAAACCAGACAAGAGAAAGCTGAAATTGGTTTCTCGCTGCTTTTTGTTGGCTTCCTGGGTCTGGCTTTCAGGTTCTGTCCATTGCAGAGCATGCCTTTGGTGCAGAAGTATCTCTTCGAGTATGAGCCTGTGTCGTTGAACCAGATGCAGGCTGTGGATCTCTGTGAGCTTTCTGTTGGCTCTGTGATGTGGATGTGTTCAATTGCATTTGGAACCCTGACACTGTTCTCAGCAACCAGAGTTCCTGCGGCAACCCCTGCAAGTACCCCGTAGCACACCAAATGTGCGGGGCTGCGCTGCAGGGTTGCAGCAGTTGGAGAGCCATGGTCCCCACACACACTCCACTGTGCTTCACACCACAGCCGCAGGCCCTACTGCTGCCCCTCGGCGTAGGTTGCCAACTTAGTGCACTTAGTGCATTTAGATAAAAAGAGGCCGCAACATCGTCCTGCGTTACACCAGATTACTGAACTCTACTCCCCCTGGCCTGGGCCACGACGACATCTGCTGGACGTCCCTGGGGATCACATACCCAGAAAAACAAATCCAGCGTAATACATATAGAACAACAACTACATGCGGATTATGACGATTCTTGAGATGATGAAGACATCTCAAGTTGGTGTGTGGGAAATGAAGACCAAGGTAAGTGCGGCCGAACCAGTCAGACACTGCAAATAATTTAAAACAGAAACGCTAATAATATCATCGGTAACAGCATTCTGTACCCTCCATTACCCCCCAAGAAGGGGTTACCCGTATCACCTTATATCAAAAGATGGACAAAATACAAAGAAACACTGGGAATTAAAGTGATGGATGTTTTTTACTCGTATACCCCTAAACCCCTGATTCGGGGGGGGGGGGGGGGGGGCTCTGTTACCAATGATATATCTCTCGGGGACATTCAGAACCTGCCAACTTTCTGGGTTTTGGCACTTTTCGGCACTTTCTACAACTTTTGCTTCTGTGTGCAAACATGTCGTCACCTCTCTATACTCTACCCCCCCTCGTATTACAGGTATGCGGGTCTACCTGTGAAAAAAAATACATTGGTCACAGAATTTGGTACCCGCCCCCTGTATTGAGGCTATATGGGTACACCCAAATTAATAAATGAATCACTGTATTTCCCAGCACTTCTGTGTATTGTTGTGCAGTTTTTGATAAAAAAAATGGGCGAGCCTGTATACAGGGGTAACAGGGGGTACAGAATTCTGTTACGAATGACATTAAAAAACTAAAAGGGATGCTTAAAAACGCCAGAAAAAACGAAACACGAAGAATTCGACAAAACCCCCAGACTTAAAACTGAAAGCACCCAAGAATTGATTTAACTGCCAAAAAAAGATTGAAAAAATCAAAAAATATTATAAAACATCAGCCAGCAAATATCTGTTTCTAGAAGCCCACATAGACAATGACCCTCACAATCCCACCGCATTTAATAAATTGCGGTGGGAAAACCTCAGATACCCAGTGTTAAAGGGCTTTTAATACAGTCCCGTCAAACGAGACCTCCAAAACACTCTCCCATGATTTAAATAGACTAGACGACCAACTTGAATCAATTCTTTTCAAATGTAAAACCGGTAAGGCGCTGACATCCAAATCTGCAGCTAGGCTGTGCATCGCAGTATGCACTAACGCTTGAATGACCGTGCCGCAAGCGACGACCCTGATCTGAACCGCTTGCAGAAGGCATTTCCTTGCTCTCCAACAGCACGGGTTAAGTCCAGGTAATCATTCCAAAAGCCTACTCAGCAGGCAACAGTTGTGGGGGAGCGCCACAAAAGGGGCGTGGTGGGCGCTGGAACTTTGTCCATAGCTCCACGAATGGACTAAAGGCCACGTCACCCAACATCTTTTCACCGTCTTCGAAGATCAAGTTATGGTCCCGTTTGCATTCTCTATGAATAGTGACATTCGAGGGGCATTAAAAACTGTTTGTTGGCTTAAACCGATTCCCTGGTCAGTGCCCATGTCTTATGCAAAGCTTACCACCTCACACATACTTGGGTTTGGGACTCAAATACAATGGGATTGGTGCAATCACAGAAATGCAACAAACCAAAACTGACAGAAACACATAGTCCAATCAATCATTTGAGTACATCCTACTCAAACACCTCTATAACCATCCCATTTTTGAGATCGCTGGGCACAAACTTGCCACAGCTGTGATTGACGTCCAATTACAATTATCTATTTTGTTGCTCCTTGGTGTGTTTGGTCTTGGGTTCTCCATGACAGGTTGCTGAGCACCAATGGTGATAAAATGGGGGATGTTTTTCTTTTAACTGTATCTTGCGGCTTGTAAATTCGTTTGTTGATTCAATTGTAAAATTGGAACATGTGGATGTGTGCATGTAAACTTGATTGTCAATGGTGCCACTGCAGTGCTTTGTATCACGAGTGAAACCCTCAGCCATTATTGCAGCCATGTAGATTTTGGTTGCTGCACCCTGGCACCTTGCCTTGGGCAGCCCTTGTCGCTGATCGTGATTGTTCTCTCTTGGGGATCACCAATCAATCCACATCTCATTTTCAGGTCAAGGATGAATAGGAGGGTTTTGGGCTCTAGAGCTGAAAGCACAGAACACTATTCATGTTGCAAGGCTTGGAATTTCAACGTTGTATTTGCATTGCCTGTAAATCGGCACGCAATATACCCCAGGGGGCCGCAAACACATTCAACAGCATAGAGCGGGTCTACAGCAGGGCAATAGCGTTCTCGAACCGTAGATTGCTCAGTCCCGTTAGGGTCTTCGCTCCCAATGACACTGCTATGTACACCGAGCTCGTCTATACGTACAGCATCTGCTCTGATCGGTCAGTCACGCAATGTACCCCAGGGGGCAGGGGGTACAGTATAAAGTGAGCATGACAATTTACAGTGTAAATTGAATCTGGTGCCCCCCCCGAAATGGAGCAGTGTCAAAGCCCCAACTTGCACTCAATGAATCATTTTTGCACTCTCAAGCTGCACATTGGTGATTCTGTTTTCTAGCAGCAATCTTATAGCGCTTGCTGTTGGCAGCGCACCATCCATGCCCAGTGCAGCAGCTCCCTCTGGGATCACCGCTTCCGGCATTGACCCTGAAACACAACTTGAGGCTCTCAAACGTCGCATGCCTCTCCCTTCTCTTGTTTTTGCGGGGGGGGGACTCAAAGTGTTCACAAATGCTCAAGATAAATCTTTGGGATTGGGATTGGGATTGGGATCTTTGGGAAGAAATTGGGCAACTCAAGTATATGATACATTGGATCCCTGGTAGAGGGCACCCATACAGGGATTCTACTATTTCCATGATTGGCATGAAAGAAACCTTTCGTGATTTTCCGTGATTTTCCGTGATTTTCCGTGATTTTCCGTGGCATTTCCGTGATATTTCCGTGATTTTCTGTGGTGTTTCCGTGGTACAAAAATGTTCCTTACGCATCCGCTTTGCCTCACCTGGACACCCACAAGAGACGAAACAAAGCACAAGACATTTGGGGGCGGTCTACTGCCATTTGGTGAACCGTTCTTCAACATCTCCATTGCAAAACATGGTCACACAGGCCTCACACAGGTCCTTGCCTATGCGCTGCCTATTTTTAACATCAATCAGTCCAGCCAGACTAAATGACCGCTCTATTGCCGCGCCTGTGACAGGGTACCACAAATATGGAGTCACGGCCTCCCGCAAAATCGGAGGTCTTGACTGCCAAAATTTGATAACATCCTTAGCATTGTGAATATTTGGGTAGTCACCCCAACGGTAGCATCTCCTCACCCCGGGCTTCCATAATACCGGGAAATTGCTGTGCCCGAATGCGTGCTGTTATCTTTGACCCCCCGCTGCCAAACCTTTCGTTTCTTTGCAGCAAGAGTGCCACTGTCATCAGAAGAAGACATGTCACAACTGAAAACACACAAAGAAATACACACTACAACACTTAGCAACTAGCAACAACAATAGCAAACCATGGGAACTTTCATTTGCATTTTCGTGATCACTCCAACACTTAGCAACTAGCAACAACACTAGCAAACAATAGGAACTTTGATTTCCGTTTCCGTGATTTCCCGTGATTTCCGTGCAACAACAATAGCGAACAATAGGAACTTTCGCTTCTGTTTCCGTGATTTTCCGTGATTTTCCGTGTTTTCTGTGATTTTCAGCGTTGGCCGATTTCCATGATTTTCCGTGATTCCTGCCATGGAAATACCAGAATCCCCGACCCATAGCTCATACATGTGAACTGAGGAGGTGCTCTCTAGTGCAGCAGGCAACCACCAAGCCATGTGGATAGGAGGTGCAAAGAGAATCAATTTGTGGGTATACCGACCCATCAGTGCT
Source organism: Eutreptiella sp. 'Long Island Sound 2002' (assembly GCA_964036045.1). Lineage (NCBI taxonomy): Eukaryota > Euglenozoa > Euglenophyceae > Eutreptiales > Eutreptiaceae > Eutreptiella > Eutreptiella sp. 'Long Island Sound 2002'. Next base: position 12,076,930 of record OZ038387.1, on the reverse strand, counting down.
GGTAGGCACTTTCCTAGAGGAAGTGCATGGCCATGGCATCACATTGGCGTTGTTTGGGGCAGTCATGTGTGTCAGTGTGGGGGCGCTTCCGAAGCACGCCCAAGTGATGGCAACATATCTTCTTGGTGTTGGGGCAATGTTGGCGAAGGTGTTTGGCTCCAATAGGCAATGGATGGACAGCAAAACCAAAAACAACAAAAACTCCAAGAACACAATACACAACAAAGCACATGACAACCAAGATTGCACGCCGGTTTTCCATTTTTCCTTGCAAAATGCGCCTCCTTCCCAGTTTCCCCCCATTTTCCATGCCAAAGCCTAAGATTTTTGGTTTTCCAAACGCATCCTAGGTTTTGGCAATCATTGAATCCTGGAGTTGCATCTGGGAAACAGTCTGCGATAAGTAAGCCAAGCACAATGTGAGCGCTAAAGCGGACTCCATGGACAAGATAAAGCATCTAGACCCAACGCAAACAAGGCCATTGCCTAGTACTAGAGGGTCATTGGTGCATGAACCCATCTTCCTAGCCGTAAAAAGCTAGTGATTGAGGCTCAAACCTCGGTTTGAAGGTTGACGACTTCATAGAAAAATCCTACAATTAGCAGAAGGGAGGAGGTTGAGCACCACATACAAAAAGTGCACACTAAGTGGAAAGATATACGACCAGTGTTGCCTTTCGGCTGTACATTTTGAGTTATGTTGCGGTTGCCCAAGTAGACAAATGTTGTTGCACTACATGGGCACTGCATGTGCACTGTGTGCATACTTAGCAACCCTCACTAGACACCAACGGCTTTAACACCACCTTGTCCAGGGTTGGTTACGCCCATGGCCATGCAAGGCCATCCCTCGGCTAGGCATCTTGATAGCTACAAATCTATGCTGGTGAACTCAATGATTTAAGATCATATTGGCATCCATACTGTACTTGTCATTTTGCCATTCATTGTAAGAAAGAATGGAACTTTGACGGCCCCGCAATTGTCTTCCGATGATGTAGATGGGTGGGCACGCATTGAGCATTTGCTTGGGCTGTTGTGGCATTGGGGTTTGGCTAGGACCTTCTGGTGAGGTGGCTTGATTAGATGCACCATTTGCGCGCCTTTTGTTGAATTTTACACAATTTCACATTTGGAGGCAAATCGGTCCCCCTTCTTATGGACCATGTGACCATGCCCCGCCTCATGTTTGGAATGATAAAAGCAACACAGCTGCCGCGCAAGATGTGGGAGAGGACGAGGCAGAGGTTTGTGCTTTGTGTTGTCAAAAGTGCACCACCATCACACCCAATGCATGTCACTTCACATGTGCCTAACTAACAGCATTATCCCTGCAGATGTGGGAGTCCATGCATTCAACATAATAATGCTTCTCGCAATCACTACATGAACAAAACTAGCGCACTAGGCACGCGTCAAGCAACCATTCTCCTGGAGACAAAGGTAATATCGATGGGTGAAGAAAATGGCAACCACAACAGCAAGTGCTCACGACCGCCACCACAACGTGCCTCTGGGGAGCATGACTGGCGCCAAGAAGGCACACTAAGAGCAGACAAGTGAACAAGTACACAGATGATGAGGACACAGTATAGTATGAATGCAGCATCACCTTAGGCAAAGGACGGTGTGCATGATTGATAAACAATAGACGGAACCAGTGAGAGCAGGGCAAGGGTAGAAGCAGAGGTCAGAAGAGGACAAGAAGGAGGAAGAGAAGGACGAAGAGGTTGAGAAGAGTGTGTAGGGCTGTGGATTGAGGGGGAATAGAGCAGATTGGCACATACAAGTATTGGAGGAGGCAGAAGATGTGAAGAAGAAGTTGCAGCAGAAAAGGGGAGCGGCTTTCCAGTTGTTCGTTGTTTCTTGTGTACAATCCATGAACAAGACACGCATTCACTCACAGTAGCATGGACTTCGTGCCTCACAAAGAATGGTCCTACAATCGCTGCAAACACCAGAGCAAGGCACATTGCGAATTGTCGCCAATATATTTTCATCAAGAAAAACAATTATCCATGGCCGATACATTTCATTGCAAAAAAAAAAATCAATGGGTGAAGGAACGATAGGAGGGGGAGGAAGGAGGAGGAGGCACGAGGGCTTCACATTGTTCCAGGAACGGATAACAATAACAACACTAACATCTAACACCCAAAAATAATGCCTCTAATAAGAAGGTTGGTGGTATGGCCAATGAAGGAGGACACAATGGGTCCAAGTGGAGCTGCAAGACAAGCAAGCATTAAGGCCACCGGCCCTTATAAGCACCATTGTGAGTCCATATCCCGAGCTCAAGGGGCCATGCAAATTTGTGGACGATGTGTCCATATCCCGAGCTCAAGGGACCACACAAATTTGTGGATTGTGGGTCCATATCCCCAACTCAAGGGGCCACTAATTTGTGGGTAATTTGATGTGGATACGGGGAGGGATTCAAAAATGGTCATAGGTGGGGCATGAGCCCAAAAAGATGCCCGGCACGTGCCAAGTGCGCTAACGCACCCACGCTTCTCAGCTTCATTTTAAATTGCCAATGGCTCCTTTTGGAAGCACCTATTTGGCTGAGTGGGTTTGGCTCAGTGGTTCCCGCCCAAATTGCCAGATTGAAACTAGGCTGAAAATGACCGTTTTTCGCCATAAAAACGGCCATAGCGTGGAGCCATGAACTATAAAACAAAGGCTCCATTTGGTAGCGTTGACTTTGCGCAACAGCCTCTGTCCCAAATTCTCGGGATGAAACGGCCAAAAACAGGCCAAACATGGCCCCGTTGACCCATCTGTTGGCCATTGAGAGCCGTCAATGGCTCAATTTAGGAAGCCAAGTGGGGGAGAGGTGCCTTTTCATATGCCTATCGATATGCAAAGAGATGGTTCACTTTTGACCCATGCCACAAACACAGGACCTTGTGGAGTATTCCAAGAAACTTTCTTTTGCATTTATCCAAGACAAAATGGTCCTGCCCTGTGCCCTAAATTCTATTGCCTTTGGCAGTGCACCTCGAAGAGAGGTTGACAGTCAGCCAATCAGCCCTTTAGCCAGGCTAGCAGTCAGTCAAACAGAAACACACAGTTTGGGTTTTTTGTCGGTCGCAGACGCGGCCCCAAGCAGTGGGGAGACTTCTCACTCCGGACCAAGCAGTGGCCGAATGGTAATGCAGCCGGCCGCAGTATTTTTGGTCGGCGGTTCGAACCCTGGTCGCATGAATACGGCGGCGCTGCCGCCGCCAACAGGCGGCCGACCGGGATTCGAACTGCCGACTAAAAACCTTGCGTCGGCTGTGTTACCATTCGACCAACTGTTGTGTGGTAGCGATATGCTTCCCCACTGCTTGGAGCCTTCTGAGCGAAAACTTTTGACCCCCCCCCCACCCCCCAACCCCCCACCCCTCCCCCTCAAAAAAGTGATATCCAGTTTTAGGGGATACAGGCCTCGGAATCAAAAAATCCATTGGGGGATGGTCTTATTGGGCAAAATAATGATTTTACAAGGGGTTGGACATCCAATATCATGCCTTGGGGTATGCTACGCGAATGACCCCAAAAAAGGGGGGGTATACGACGCCCGCGCCTGCGCTTGATCTAACAACCTCTCTTCGAGGTGATTTTGAGGACGTGTTGGAGCACGGTATCCTTCGGGGCATTGGTGAGGAAAATGGACTCGCAAGGGCCCCAGTCCTCTGGGTATCACCGGCCTGCGTCATTGTGGCAGCAAAAGACAAAAGACGCAGACAATTGTTTTCTTGGCTGTTCATCGCGCAATTTCAACCCGAGATCCTGCAGCCAATCTGCCATTTGTTCTTTGGCATACTCGTGTGCCCGTTTGGACAACCCCAACCCAATCCGTTTTGTGTGCATGATCTACGCAGAGAAATGTTTGCCTCCCAGGAGGTCCCCAAGCTCCCAAAACGCCGCCATGACATATGAGAAGAGGTACTTCAAGTGCTTCATCTGGTCCATCTGCATCTGGTCCATCTGTCCTAGGATTGACGCTGCCTCTGACTGCTACCTATACCCGAAGACAAGCCTAAGCACGGTGAAAAATGTGATCGAAAATGTTGGCAGGTATCCTTGCTTCGCGCTTCTGCCTTTGAAGTGGTATACGGCAGAGCAAGCAACTGCGATGGAGTACCGAGTGGAGGTGACCATGGCGAGACTAGCCTCCGATTTGTCCAGGTCCAAAATTTGCATCAGTTCATCCTCGCAGGAGAAGGTGCATATTGAGTGATGAGCATGGGGTATGATATTCCCGGACCTGGACAAAGGAGCCCGTCAGTGCCCTCACCGGGAAGGGGCATTTTGACCATCTTATAATAGACAGAAGCTGCCTCGGAGCGTGATGTGTGCGTTGATGTGGCCAACCAGGCATGATAGGAGTGCGATTTGGTTACAGAACCTACCAGTCGACTACAATGCCCGACACGTACCGGTAAAAACGGCACCTTATCCATCAATTTCATAGCTGTTATCAGAAACTGCGCACTGTCCACCGCCGTGGCCTTGGTGAACATCAAGATATCGAGGCGTGCCAGCGTAGTGAGTAGCTTCTGGATTTTGCTAACATATTGAAGAAACACTACAAAATTCTCCCCATCCACTTCATCAACGACAAGGAGATTCGGGCTGGCACCATGGAACAACACCCGCATTTGATCTACTGAAGCTACATCGTCCAGCAATGAAAATTTGACAGAGCAATTGTCCACATCCAGGATCCCATCATGAACCCAAAATTCGTTCTGCACTTCAAAGTCGGAAGCCATTAGCAGCGTCATGGCCATTAGCTGCCGAGACTCGGCAACACCAGCAACACCGGCTCTCCGGCGGTGCAATGCGTGACCATCTGGTCCTTGGCACTGCAGCAGCCTTTGGATCCTTTGACTCCCGCACGACAGCGCAAGAGGAAGGGCAGGAGGCAATTCAAACAAGCAAGTGTGGAGGCGTTGTGTCACTCACGGAGAGTGTTTGACATCATATTAGCCCCCACGCCTGTCCTACTCTTGGGGGAGGGTGAAGGTGAGGACGTCCTCCTTCAATGGGCCTCTGCCGTCCTAAATATGCTGCACCTCTTGTCTCTGGCAGACCAATCCATACCTGACCCATTGTGTGTTAAATCAAGATTTGAACACCATTGTGGGAGTGATTTGGAAGGTGCAAGTTGTTCCTCTTGCCCCCTATCCCACCATGCCTATCCCCACCGCCGCGCACGACCAGCGTTTGTCAGGCAGGAGGCTCGTGCCTACGTAGCTTGCTAACCATGGGGCCTGCTAGGGCAGCGGCACCATTCCCGCCGAGGCATCCACAGAGGATGCAGGGGGGCTACTCCTCAAGGCTTGGGACAAGGAGAGGAAGTCGCAGCACACAAGTCGCCGTGACGCACCATGAAGCCCAGGTTTGGTGTAGGGGCATTGGAGGCACAAGGTGACCCGCTCTCTGAGGGTACATTTGCCCGGCATGCACCCGGTGCACGCCTAGCATCCAAATCAATGTGCCGGCAATCTATCCCGATGCTTTACCCCCAAACATCACTCCCTCCTCTAGCCCAGGCTACCAAACTCCTGTCGTCTCGGGCCCATGTGTGGGCGGAATGGCTACATCACCCCTGCCTTCTCGGGGGTTCCAACACGGGACAAAAAATGGTAAAAGAGTGGACAACTGGGGGAACAGGGGAAATCTTTGCCCAGTGTGCGAACGTGCTCGCCAAGTTCTTGCACTGCGTGCATACTACGCACGCAGAGGCTGGGATACTCAGCCAAGAATACCTGTCACCTATCTAGTAGCACGGCGAAGCAGCAAAGGCCACATGAGAACAACGAAACTGCCTTCAACTTGCCCACTGTGAACATGTCCTTCTTCCATAAAGTCCAATTGGGACAAACCCAAAATCCATGCTTCTTGACCCCAGTTCAATGCTTTGTTTAGTGGCAAGGGAAAGCCCACATGCCCACTCTAAACATGCCCTTCTTCCACAAAGTCCAACTTGTACAAACCCCAGATCCATGATTCTTGACCCCATTTCAATGCTTTGTTTAGCAGCAAGGGAAAGCCCACTTGGCCACGCAACAAAGCGTGGATTGGATAATTGGCCCGGTTTCCTCAATAGCACCGGAAGGTTGAAGGCCCAAAATAATGCTCCCTCAAAGATGCACGGCGCGCACCCCGTGCGCTAATGCCCATACGGGGGAGAAAATAGGGGGAAATGGTTGAAAATGGGCAAAAATGGCTGATAATTCAAATATGCCACATCCTCAATGCTTAGGAAGCTAAAGAAACCCTGGTACGGGGAAGCAAAAACTTGTGCAAAGGAGCCGAAACTAGGGTTCGAGTATATGCCGACATCCAAAACTTCGCACCTAACCCTAACCCTAATCAAGAGTGAATATTGGGACCGAGCTGGTGGGGGAGGGAACATTAGATATGACTGGTGAGGGACATCAAGAATGATTCACACATTGATGGCTCTTGACAAAGTGGAATCGGCTTGCAAGTGAACCCCATCACCACGAGGCCCACTTTCAAGGCTTTTTGGACTTGTGAGGGGCCAAAATACCCCAAAATGGGCTCAAAATGGGTTCATTTCACCCGTTTGTGCACCCCAAATGGTCAAGGATGAGGTCTGGAAAAATGTGTTTTTGACCCATTTTTCACCCATTTTTGGTCCCAAAACAGCCCATTTTCAAGGCATTTTGGGATTTTCGGAGGACCAAAATGGGCCACCACAAGCTCAAAACAGTCCAAAAACACTTGTTTTAGCATCACACATGGTGTAGGATCATTTTTGAAAAAAGTCATTTTTTGCCCCTACTGGACCCTGTTGACCCATTTGGGCACCCACCTATTTGGGCTTGAGCTTGCAGCTTGCCGCAGCCTGCTGGGGCTATGTATGGGGGTCTAGGCGTTCGTTTGGGCAATTCTGAGGGGTGGAAACCACAAAAAGTGGGGGGTTGTGGGTGGAGAAGGTGCCCTCGGAATCGCGTTTTGGACCATGTAGCCAAAGATATGGCCTGTTCTTGGTTTGTGGCTGTCGGCATTTGGAGCTTTTGGGGCCCTTTTTGGGCCGTTTCAAGGACATATGGTGGAGTTAGAGGGCCGCAAAGAGCTCGTTGACACAGGAAAGTCAAGCCGCACGTGGAGTGTACCCACCGTTTCCCTTTGTTTGGCCGTTTTGAATGGGTTCTAGGGCTTTTTTGGCCCAAAAATGGCTGTTTTGGCCCTAAACTGTAGTTTTTGAAACTGAGGTCCGCCACTTGCGACACCCGTTCCCGGCCGCCACCGTTGAGTTTCTGGCTCATACTTTGTAGGGTGGTCCCTCACACCCATAGGTATCAACCACCAAAATTTCGGCGGAATCCGAAGCACCACGACGGAATTCTGATTTTTCCCCATTTCGCGCGTGCTGCTGCTTGCTTGCTGCTGCTTGCTGCTGCTTGCTGCTGCTGCTGCTAAACCTGGTAGGTCCACCCTAGACACTAAAAAGGGTTATAAAACCAAGACTGGTTCCACCAGCTCGGTGACCCTAATCAAGACTGAATATTGGGACCGAGCTGGTGGGGGAGGGAACATCAGCTATGACTGGTGAGGGACATCAAGAATGATTCACACATTGATGGCTCTTGACAAAGTGGAATCGGCTTGCAAGTGAACCCCATCACCACAAGGCCCACTTTCAAGGCTTTTTGGACTTATGAGGGGCCAAAATGCCCCAAAATGGGCTCAAAATGGGCTCATTTCACCCGTTGGTGCACCCCAAATGGTCTAGGATGAGGTTTGGAAAAATGCGTTTTTGACCCATTTTTTACCCATTTTTGGTCCCAAAACAGCCCATTTTCAAGGCATTTTGGGATTTTCGGAGGACCAAAATGGGCCACCACAAGCTCAAAACGGTCCAAAAACACTTGTTTTAGCGTCGCACATGGTCGAGGATCATTTTTGAGAAAAGTCATCTTTTTGCCCCTACTGGACCCTGTTGACCCATTTGGGCACCCACCTGTTTGGGCTTGAGCTCGCAGCTTGCCGCAACCTAGTGGGCCTAGGTATGGGGGTCTAGACGTCCATTTGGGCAATTTTGAGGGGTGGAAACCACAAAAAGTGGGGGGTTGCGGGTGGAGTAGGTGCCCTCGGAATCGCATTTTGAGCCATGTAGCCAAAGATATGGCCTATTCTTGGTTTGTGGCTGTCGGCATTTGGAGCTTCTGGGGGCCTTTTTGGGCCGTTTCCACGACATATCATGGAGTTAGAGGGCCGCAAAGAGCTCGTTGACATGGGGAAGTCAAGCCGCACGTGGAGTGTACCCACCGTTTCCCTTTGTTTGGCCGTTTTGAATGTGTTCCAGGGCTTTTTAAGCCCAAAAATGGCTGTTTTGGCCCTAAACTGTAGTTTTTGAAACTGAGGTCCGCCACTTGCGACACCCGTTCCCGGCCGCCACCGTTGAGTTTCTGGCTCATACTTTGTAGGGTGGTCCCTCACACCCATAGGTATCAACCACCAAAATTTCGGCGGAATCCGAAGCACCACGACGGAATTCTGATTTTTCCCCATTTCGCGCGTGCTGCTGCTTGCTTGCTGCTGCTTGCTGCTGCTTGCTGCTGCTGCTGCTAAACCTGGTAGGTCCACCCTAGACACTAAAAAGGGTTATAAAACCAAGACTGGTTCCACCAGCTCGGTGACCCTAATCAAGACTGAATATTGGGACCGAGCTGGTGGGGGAGGGAACATCAGCTATGACTGGTGAGGGACATCAAGAATGATTCACACATTGATGGCTCTTGACAAAGTGGAATCGGCTTGCAAGTGAACCCCATCACCACGAGGCCCACTTTCAAGGCTTTTTGGACTTGTGAGGGGCCAAAATACCCCAAAATGGGCTCAAAATGGGTTCATTTCACCCGTTTGTGCACCCCAAATGGTCAAGGATGAGGTCTGGAAAAATGTGTTTTTGACCCATTTTTCACCCATTTTTGGTCCCAAAACAGCCCATTTTCAAGGCATTTTGGGATTTTCGGAGGACCAAAATGGGCCACCACAAGCTCAAAACAGTCCAAAAACACTTGTTTTAGCATCACACATGGTGTAGGATCATTTTTGAAAAAAGTCATTTTTTGCCCCTACTGGACCCTGTTGACCCATTTGGGCACCCACCTATTTGGGCTTGAGCTTGCAGCTTGCCGCAGCCTGCTGGGGCTATGTATGGGGGTCTAGGCGTTCGTTTGGGCAATTCTGAGGGGTGGAAACCACAAAAAGTGGGGGGTTGTGGGTGGAGAAGGTGCCCTCGGAATCGCGTTTTGGACCATGTAGCCAAAGATATGGCCTGTTCTTGGTTTGTGGCTGTCGGCATTTGGAGCTTTTGGGGCCCTTTTTGGGCCGTTTCAAGGACATATGGTGGAGTTAGAGGGCCGCAAAGAGCTCGTTGACACAGGAAAGTCAAGCCGCACGTGGAGTGTACCCACCGTTTCCCTTTGTTTGGCCGTTTTGAATGGGTTCTAGGGCTTTTTTGGCCCAAAAATGGCTGTTTTGGCCCTAAACTGTAGTTTTTGAAACTGAGGTCCGCCACTTGCGACACCCGTTCCCGGCCGCCACCGTTGAGTTTCTGGCTCATACTTTGTAGGGTGGTCCCTCACACCCATAGGTATCAACCACCAAAATTTCGGCGGAATCCGAAGCACCACGACGGAATTCTGATTTTTCCCCATTTCGCGCGTGCTGCTGCTTGCTTGCTGCTGCTTGCTGCTGCTTGCTGCTGCTGCTGCTAAACCTGGTAGGTCCACCCTAGACACTAAAAAGGGTTATAAAACCAAGACTGGTTCCACCAGCTCGGTGACCCTAATCAAGACTGAATATTGGGACCGAGCTGGTGGGGGAGGGAACATCAGCTATGACTGGTGAGGGACATCAAGAATGATTCACACATTGATGGCTCTTGACAAAGTGGAATCGGCTTGCAAGTGAACCCCATCACCACAAGGCCCACTTTCAAGGCTTTTTGGACTTATGAGGGGCCAAAATGCCCCAAAATGGGCTCAAAATGGGCTCATTTCACCCGTTGGTGCACCCCAAATGGTCTAGGATGAGGTTTGGAAAAATGCGTTTTTGACCCATTTTTTACCCATTTTTGGTCCCAAAACAGCCCATTTTCAAGGCATTTTGGGATTTTCGGAGGACCAAAATGGGCCACCACAAGCTCAAAACGGTCCAAAAACACTTGTTTTAGCGTCGCACATGGTCGAGGATCATTTTTGAGAAAAGTCATCTTTTTGCCCCTACTGGACCCTGTTGACCCATTTGGGCACCCACCTGTTTGGGCTTGAGCTCGCAGCTTGCCGCAACCTAGTGGGCCTAGGTATGGGGGTCTAGACGTCCATTTGGGCAATTTTGAGGGGTGGAAACCACAAAAAGTGGGGGGTTGCGGGTGGAGTAGGTGCCCTCGGAATCGCATTTTGAGCCATGTAGCCAAAGATATGGCCTATTCTTGGTTTGTGGCTGTCGGCATTTGGAGCTTCTGGGGGCCTTTTTGGGCCGTTTCCACGACATATCATGGAGTTAGAGGGCCGCAAAGAGCTCGTTGACATGGGGAAGTCAAGCCGCACGTGGAGTGTACCCACCGTTTCCCTTTGTTTGGCCGTTTTGAATGTGTTCCAGGGCTTTTTAAGCCCAAAAATGGCTGTTTTTGGCCCTAAAGTGCAGTTTTTGAAACTGAGGTCCGCCACTTGCGAATCCCGTTCCCGGCCGCCACCGTTGAGTTTCTTGGTCAAACTTTGTGTGATTGTACTTCACACCCATAGGTATCATCCACCAAAATTTCACCCGAATCCGAAGCACCACGACGGAGTTCTGATTTTGGCCCATTTCGCGCGTGCTGCTTGCTTGCTGCTTGCTGCTTGCTTGCTGCTTGCTTGCTAAACCTGGTAGGTCCACCCTAGACACTAAAAAGGGTTATAAAACCAAGACTGGTTCCACCAGCTCGGTGACCCTAACCCTAACCCTAACCCTAACCCTAACCCTAATCAAGACTGAATATTGGGACCGAGCTGGTGGGGGAGGGAACATCGGCTATGACTAGTGAGGGACATCAAGAATGATTCACACATTGATGGCTCTTGACAAAGTGGAATCGGCTTGCAAGTGAACCCCATCACCACGAGGCCCACTTTCAAGGCTTTTTGGACTTCTGAGGGGCCAAAATACCCCAAAATGGGCTCAAAATGGGCTCATTTCACCCGTTTGTGCACCCCAAATGGTCTAGGATGAGGTTTGGAAAAATGCGTTTTTGAGCCATTTTTTACCCATTTTTGGTCCCAAAACAGCCCATTTCCAAGGCATTTTGGGATTTTCGGAGGACCAAAATGGGCCACCACAAGCTCAAACCGGTCCAAAAACACTTGTTTTAGCGTCGCACATGGTCGAGGATCATTTTTGAGAAAAGTCATCTTTTTGCCCCTACTGGACCCTGTTGACCCATTTGGGCACCCACCTGTTTGGGCTTGAGCTCGCAGCTTGCCGCAACCTAGTGGGCCTAGGTATGGGGGTCTAGACGTCCATTTGGGCAATTTTGAGGGGTGGAAACCACAAAAAGTGGGGGGTTGCGGGTGGAGTAGGTGCCCTCGGAATCGCATTTTGAGCCATGTAGCCAAAGATATGGCCTATTCTTGGTTTGTGGCTGTCGGCATTTGGAGCTTCTGGGGGCCTTTTTGGGCCGTTTCCACGACATATCATGGAGTTAGAGGGCCGCAAAGAGCTCGTTGACATGGGGAAGTCAAGCCGCACGTGGAGTGTACCCACCGTTTCCCTTCGTTTGGCCGTTTTGAATGTGTTCCAGGGCTTTTTGGGCCCAAAAATGGCTGTTTTTGGCCCTAAAGTGCAGTTTTTGAAACTGAGGTCCGCCACTTGCGAATCCCATTCCCGGCCGCCACCGTTGAGTTTCTTGGTCAAACTTTGTGTGATTGTACTTCACACCCATAGGTATCATCCACCAAAATTTCACCTGAATCCGAAGCACCACGACGGAGTTCTGATTTTGGCCCATTTCGCGCGAGCTGCTTGCTTGCTGCTTGCTGCTTGTTGCTTGCTTGCTTGCTAAACCTGGTAGGTCCACCCTAGACACTAAAAAGGGTTATAAAAACAAGACTGGTTCCACCAGCTCGGTGACCCTAACCCTAACCCTAACCCTAATCAAGACTGAATATTGGGACCGAGCTGGTGGGGGAGGGAACATCAGCTATGACTAGTGAGGGACACCAAGAATGATTCACACATTGATGGCTCTTGACAAAGTGGAATCGGCTTGCAAGTGAACCCCATCACCACGAGGCCCACTTTCAAGGCTTTTTGGACTTCTGAGGGGCCAAAATACCCCAAAATGGGCTCAAAATGGGCTCATTTCACCCGTTTGTGCACCCCAAATGGTCTAGGATGAGGTTTGGAAAAATGCGTTTTTGACCCATTTTTTACCCATTTTTGGTCCCAAAACAGCCCATTTCCAAGGCATTTTGGGATTTTCGGAGGACCAAAATGGGCCACCACAAGCTCAAACCGGTCCAAAAACACTTGTTTTAGCGTCGCACATGGTCGAGGATCATTTTTTAGAAAAGTCATCTTTTTGCCCCTACTGGACCCTGTTGACCCATTTGGGCACCCACCTGTTTGGGCTTGAGCTCGCAGCTTGCCGCAACCTAGTGGGCCTAGGTATGGGGGTCTAGACGTCCATTTGGGCAATTTTGAGGGGTGGAAACCACAAAAAGTGGGGGGTTGCGGGTGGAGTAGGTGCCCTCGGAATCGCATTTTGAGCCATGTAGCCAAAGATATGGCCTATTCTTGGTTTGTGGCTGTCGGCATTTGGAGCTTCTGGGGGCCTTTTTGGGCCGTTTCCACGACATATCATGGAGTTAGAGGGCCGCAAAGAGCTCGTTGACATGGGGAAGTCAAGCCGCACGTGGAGTGTACCCACCGTTTCCCTTCGTTTGGCCGTTTTGAATGTGTTCCAGGGCTTTTTAAGCCCAAAAATGGCTGTTTTTGGCCCTAAAGTGCAGTTTTTGAAACTGAGGTCCGCCACTTGCGAATCCCATTCCCGGCCGCCACCGTTGAGTTTCCTGCTCAAACTTTGTGTGATTGTACTTCACACCCATAGGTATCATCCACCAAAATTTCACCCGAATCCGAAGCACCACGACGGAGTTCTGATTTTGGCCCATTTCGCGCGAGCTGCTTGCTTGCTGCTTGCTGCTTGTTGCTTGCTTGCTTGCTAAACCTGGTAGGTCCACCCTAGACACTAAAAAGGGTTATAAAAACAAGACTGGTTCCACCAGCTCGGTGACCCTAACCCTAACCCTAACCCTAATCAAGACTGAATATTGGGACCGAGCTGGTGGGGGAGGGAACATCAGCTATGACTAGTGAGGGACACCAAGAATGATTCACACATTGATGGCTCTTGACAAAGTGGAATCGGCTTGCAAGTGAACCCCATCACCACGAGGCCCACTTTCAAGGCTTTTTGGACTTCTGAGGGGCCAAAATACCCCAAAATGGGCTCAAAATGGGCTCATTTCACCCGTTTGTGCACCCCAAATGGTCTAGGATGAGGTTTGGAAAAATGCGTTTTTGACCCATTTTTTACCCATTTTTGGTCCCAAAACAGCCCATTTCCAAGGCATTTTGGGATTTTCGGAGGACCAAAATGGGCCACCACAAGCTCAAACCGGTCCAAAAACACTTGTTTTAGCGTCGCACATGGTCGAGGATCATTTTTTAGAAAAGTCATCTTTCTGCCCCTACTGGACCCTGTTGACCCATTTGGGCACCCACCTGTTTGGGCTTGAGCTCGCAGCTTGCCGCAACCTAGTGGGCCTAGGTATGGGGGTCTAGACGTCCATTTGGGCAATTTTGAGGGGTGGAAACCACAAAAAGTGGGGGGTTGCGGGTGGAGTAGGTGCCCTCGGAATCGCATTTTGAGCCATGTAGCCAAAGATATGGCCTATTCTTGGTTTGTGGCTGTCGGCATTTGGAGCTTCTGGGGGCCTTTTTGGGCCGTTTCCACGACATATCATGGAGTTAGAGGGCCGCAAAGAGCTCGTTGACATGGGGAAGTCAAGCCGCACGTGGAGTGTACCCACCGTTTCCCTTCGTTTGGCCGTTTTGAATGTGTTCCAGGGCTTTTTAAGCCCAAAAATGGCTGTTTTTGGCCCTAAAGTGCAGTTTTTGAAACTGAGGTCCGCCACTTGCGAATCCCGTTCCCGGCCGCCACCGTTGAGTTTCTTGCTCAAACTTTGTGTGATTGTACTTCACACCCATAGGTATCATCCACCAAAATTTCACCCGAATCCGAAGCACCACGACGGAGTTCTGATTTTGGCCCATTTCGCGCGTGCTGCTTGCTTGCTGCTTGCTGCTTGCTTGCTGCTTGCTTGCTAAACCTGTTTGGGCTTGAGCTCGCAGCTTGCCGCAACCTAGTGGGCCTAGGTATGGGGGTCTAGACGTCCATTTGGGCAATTTTGAGGGGTGGAAACCACAAAAAGTGGGGGGTTGCGGGTGGAGTAGGTGCCCTCGGAATCGCATTTTGAGCCATGTAGCCAAAGATATGGCCTATTCTTGGTTTGTGGCTGTCGGCATTTGGAGCTTCTGGGGGCCTTTTTGGGCCGTTTCCACGACATATCATGGAGTTAGAGGGCCACAAAGAGCTCGTTGACATGGGGAAGACAAGCCGCACGTGGAGTGTACCCACCGTTTCCCTTCGTTTGGCCGTTTTGAATGTGTTCCAGGGCTTTTTAAGCCCAAAAATGGCTGTTTTGGCCCTAAACTGCAGTTTTTGAAACTGAGGTCCGCCACTTGCGAATCCCGTTCCCGGCCGCCACCGTTGAGTTTCTTGCTCAAACTTTGTGTGATTGTACTTCACACCCATAGGTATCATCCACCAAAATTTCACCTGAATCCGAAGCACCACGACGGAGTTCTGATTTTGGCCCATTTCGCGCGTGCTGCTTGCTGCTTGCTGCTTGCTTGCTGCTTGCTGCTTGCTTGCTAAACCTGGTAGGTCCACCCTAGACACTAAAAAGGGTTATAAAACCAAGACTGGTTCCACCAGCTCGGTGACCCTAACCCTAACCCTAATCAAGACTGAATATTGGGACCGAGCTGGTGGGGGAGGGAACATCAGCTATGACTAGTGAGGGACATCAAGAATGATTTACACATTGATGGCTCTTGACAAAGTGAAATCAGCCTGCAAGTGAACCCCATCACCACAAGGCCCACTTTGAAGGCTTTTTGGACTTCTAAGGGGCCAAAATGCCCCAAAATGGGCTCAAAATGGGCTCATTTCACCCTTTTGTGCACCCCAAATGGTCTAGGATGAGGTTTGGAAAAATGCGTTTTTGAGCCATTTTTGACCCATTTTTGGTCCCAAAACAGCCCATTTCCAAGGCATTTTGGGATTTTCGGAGGACCAAACTGGGCCGCCACAAGCTCAAAACGGTCCAAAAACATTTGTTTTAGCGTTGCACATGGTCTAGGACCATTTTTTAGAAAAGTCATCTTTTTGCCCCTACTGGACCCTGTTGACCCATTTGGGCACCCACCTGTTTGGGCTTGAGCTTGCAGCTTGCCGCAGCCTAGTGGGCCTAGGTATGGGGGTCTAGGCGTCCGTTTGGGTAATTTTGAGGGGTGGAAACCACAAAAAGTGGGGGGTTGCGGGTGGAGTAGGTGCCCTCGGAATCGCATTTTGAGCCATGTAGCCAAAGATATGGCCTATTCTTGGCTTGTGGCTGTCGGCATTTGGAGCTTCTGGGGGCCTTTTTGGGCCGTTTCCACGACATATCATGGAGTTAGAGGGCCACAAAGAGCTCGTTGACATGGGGAAGTCAAGCCGCACGTGGAGTGTACCCACCGTTTCCCTTCGTTTGGCCGTTTTGAATGTGTTCCAGGGCTTTTTAAGCCCAAAAATGGCTGTTTTTGGCCCTAAACTGCAATTTTTGAAACTGAGGTCCGCCACTTGCGAATCCCGTTCCCGGCCGCCACCGTTGAGTTTCTTGCTCAAACTTTGTGTGATTGTACTTCACACCCATAGGTATCATCCACCAAAATTTCACCTGAATCCGAAGCACCACGACGGAGTTCTGATTTTGGCCCATTTCGCGCGTGCTGCTTGCTGCTTGCTGCTTGCTTGCTGCTTGCTGCTTGCTTGCTAAACCTGGTAGGTCCACCCTAGACACTAAAAAGGGTTATAAAACCAAGACTGGTTCCACCAGCTCGGTGACCCTAACCCTAACCCTAATCAAGACTGAATATTGGGACCGAGCTGGTGGGGGAGGGAACATCAGCTATGACTAGTGAGGGACATCAAGAATGATTTACACATTGATGGCTCTTGACAAAGTGAAATCAGCCTGCAAGTGAACCCCATCACCACAAGGCCCACTTTGAAGGCTTTTTGGACTTCTAAGGGGCCAAAATGCCCCAAAATGGGCTCAAAATGGGCTCATTTCACCCTTTTGTGCACCCCAAATGGTCTAGGATGAGGTTTGGAAAAATGCGTTTTTGAGCCATTTTTGACCCATTTTTGGTCCCAAAACAGCCCATTTCCAAGGCATTTTGGGATTTTCGGAGGACCAAACTGGGCCGCCACAAGCTCAAAACGGTCCAAAAACATTTGTTTTAGCGTTGCACATGGTCTAGGACCATTTTTTAGAAAAGTCATCTTTTTGCCCCTACTGGACCCTGTTGACCCATTTGGGCACCCACCTGTTTGGGCTTGAGCTTGCAGCTTGCCGCAGCCTACCGGGCCTAGGTATGGGGGTCTAGGCGTCCGTTTGGGTAATTCTGAGGGGTGGAAACCACAAAAAGTGGGGGGTTGCGGGTGGAGTAGGTGCCCTCGGAATCGCATTTTGAGCCATGTAGCCAAAGATATGGCCTATTCTTGGCTTGTGGCTGTCGGCATTTGGAGCTTCTGGGGGCCTTTTTGGGCCGTTTCCACGACATATCATGGAGTTAGAGGGCCACAAAGAGCTCGTTGACATGGGGAAGTCAAGCCGCACGTGGAGTGTACCCACCGTTTCCCTTCGTTTGGCCGTTTTGAATGTGTTCCAGGGCTTTTTAAGCCCAAAAATGGCTGTTTTTGGCCCTAAACTGCAATTTTTGAAACTGAGGTCCGCCACTTGCGAATCCCGTTCCCGGCCGCCACCGTTGAGTTTCTTGGTCAAACTTTGTGTGATTGTACTTCACACCCATAGGTATCATCCACCAAAATTTCACCTGAATCCGAAGCACCACGACGGAGTTCTGATTTTGGCCCATTTCGCGCGTGCTGCTTGCTGCTTGCTGCTTGCTTGCTGCTTGCTGCTTGCTTGCTAAACCTGGTAGGTCCACCCTAGACACTAAAAAGGGTTATAAAACCAAGACTGGTTCCACCAGCTCGGTGACCCTAACCCTAACCCTAATCAAGACTGAATATTGGGACCGAGCTGGTGGGGGAGGGAACATCAGCTATGACTAGTGAGGGACATCAAGAATGATTTACACATTGATGGCTCTTGACAAAGTGAAATCAGCCTGCAAGTGAACCCCATCACCACAAGGCCCACTTTGAAGGCTTTTTGGACTTCTAAGGGGCCAAAATGCCCCAAAATGGGCTCAAAATGGGCTCATTTCACCCTTTTGTGCACCCCAAATGGTCTAGGATGAGGTTTGGAAAAATGCGTTTTTGAGCCATTTTTGACCCATTTTTGGTCCCAAAACAGCCCATTTCCAAGGCATTTTGGGATTTTCGGAGGACCAAACTGGGCCGCCACAAGCTCAAAACGGTCCAAAAACACTTGTTTTAGCGTTGCACATGGTCTAGGACCATTTTTTAGAAAAGTCATCTTTTTGCCCCTACTGGACCCTGTTGACCCATTTGGGCACCCACCTGTTTGGGCTTGAGCTTGCAGCTTGCCGCAGCCTAGTGGGCCTAGGTATTGGGGTCTAGGCGTCCGTTTGGGTAATTCTGAGGGGTGGAAACCACAAAAAGTGGGGGGTTGTTGGTGGAGTAGGTGCCCTCCAAATCGCGTTTTGAGCCATGTAGCCAAAGATATGGCCTATTCTTGGTTTGTGGCTGTCGGCATTTGGAGCTTCTGGGGCCTTTTTGGGCCGTTTCGGGGACATATCATGGAGTTAGAGGGCCGCAAAGAGCTCGTTGATACGGGGAAGTCAAGCCGCACGTGGAGTGTACCCACCGTTTCCCTTCGTTTGGCCGTTTTGAATGTGTTCCAGGGCTTTTTTAGTCCAAAATTGGCTATTTTTGGCCCTAAACTACAGTTTTTGAAATTGAGGTCCGCGACTTGGGAATCCCGTTCCCGGCCGCCAGCGTTGAGTTTCTGGCTCAAACTTTGTGTGATTGTACTTCACACCCATAGGTATCATCCACCAAAATTTCAGCCGAATTTGAAGCACCACGACAGAATTCTGATTTTCACCCATTTCGCGCGTGCTGCTTGCTTGCTTGCTGCTGCTGCTTGCTTGCTGCTGCTGCTGCTGCTGCTGCTAAACCTGGTAGGTCCACCCTAGACACTAAAATACTGAATACTACACTGAATATTGGGACCGAGCTGGTGGGGGAGGGAACATCAGCTATGACTGGTGAGGGACATCAAGAATGATTCACACATTGATGGCTCTTGACGAAGTGAAATCAGCTTGCAAGTGAACCCCATCACCACGAGGCCCACTTTCAAGGCTTTTTGGACTTCTGAGGGGCCAAAATACCCCAAAATGGGCTCAAAATGGGCTCATTTCACCCGTTTGTGCACCCCAAATGGTCTAGGATGAGTTTTGGAAAAATGCGTTTTTGACCCATTTTTGACCCATTTTTGGTCCCAAAACAGCCCATTTTCAAGGCATTTTGGGATTTTCGGAGGACCAAAATGGGCCGCCACAAGCTCAAAACGGTCCAAAAACACTTGTTTTAGCGTCGCACATGGTCTAGGATCATTTTTGAGTAAAGTCATCTTTCTGCCCCTACTGGACCCTGTTGACCCATTTGGGCACCCACCTGTTTGGGCTTGAGCTTGCAGCTTGCCGCAGCCTAGTGGGCCTAGGTATTGGGGTCTAGGCGTCCAATGGGCCTAGGTATTGGGGTCTAGGCGTCCATTTGGGCAATTCTGAGGGGTGGAAACCACAAAAAGTGGGGGGTCGCGGGTGGATTAGGTGCCCCCGGAATCGCATTTTGAGCCATGTAGCCAAAGATATGGCCTATTCTTGGTTTGTGGCTGTCGGCAAGTTGGAGCTTCTGGGGGCCTTTTTGGGCCGTTTCCGGGACATATCATGGAGTTAGAGGGCCGCAAAGAGCTCGTTGACACGGGGAAGTCAAGCCGCACGTGAAATGTAACCACCGTTTCCCTTCGTTTGGCCGTTTTGAATGCGTTCCAGGGCTTTTTCGGCCCAAAAATGACTGTTTTTGGCCCTAGACTGCAGTTTTTGAAACTGAGGTCCGCCACCTGCGGATCCCGTTCCCGGCCACCACCGTCGAGTTTCCTGCTCAAACTTTGTGTGATTGTACTTCACACCCATAGGTATCATCCACCAAAATTTCACTCGAATCCAAAACACCACGACGGAGTTCTGATTTTGGCCCATTTCGCGCGTGCTGCTTGCTTGCTGCTTGCTTGCTTGCTGCTAAACCTGGTAGGTCCACCCTAGACACTAAAAAGGGTTATAAAACCAAGACTGGTTCCACCAGCTCGGTGACCCTAACCCTAACCCTGTGCGCACTGCGTGCATGGCATTCCCTCTAACTCCTTTGCATTAGCCTTTGAAAAATGGCAACAGGCAAACAGGGCAGAGCACAGGTACACTTCACAGGCTGGTGCCCCTTGCTGTGTCAGTGAGGTAATCATCGCCTGCACATATGTATGCTAACATGGATTACATGGGATGTCAAGTAGAGCTACCACCGAGGCCTGTCTTAGGGGGTCCACCTGATGCACTCGCCCGTAGCTGAGGGCAAATGCACAGCAAGCGAAGGGGCCTGACACACACACCAATCCGACGAGGCCGGATGATCAGCACTGCTGCCGTTGTCAGGAGGCGTTCAAGACAGTATGCATTACAGTCCGCAAACATCCCAAAATGACAATTTGTCTCTCGTTCCATGTTCCATTCAGGCCACCCCAAATGCCTAGAAGAGCGCAAAAGTTGGCCCAGCGCAGTGGAGGCCTTGCACAGCGTCATCAACAGACAAAGCCAGTGGCCACCAATCTTTTGTGCATCGGATCACCGCACATGTGGTGACATGAACAGACAACACATGCGGGTCCCCTGGCGATAGAGTGTTTGTATGAACTTGGATGCGCAGCGCCAGCCTGCAGCGGGGCTGAGGGGGTCAGCCTACCACCCAACGGGGCCACTGGACACCAGAACACCACCAGGGTGACGAAAGGGCGGCGGCAGACTGTTGCCGTGGGAGAACATACAAGAGCACATCACATATGCGCTATTCGTCAAACAATTGTTTTTGGTGCTACAGAACGGACTGAAGGGCTGATTGCGCTGCAACTGATTCGAGAAGAGTGTGAAGCGTGTCAAACGGCAACTTCATTCTGCGTGTCGGGGGGGGGGGGGGGGACAAGGCAGCCAACAAAGGGGGGGCCTGAGCAACGTAGAGCAACTCAAGGCACATCTAAAATGACATGATCCACCTGCGAGAGGCGCAGAGACCTCAATGCCAGCATTATGTTGCATTTCTGGGAAGGGCCACTTATAGCCATGGCAATCCACCTGCTTGGCATCCAAGAAAGCGGGTTCAATACCATATAGCCCTAACAGCTTGAACACAAAAAACGGCAGTTATGGAAACTTTTTTTTGCTATGTCATAGTGTTCTCGGGTTGAATGAAGCAACGAAGCGCGGGCCAAATGGTCAATGTAGTATGCACACTCTAGCTTTCAATCATGAACGCCTGCAGTGGTGGTGCCTTCGCGGGCAGGGGCGGGCAGGCAGGGTGTCTGTGCCCCTCGGTAAAAACAACAACAAAAAAACAAACAAAGCCCTCATTCAGAAATGTGAAAACTACAGTTTAAAAGAAGGCAAGTTTTTTTTCAAACAATAGTTCAATGAAGCAACAAAGCAAAGCATATTCGTCAATGCAGTATGCACACTCTGGCTTTTGATGACTTCCCGTGCTGCATACCGAAACCCATGGAAAAGTCATATTGATCTTTTTTTTTTAACTCGTGACCGAAGTTCTACCAAGTGTCCAATGAGAGTACACATAGCAGGTCATGGGTCAGTGACAGGAAAAGTCATATTGATCTACCCTCGCTACCTATCTTGCTTTCGGATGTAGGATAGTGCGCCATCTGTGATCACTGGCACAAATATTTTCAGGGGTTGTCACCCCACTGTCGCTTCCATCAATCTGATCAACATGAAGTGTTCGCAGCGGAAGTGCTCTCACCGCGTACAGACCAATGGACCACCTTCGCCACCCGGGTCATTTGTGTGGAGGAGGGTTGGGGGGGGGGGGGGGCTTGCAGTTTGCGGGTCAGAGTTGATTGGTTTTCCCATTGCTCACCACTGCCACACCACCGCCAGGGCTGGCAGGCTTCACATGAAGTCACTCCCACAACGTGAAGTTTGAGGCGCTCTCCGCCGCTAATGTGGGGGTTGTGAGTGACACAGGGAGGGCGGGGGATCAATGATCAGTTCTGATGGACTGAATGCCCCTGCCATAGACACGTTCAGCCATGAGTTCGAATGTGCCAGCGCAGTACAAGAGAGAGAGTGCATTTGTTTAGGGAGCATAGGTCTTGGGCTTGAAGGCTGGAGTCTTATCCCCGTGTCCCAGTGGGAGCACGCGGTAAAGAGCCTTCGGCGCCAACAGAGCTAGAGGCTCCACCGCTGACCGTGGTTATGTCTGCTCTGTGGTTGCCCGGCCATGATCTCTGCTTCTGGGTGGCAGTGGCGGGTTAGGCTGCATGCTGTACACCATGGTGTGATGTTGCAGGGGAAGGTTCTGCAAGGTGCAAGCGCAGTATGACAACAACAATGTGTCCCCTGCTTGGTTGGGGTGCTCCACTATTCTACATGTACAGAGGTACGTACGACAGATGTGGCTCCTGCGGTCTCCTGTTCCTGTCTGGAAATGCACGATTCAGTCTGTCATAAACCCAATCCATCGCAATCCATGGTGTCGCCGGGGCAGTCCCGACAGGGAGGGCAGGGGGGGAGGGGGGAGGGGGTTACTTATTCAGCCACAAGTGATCATACGCGTTAGTACTGCCCACGAAAATATTTTCACCGGGGGTACAGTGCGCCGGCAGCTCATGGCACAAACTGGTGGTGCCCCAAAGGAAAGGGCACAGACAACGAATCACGAGCCATACAGAGATGCATACCGCGCCCGCCACCCCTGCTTCTGTCACAGGCTTACGGTCTGGGCCCCTGACGGGACCCGAGACCGGGTCCGCGACCGGGCGCCCGACCGTGGACCCCGTCCGCGAGGTGGCGCCCGACCAGGCCGCCCGCCCGACTGGGACCGCGCATGCGACCGGGACCGGGCATGCGACCGGGACTGCGCATGCGACCGGGACCGCGCATGCGACCGAGACTGCGCATGCGACCGGGACCGCGCATGCGACCGGGACCGCGCATGCGACCGGGACCGCGCATGGCAACGCGAACGCGCGTGGCAACGGGACCGGGCATGGCAAGGGGACCGGGCCCGGGAGCGGGCCGGGCCCCGATTCAGATACGGATCAGCAAAGGAGAGGGCCACGCCGCTGGCATTCCTCGCACGAACTTCCCCATTCCCTTTCGGACCGTGATCGCGCCCCACACCCCAAAAGCCCCGTTCTTTCACGCGGAGCGCACCCCGATCCTCTTCGTTTTCGCGTGCGAGACCTTCCCTCGGCCCTCCCTCCGATCGACAGACAGGCCCAGGGGCGTCGCACCTCCGACGGCGGAGCACACGCCGCGCGCTGTCCACAGCCCCCTCCCAATCCGCAGCCTGCAGCACCTCCACGCCCCGCCGGCCCTCCGCCTCCGCCTGCTGCGCACACAAAAGGCGGAGGCCCAGGCCGTGGTCCCGCAGTCGGTGCGCCTCGCCGTCCCTTTCGGTGTGCAGCCTCTGGCGCCGCGCCCGCTCCCGGCGGTGCAGCCCCACCACCTCCCGGCAGAACTGCGCCCACGCCCGCTGCCAGGCCTCGTGCACGCGGCCACACCACAGCCCCGAGGCAGCCACGACCGCATCGCGCGAATGCTGCTCTTCCCTCTGCAGCAGCGTCACCCGCAGCACGCGGCGCAGGCCCGGACTCCGGACCTCCGACAGCCAAGTGCCCAGACACCGGCATCCCCCGCAGTCCGCCTGCCGGTGCACGGCCACGACCCCCTCCGCGTCGGTGTCGTGGGCGCAGGCGGGGCGCCGGTACGGAGCCGGGCGCCGGCCCACGTGGCAGCCCGCGGCACCGCCTTCGCCGTCGTCTTCGCCGGCCGCGCGCCCATTGTCGTGCCAGTCGACGTGGTTTGCCGCCGCGCCCTGCGCACAGGACCGCGCCTGCCCCTGCGCGTGCCCCTCGTCTTCGCTGTCGGAATCCGCAGATTCCCTTCGCAGGGGCGGCAAGTGCGTGAACCGGGGCCCCCCACTTCCGGCGCCGCGGCGGCAGCGCGCCATCCCGTCGAGCAGGGCCGTGTCGATCTCGTGGGCGGCCGGGGCCACACGCGGGGCGAGCAGCAGCTCGTCGCAGCTCCGCGCCCAGCCCCCGTCGGCCAGGCACACGTACCCGTGGAACGGCCCCGGGGGGAACTCGGGGGTCGTGAACAGGGCCTGGCCGTCGCACGCGAAGCACATCACGTGGGCGGCGAAGTCCACGTGGACGCTGTACACCGCGCCGCCGCGGCCGGGGGGCCCGCGCTGCGGGGCCGCCTCCGGCCGCCCGCGCAGCGCCTGCGTGTCCCAGCCGCGCCCCGAGGCCCGGAACCGGAAGGGCCTGCAGTCGGGCGTCCACATGGCGACCCCCCGCTGCGCCCGCAGGTTGACCACGCCGACCGCGACCCACGGGGCGCTCGCGCAGTGCATCGCGAAGCCGGGGTTGGCGGGCGAGAGGGCGCGCTCGCCGTGGGTGATCTGGATGGCCCCGCACCCGTTGGGCTCGCCCTCCAGCCGCGACCCGTCGAGCGTCTGCCGGGACCAGCATCCGTGGTGCCGGCGGCTGGGGTAGCAGTAGTGGTGGCCGGCGACGGGGACGTGCAGCGCGCGGAAGCGCTGGGCGAGCAGGCGCTGCGCGTACATGACGACGACGTGCAGCAGGTCGCAGGGCAGCGCGTTGCGGACCCACCACGTGAGGACGGCGCGGAGCACGCGGCGGCTGGGCGGGCCCCAGCACGGCGGCGTGTGCGGCTCCGACTCAGGCATGATTGACTGCGAAGAGGAAGCGGGACGACTGGGAAGGCCCGCGGTGCGGCCTCACCCTCGAAGCGGACGCCGCAGCGGCCACCAGCCCGTCGATCAACCACCCCAAGACCATTTTCTGGACGGCCCACAGTGCGACCTGGCCATCCGGCCAAGGCACTGCAGTGCCACCAGCCTGTCAATCGCGTACTTCAACACGTCAGACAGCCACCAACTGTCGATTAATGCTGTCGCCTGCGCTGGAGGATGTCCAAGGTGCGCGACGGTCCCCGGCCCCGCGACAGAAGAACGGTTTCCAGGTGCCCCCCGCCAACGGACAGTCCCATCACCGTGCACGAAAATCGGTGTACATGGAACGCAAAGCACAAAGTGCCAAATGGTAGGAGTAGCGGGGACCCGAAACCGAGCCACAAACGAAGGAAACCCCAGCCAGGAGCGGCGGGGAGCCCGGACACACGGTACCCCAACCAGGAGTGGCAGGGTCCCGAAACCAAGCCAAAGGACGTACCCATGGGCTGTCTCGAGGACAGACAGGGGGGCACTTCCTGAGCCTCCACTTTAATCCTATGTTTGGAAGCCTCCTCCTCCCCACCTGCCATCCTGTCTGGGACCGTCGCATGAGACCATTTTGCTCATGTGTGCACTGTTCCCATTCTTCAAGCTACGGCATGTGTGTTCTATGGAATGGAAGCCCGGAGTCCCACCACCTTCTGGGCTCAAATCCAGTACCGGTTATGCAACGGAAATGTAGCTGAAGAGGCTACCTGGCAAACATGGGCAGTCCGACAGGGTATCTGCTTTGCGTACGGGCCAGGCTTTCCTTGTGCACTTGCCTTCTTCCACCTCCTGCGCCCTCCCCAAGTGTGCTGGTGTGCAGGGGCAGCCTGGGCCAGAGCCTGCGTCGTATGCGCCTGCGTAACCATGCACGACCAGTTGAAGTGTGAGGGTTTGCCAATCTTTGCAACGATTTACCTGGTCAGGCACCAGGTGCAATGTGAGTTGCAGTTGCATGCGAGCAGGCTGTGCGTTGAAGCCTGTGCACCTATGCACAATGAAACCACAAAAATACTGCTGAATTGTTGTAAATCGAAAATTGTGAAGACCTGATAACAACTTCATGGCCGTGCTACCCGGGCTTACTAGAGACCTGCATTTTTGTCTACGGCACAACCTTCTGTATGCTGTCTCTCTGTCACTGATCATTTCTTTCATACTGTGACGCGATGCTTACCTCCAACAGAGAGAAAGATTTTACTGCTGTGGAGCACCGTTCCTATTTTATCTGCTTCTGTGCTCATTCTCTACCTTCGGCTGATCCAGTGGGAGCTGCACTCGAAATCATGAAGGTTCTGGGCCCGCACAGATTGGGACGGCAATGAGACAGGGGAGGGGAGGGTTGAAGCATGCTGCTGCAAGGGGTGTATGACAAATATTGCCTGCCATCCAGCAGTGTGTGGTAGCCGTGTGCTGCTCAGGCAACCACAAGAGAGGGGGAAACATGTGGTGCTTACGAAAAGAAAACCTGTTTTTTTACCAAAAAAAAAACACCCAATTCTTACCCAGATTTACCCCCAAAAATCTTGCAAAAAAAACCCTAAACCTTAATGTGGGTTTTTTTTATAAGATTTGGTTTAATTTTTGGTACGATTCGGGGGGCTTTTTTGTAAGAAGTGGGGGGTTTTTTTTGTAACATTGGGGATCATTTGGGGATTTTTTTGCAAAGTTTTTTTTGGTAAGATTTGGGTTTTTTTTGGTCATGTTTGGGGGGTTCATGGTGAGATATGGGGAGGGGGGGGGGGGGGGGGGGGATGCATTGGGTGGCGGAAACATTGGTTTTCCGGAAAACCGCAGAAAATTTTCCGGAAAACCAATGGATGGGTTTTCGCCACCTGTTACACAAAATGCATTCGTTTTCCGGAAAACCAATGGATTCTGTGCACAACCACTATGGTACAGTACCTAGATATATATACGTGTGTGTGTGTGTGTGTGTGTGACGCCCAATTCTTTTAAATCTTGCTCAAACTGCGAGGTTCAACAATGATGCGACCAAACTATGAGGTCTGTTGTTCTGTTGCTCTGTCGCCGGGCTTCAGGAACTGGGTTGAGATGACACGCAACATGCAACAAGAGGGAGTGGGGCTTGTGGTCCTACCGCGTCCCGCATCCCTGGTCCGTGCTCCCGTGCTTCCCTGCGCGGAGGCCCCACTCGGCGAGTCCGGTGTGCTATTGGCGGACGTGGGGGTGAGAAAACCCACGGGTGCCGCTGGAGCTCATGTGCTGGGAGGGGGTGGAAGGGGGTGGGGTGGCGACTAATTCTACGTGACCTGTTTGCCTCTGCTGAACTTATGACCATACGAAAACATTGGCTTGCTGAGGGCTAGCGGCTCCTAACCTGTCTTTTGGCCGCGTGCCGCAGCGGCTGTGCAGCCGGCTGCTGCCCCGAAGACGCCGCTTCGAATCCCCGAAGGGGAATACGAGGAGGAGATGCGGCTCCCGCCGGCCGCGGTACCGGTGACGGGGGGCACTGCTGCAGGTGTGTTGTGCTCGGTGCCTTGTTTTTCCGTGTGCTCTGTTGCCCGCTCTGTGGTCTAGACTGGGCAATGACAAAGATAAAACGACGAGGACGAGACACGCCACCCATCCATCGGCGGTACCGGTGGTGGAGGGGGATGCTGAAGGGGGCGGTGGCAGGGACCTTGCCAACGAGCCCCTGGACGGACGGACGAACCGGGGCTCGAACCCCCGACGACGACGAGCGCCACCCATGGCGCATACCACTAGACCGTCCATGCCTCTTATGCTGTCTGGTGCAAAAATGGTTCAAACCTAACATGACTTCGCCGCAAGTGGCCATGAGGCAACGGATACTGGGCTCGCATACGCCCCCGTGTCACAAGCGCATGGTCATCACCACTCAGTTGAATGTTTCGCCTCGCTGCACCGCATCGCTGCTCGGTTCTGTACCACTCCAGGTGGTTTATGATTGTGCATTGGCTGCCTATACATCTGGGTCAGCTCGCACCCACCACCCTCCCACAGCGCCGGTTAGTCTCTAACGCTCGCTCTGCGCCGCAAGTGGGGGGGGGGGGGGGGATGCTCCGAACCCACAAGTCCATATATGTCATCTGTGTGGCGGATGCCCTGCCGCCCACGCTGGTGCAGTCCCGCCTACTGGAAGAGCTGACGGGCCGTTCTTGGCTGCTTTCTTGCTCTCTTTAGCATGTGTTGCACCTCCGCACTGCTCAAGGGGGTGTACGGGAGGGGGCTGATATCTGGTGTAACTGGTTCATCCCCCGCCCCAACTTCCTCTTGCGACCGTCTAAGCATCCTTTCCACCTCCGCACTGTACGGGAGTGGGCTGAACACTGGCGTACCCGGTGCTTCCCATGCTCACGCCTCTCTCTGCGGTGTGCCCCCCCCCCCCCCCCAATTACCCGGGGAGTATTCGGATGAACCATCTGTGTCCCTTCCCAAGCTGACTGGCGAGCTTGCCGTCCCGTCCGGTTAGCCTGGCGCACCCTCTGGTGACTCGGGTGGCTCCCCGGCTGAGCCACACTCGAGCGAGTGTTCACTTGCCGACTTCAATAGTGATTGGAGTTCTGAATGAGACGAGTGTGTTGTGTGTGTCCATGCCACCGGTGTTTCCCTGGAGGTACAGCAGTCCCTAATATATACTAGCAGGGGCCACGCACTGTCCACTCTTGCGGACCACTCCGACGTTCGCCCCTGTACCACTTTTTCAGGCACATTCACCCGTAACCCCGAGTCTTGACAAGAAACATCCTGTGGTGTGTCTCTGAGGACACGTGCCAGTACCGCACATTCGCCCTGAAGTGGAGATATGTCGGGTTCAAACACCCTGTGAAAATTTCCCCTACCGCCGTGCCCGAAGCTGGCGCCTCCCGCCACAGGACCCCCTATGGAACGTAGAGCTGCCGTACACACCGAGAGGGAAGGGGGGTTTGCTGCTGCCACCAGTTGACAGACTCTCTTTGGTTTAGACCGCTGGTGTGGCTCGAAAAAATCCAACCGAAAATATTTTTGCTGTCTGGGAACCGGCATTACCGCCGAGCTTTGTCTGACCTGAAGGAACTGCGCTATTGCGTGTAACGTGGTCTTGACCACACTGGCCGGTAGTGCCCCTTGCGAGAGGGAGCCCCATAGTTGGACCACGGAATACCACCATTGCAAAACTGCTGTCGTAGCGTCCACCCGCTGAAAAGAGATATATTCACACCGAATAAGCCACCTCGCATAGATGCCTCTATGCACCCTTTGTGCGCCCTCTATGCGCCCACTATGCACCCACTAGGCACCCTTTATGCGCCTCATGTGCGCCCTCTATGCGCCCTCTATGCACCCTCTATGTGCCCACGATGCGCCCTCTATGCGCCCAGTATGTGCCCGCTATGTGCCCTCTATGCACCCTCCGCTGCCCAGCACAGCCATCCTTGTGCCGAGGTCAAAGATATCGAACTGTGCTCGAGGCACAACCCACATGGTTCAATCCATGAGTTGTCGTAGACCACCGCCCCCCATAACCTTCTGATGATTGAAAAGGGAATGGAAAGGTATGGGCATCGCTTCAATATGTGTATGTGATCCTCTTGTCGTGAGCAGAGGGTGCAGTCCGGCATGGACACCAGCCCAAATGCGAACATTCTGGCTGCTACCGGCACTTTCCGCCACAACGCTCGGAGGACGAAGTGGTAGAGCATGGGCGGCACATTGAACTCCCGTAGGTGCTCCCATACCTGTGAGTCCTGCCTCTCCTCTATCCGAACCGTACGTGCCCTTGCTCTCCACAGAGGGGGACGGGGCAACCTTATCCACCCCCCCCCCACCGTGGACGCGTGGTCCTTTGCCAATGTGTGTGTGTGTGCGTGTGTGTGTGTGTGTGTGTGTGTGTGTGTGTGTGTGTGTGTGTGACGCCCCAATTCTTTCAAATCATGCTCAAACTGCGAGGTTCAACAATGATGCGACTAAACCATGAGTTCTGGTGTGTGTGTGTGTGTGTGTGTGTGTGTGTGTGTGTGTGTGTGTGTGTGTGTGTGTGTGTTTGTGTGTGACCTGTACTATTTACGAGAGTTGACGGCTTTTAATGTCCTGGACCCTCTTGCGACGGCAGGGTTAGGGGATAGCGGGTTACAGCCTGCCGGTGGCCTGCCCTATCCCAGCCCCCCCCCCCCCCCCCCCCGGTGTGTCGCGGCGCGGCGGAACGACGGCCCCTGTGGGGCTAAGTGCCCTCCTCCGAAACCCTCCCATGGCCTTGCTCGGGGCCTTGCGAGCCTACTATGCGCCCTCTATGTGCCCTCTATGTGCCCACTAGGCGCCCTTTTTGCGCCCCATGTGCGCCCTCTATGCGCATGCGCCCTCTATGTGCCCTCTATGCACCCTTTGTGCGCCCTCTATGCGCCCACTATGCACCCACTAGGCACCCTTTATACGCCCTCTATGCACCCTCTATGTGCCCACTATGCGCCCTGTATGCACCCTCCGTGCGCCCTCTATGTGCCCTCTATTCACCTACTATGCACCCACTATGTGCCCTCTAGGCACCCACTATGTGCCCTCTATGCACTCTATGCGCCCACTATGTGCCCTCTATGCACCCTCTATGCACCCACTACGCACCCTCTGTGTGCCCTCCATGCACCCTCTGTGCGCTTCCTATATGCCCACTAGGCACCCTTTATGCGCCCTATGTGCGCCCTCTATGCACCCTGAATGCGCCCACTATGTGCCCACGATGGGCCCGCTATGTGCCCTCTATGCGCCCCGTTTGCGCCCTCTATGCGCCCTCTATGCATCCTCTATGCGCCCACTATGTGCCCGCTGTGCGCCCTCTATGTGCCCTCCATGCGCCCTATATGCGCCCTCTATGCACCCTCTGTGCGCTTTCTATGCGCCCACTAGGCACCCTCTATGTGCCCTATGTGCGCCCTCTATGCACCCTCAATGCGCCCACTATGTGCCCACGATGCGCCCTCTATGTGCCCTCCATGCGCCCACTAGGCGCCCTCTAGGCGCCCCTGTCTGCGGGACCAACACCGCTCGGCAGCGCCCTGTCGCCTTTGAGAATGGCGTGCCAAACCAAGGGACATGGGCGTAACAGCCACGCGTACCCAGGTGGAAGGGGTGTACAAACGTTGGAACATACCGGCACCGCGAGAACCTGCGAGCAGGTGGGCCTGAAGGCGATAGGACGTCTCATAGGGCGTTCCACGTGCCAGTTAGGGCTGATCACCGCCAGCGGGTGGGTAAACACAAGGGGGGGGGGAGAATGACATGTGGCAGGTTTAGGGACCTGAGGGTGTGGTTGTTGGGGTAGGGCAGGGTGTGTGTTGACTGTGCGTTTTCTCACAGCGGTCCCGGCGTTACGGTGCCCTCATCGGGCATTCGGCGAGCCAAGCTGGACTTGCTTCATCCCACGGGTCACCAGTCACAGCAGTCCCGGCGTTACGGTGTCCTTCTAGGGCATTCGGCGAGCCAAGCTGGACGTGCTCCACACCACAGGCCACCAATCACAGCAGTCCCGGCGTTACGGTGTCCTTCTCGGGCATTCGGCGAGCCAAGCAGGACGTGCTTCACGCCACGAGACACCAATCACAGCAGTCCCGGCGTTACGGTGTCCTTCTCGGGCATTCGGCGAGCCAAGCAGGACATCACTACACGAACCACACGACACAGCAGTACCAGTGGTCAATTGGCAGGGACAGGATAAGATGTCGAGCCAGCTTTTCACTGCGTTGCTCTCTGTGTTGATCTTTGGTCACAGGCTGTTCTCTGGGGCAGGGCTGGGCCTTCCGGTGGTGCCTGGTGCCACACTACCCTGGGTCACGGATTTGTCCGTGCGCGTGCCGCCTCGGGCGCTGGGGCAGGGTGGCCCGTACACATTGCAAGTGCTGTACTGTGATGTCTTGCGGTGCCAGGCGGCTGAGGCAGGACCGAGGTACAAGAACGCCTGTGTCGTGTGCTCGTGTGAGCGAGGGCACGCTCCGCACTGGGACTTCTATGCACTGTACAATACAGTGGCTCTCTATGTGTCCCGCGAATTCACGGTTCCGGGGTAGCAACTATATTGATGAATGTAGTGTGCTGTAGGGTGCTGCGCCTTGGGACAGGTAGGGATCACTGATACGCTGGAGTTCGGAGATCGCCCGAGCACTTTACCTTTACCTTTACCCTCTAGGCGCCCCATGTGCGCCCTCTATGAGCCCTCTATGCACCCACTATGTGCCCACAATGCGCCCCCGATGTGACCTCTATGCGCCCTCTATGCGCCCCGTTTGCGCTCTCTATGTGCCCTTTATGCGCCCTTTATGCGCCCCATGTGCGCCCTATGTGCGCCCTCAATGTGCCCACTATGTGCCCACGATGCGCCCGCTATGTGCCCTCCATGCGCCCTCTATGCACCCCCAATGCGCCCCATGTGTGCCCACGATGCGCACGCTATGTGCACTCTATGTGCCCCATTTGCGCCCTCTATGCGCCCCGTTTGCGCCCTGCATGCGCCCTCTATGCGCCCACTAGGCACCCTTTATGCGCCCCATGTGCGTCCTCTATGCACCCTCAATGCGCCCACTATGTGCCCACGATGCGCCCTCTATGTGCCCTCCATGCGCCCTCTAGGCGCCCCATGTGCGCCCTCTATGAGCCCTCTATGCACCCACTATGTGCCCACAATGCGCCCCCGATGTGACCTCTATGCACCCTCAATGCGCCCACTATGTGCCCACGATGCGGCCCCGTTGTGCCCTCTATGTGCCCCGTTTGCGCCATCTATGCCCCCACTATGTGCCCGCTATGCGCCCTCCATGCGCCCCCTATGCGCCCTCTATGCACCCTCTATGCGCCCACTATGCGCCCACTATGTGCCCACTATGTGCCCTCTATGCGCCCTCCATGCACCCTCAATGCGCCCACCGTGTGCCCACAATGTGCCCTCTATGCATCCTCTATGCGCCCACTATGTGCCCGCCATACCCCCTCTATGCGCCCTCCATGCGCCCTCTAAGCGCCCTCTATGCGCCCACTATGTGCACTCTATGCGCCCACTATGTGCCCTTTATGCACCCCATTTGCGCCCATTATGCGCCCTCTATGCGCCCTGTATGCACCCTCTATGTGCCCTCCATGCGCCCTTTATGCGCCCCATGTGTGCCCTCTATGTGCCCTCTATGCACCCTCAATGCGCCCACTATGTGCCCACAATGCGCCCACTATGTGCCCTCTGTGTGCCCTCTATGCGCCCCGTTTGCGCCCTCTATGCGCCCTCTTTGCACCCTCTATGTGCCCTCTATGCGCCCACTAGGCAGCCCATGTGCACCCTCTATGCACCCTCAATGTGCCCCTGATGTGCCCCCTATGCACCCTCTATGCGCCCCGTTTGTGCCCTCTATGCGCCCTCTATGCGCCCTCTATGCACCCTCTGTGCGCTTTCTATGCGCCCACTAGGCGCCCTCCATGCGCCCTCTATGCACCCTCAATGCGCCCTCTATGCCCCCTCAATGCGCCCACTGTGTGCCCACAATGTGCCCGCTATGTGCACTCTATGCGCCCACTATGTGCCCTCTATGCGCCCTGTTTGCGCCCTCTATGTGCCCTCAATGCGCCCATTTTGCGCCCCATGTGCGCCCTCTATGCGCCCTCTATGCACCCTCATTGCGCCCTCGATGTGCCCACGATGCGCCCCCGTTGTGCCCTCTATGCAACCTCAATGTGCCCCGTTTGCGCCCTCTATGATTCCTCCATGAGCCTATGTGCCCACTATGCGCCCTCCATGCGCCCTCTATGTGCCCTCTATGCGCCCTCTATGCGCCCTCTATGCACTCTCTGTGCGCTTTCTATGCGCCCACTAGGCGCCCTTTATGCGCCGTCTATGCACCCTCAATGCGCCCACTGTGTGCCCACAATGTGCCCTCTATGTGCACTCTATGCGCCCACTATGCGCCCTCTATGCGCCCTGTTTGCGCCCTCTATGCGCCCTCTATGGTCTCGGGTGTTTCACGTCGAACAACTTTTGTCGCCCCGACATATTCCGGGGAATGTGAGCAGCTTGCCATTTGCAAATCATTAACACCGCCTTGTTAGCACCGGCAGCTGGGACATGCCAACATGGTTGCATAAAAAAACGACCTTTTTGGCAGCGCAAAATGTCACCATGCCCATATATCGGGGGCTTTTTGACAGTGCAAAGTGTCCATGTGCCCATATATAGGGATATTTTTGGCAGTGCAAAGTGTCCCCATGCCCAGGGGGCGCCCTTGCACTGCGCGCTACCTTTTAGACTGGTTCCCCCTGAAGAGTCCCCAAGCACACCCCTTCCAAACACTCTTATATCACCCCTACCTCGGGGCCATGTCCCACTGTAGACCGTGGGAGACCTCCTTCAATGGGGGTGGGAGGTGGTCCATCTTCCACGAATGGGGGTGGGATGATGACCCGGGGGTGCTGGGTATGGCCGTCTAGCATAGCCCCGCTGCCGACCGTCTCGGAATGACGGCATAGTACGTCTCGGCTAGCATGAGGGATCCTTGGCGTTGATCAAGCCCGTGAGCTCACCTTCGATTATAGTACTTGGGCGTGATCCAGCACTTGGAGAGGGTGCTGGATTGTCCCTCGGCCTTGATCATGATCCTGAGGTCCGACATCAGCTGTGCCTGCTCGGGGTCCCCATGATGGGGGGAAAACAACATGGATGCATGACCTCTGCCTTCTCGGGGTCCCATGGTGGGGAGAAGGGTCATTTTGCCCTAAAAACGGCAAAAAATCAACCTAGGAAAGAGTGGATGTGGTGGAAATGAGCAAAAAAGTGTCAAAAAAAGGTGGAAATGGGTGAAACTAGGTGAAAATCCAAAAATGCCATATCCCCAATGTGACACATGGTGCTGGGACGCACAGCATAGAAGGTAAAAAATGGCAGGAAAATGCTGAGCATATTGCTCAGGATATTTGGGGATGCTCAGCATTCATGCTCAGCAAATGGGACTCATATTGCAGGGTTGATCTCGGAAGTCCCAGCCAAAATTTCTTCCGAGCTCCCCCGGCACAGTCGGCTGGGAAGCCCATGGAACATTCCTACCGATATCGGTTGCGATTTGGGACCCGATCTGGCTGCCAAAACTTCCAAGCATCTTTCCGAGGGATTTCAAAAACTTCCAAGCGTTTTTCCATCGGTTTTTTGTACGATGAACTACACCGTTCTTGGTTCCCAAATCCCACACCTCAGCAAAGAAACACACAAAAAGACAAGCATGACCGTTCACTTACGCTTGAAATGTGAATGCTCAGTGGCTTGCCTGTTCATTTCAGCTTGAACTGTGAATGCTGTACTCTCCTTCGCTGAGCATCTGCACAGGTCAGCCATCGCTTGACATGGCATCCACATCCACCACCACACGGCGATACTTCTTGGGTTGAGGTTGCGATTCAGGGTTGTCACTGGATGATGAGGAAGAATGTGAGGCACTTGCTGTGGAGGCACCAGATAGGTGCACAACATCATCATCCGAATCATTATCCTCAGGACTGCTACTGCTCCCACTATCACTGCTGCTGCTGCTGCTGCTGCTGCTGCTGCTGCTGCTGCTGCTGCTGCTACTGTTACTGCTGCTACTACCACTGCCACGAGGGCACACAAGTTGCTGCTCAATGTCGCTATCAACAATGGGTACACGCGCCAACTTCGTACATCTCATGGGTTGAACACGCTGCTGCTCGTTCAAATCCGTAGGACCTTGAAATGAAGCAGCACTGTCCTCGCCCTCCGAAGGGGGTACAATATCAACTGTCGCAGGGTTAGAAACTCTGCTTTGAGGGATGGGCCCCACACGTCCCTTACCCTTTCCCTTGTCCTTCAGCGCCTTACGGCATGCAGCACAGGACTTAAATGTGGCACGGCTCTTCAAACCCAGTTTGGGCCACTTGCAGACAGCTTCCCTGTCCAGTGGTACCCATTGACAGACACCACGCTTTGAGCCACAGGTCCCACACACACATACCACATCACTCTCGGGATTGGCACCTGGAAAGGTGCATTTCACCGAACGGGTGTCTGGGTGCATATATAGGGAGCAACCACCTCCATCCTGGAAATGCAGCAAATGCTCTAAGGGGCGTTGGAAGACCACATGCCACACGGCATTGGCAGCAACCATGCACGCCTCCAGAACAACGTTTCGTTGCACGGGTGCCCAAATTTTGGCACAGGGGATCTTCTTTTTTTTCTGCACGAACTTTTGATACAGCTCATGCTTCAAACTTTCACTAATACTGGCATCTTGCCTGGTACTAGTGACGGGGGCATATCTCTTGGCCACCCTGAGATCCCGCTCGCCGGCCTCATCGGAATACAGCATGGGTGTTCGTGGATTAAACCATGTGTGGGACCACCCATGCATATATAACGTTGCAGTGCAACCTTCTTCAGCAAAGTCGGGGATGATGTGCACAATATATGTGTACAACATCCCCATAGCTTGCCATGTGACAGTTGCCAGGTTATTACAACCATAGCATAGATGCACCATGTGGCAAAATGCCACCACCAAGGAATGGAAAGGCAGGGGGAGCATCATACCCCCTTGCTAGTCTGCCCATGACTGTGCGGGCCTCGCGACCTGTGAGGCTAATGCCTGCCTGGAATCTACCTCGTACGTGACGCATGTGCTGCCTGCTATTAGGTGGCAAAGATCCAGGATCATACCTCCTTGCCACATGTGCTATGACCTGGAGCAGGTCATGTAGGGCGCTAGTAGTGTTCGACCTATGACACCCAGGATCCTGGAGGCTACTCCTTTGGTGTTGTGCAATACAGGTTGCACAATATATACCTCTTCTAGGTTAGAAACCCCCTGAAACTTATGGGACCCACGCACACCATTGAGACATCCCCCTTTGTGCAAAAAGAGTTCTCCCGCCCCATCCTTATTCACCCAGGGACACGCCACACAGCCCTTTTGCCGGCACTCAGACCACAAATGGTGGTGATCGGCAGTGATTGCCCCGAGCCTTATCTGCAGGGTGGTGTTGTACACTGCACCATCATACTTCATACGTTGCTTAAATTTACAAGAAGGCAGGGCTTGTAAGGCCTCTGCACGTTTGGGTAGCCACTCGCAATCACTGACCTTGGGAAGCTCTTGCCAGGTCAACATGTCTGTGCACCTAGGCACATTGCCAGACATTGGGAACCAGTGTCCCTGGAAATCAATTATACTGATTTTTGTGTTAATATTTGGACGGCCCCGGGGCTGGTAACCGTCTGCGTAGAGGCCTAAGGTCAGGGTGGCATGGGGTGGTGGTCTTGGGCCCCACCCCCCGGGGTGGGGACAGTTGCTTGCTTGCCAAAAGTGGGTGCCTCCTTTCCCATTTTGCCCCCCCCCCCCCCCTGTGGGTGTGGGTAAAAAAAGCCCTGCCCCAGTGGGTGGGGCAACGTTTCCGGCGACAAGTTCGTCAGCACCGACTGCGGCAGCGGCATTGCGGGCCCAAGCCACAGACCCAGGAGGCCCGGCCAGAATGGGGGAGGACGTTGCCCGTCAATCGCCGCCACGGGCAGACTAGCAGGTCATGGGCCTAAGGACTCCAGGGCAAGGGGCAATGGGAAGGTCACCCCACTGTGTTTGGGAAGGATAGCACAACACCCAGAAGCAATTTAGCCACAGGCTAGGGTGCCTGTGCATAACCCCGCTGTGCATGGCGGACTAGGCGCGCTTCCCCACCCCCCCTGTGGCCTCCAACCCTGACTGGGCGGCGGAGGACATCAAGTTGGCTGCAGAATGGATTACGCTCCATGGCTGGGAAATTAAGTGATCGGCGGAGTCCAAGTGGGGGGCCAAGGTGGTGGGGACAGGCGATCATACCATGGACGGACGGTGCCAAGTGGCCCTCTGGGGGGGGTGGGGGGTGAACAAGGATAGAGGGGCGTGCACCTTCGCCTCAGTGGTCCACCCCCCCCCTCATCCCACCACTGCACAAGCCATGCTGGCCCTTGCTCCAATTCCGCGGCCCGTTCAGGCTACGCGCACGTACACTGCCGGTGCACAATCCTATGCACCCAAGCAACATTGCTATTTGGGGCGCGGAAACGCCCACACTAGCCACATGTGGGTTGCCGCCGTGCAAACCCACGCCCTATTCCACAACGTCCATTGGGCCACTTGCCAACCGATGAAGGTGATTCGACGACGGGTATGGTTGCAATGTGTATGGGGTAATGTGTGGTGGCGAGGTTGCTCTCCACCAAGGAAGTAGAAAATGGTCCAATGTGACCTATGTGGAACCCGCCATCAAGGAACACCACACGCAAGATTAGTACAATGCTCAACATCGAAACCAATGTTCCTGGCAGGGTGGACAAAAACATGGGGGCCACAGGAGTCAATTGCCACGCGATGGACCCAGACGGCTGGCCCCAATCATCTAGCCCATATTTCCGTCTACGTACCCAATGCCTTGGTCACTGCGGTACATGGTGGTGTGGCACCAGTTCCATTGTCTCCAACTTGTGCCTCAGTTACGCCGTAGTCTGCCCTTACCAAATGCAGCGTTGTGTCTGCACAGTGCTGCACAAACTCGCCGGTATGGTATACGGCGTTCCAGTGCAGAGCCCAAAAGGCCAGCGCAACGACAAACCGACTGGTTCAACCAATGCAGGATCAACCTAGTAAGGATGTGGCATACAGGTGCAACAGGTGTGCGCAGGTGGGCACGCTACATCTTGGCCCAAGCATATTCCCAATATCAGGCTTGTGCGGTGTCACAAGCCATTGCACATCTCCCAACAAAATATGTGTCTGAAGTGCAACGTGACCTGGATGGTGGCACGGGTACTTCCCCCTCCCCCTCGCCCCTCTGTCTGCAGCCCGCACCGACTAATACAGCAGGCCCTATCAAGGACACTTTTTGGTACACACACAGTGTCCAGCTCACAACAATCACACCGAACATACAGACGGTCACTCACCGTGTCCTTGGACAATGCTGCGAAAATTGTGTGCCAGATTTTTCTCCCACCTCCAAGTCTAGTAATACCTGGTGTTGGGATTCACCATTTCCATTCACCATTCACCCTTCACCATTCACCATTGTCCCCTCTAAGGGACAAAGCGTGGATAGCAATGGTATTTGCACGGGTTCATGATCAAGACCTGTGGCTCAGTTTGGCCATGTGCGACGTACTGGTACACTGTACAAGCACCCAACACGCCATGCGACAAGGCGGGCGCAGGCCATCCATACCATCGCAACCAATGTAGGGAATTAGCTATAGGAGCATGCCAACTACATCAAGCAACTCAACAAGAAATGGGAGTCCATGTGCAAGCGCCTGCGCCGCAAGTGTCACCGTAATCTGTCCGTCTGCCGAGTTGCATGTGTCGAGATTTAAACGCCTGAAGCCCCCCCACCCCGACAGTTTGTGTGTCCTGCAGCTGACCGGTGCCCACCGCCCAGTAACCCATGGGAAATCCAGCTCACCAGGTCACCTTGGCACACGTGCCAGTAATGTCAGGCCTGAAACTCAACATCGTGGAGGGAGAGGTACACTGCACCCCTGTACCCCTGTGACACACTCACTCACTCACTCACAGCTACTACTAATTGACTTATTTGTTGATGGGGTATACTGTGCCTGTGGCAGACCAAACCTAATGTTACCAGTCCCAAGAGGCGCCCAGTCCAGACGTGCATCACTGCACGAAGTCTGTGGCTATGGCTGCAGCAGCGGTACCTATGCTAGGCATTTGCACCTATGAGCGCTCCTGTTTGTTCATAGTCACAATTATGGACTTACGGACATATGCAGCGCCGGAGTTAAAAAGACCGACAATAGAGAACTGTACAAGGCTCCATGAGGGATCCAACCGACCCCACAGTGTGTTACAAGGGGTTGCAGTAAATGTTGTTTGAGGGCTCTTATTCAACTCTGTGCCCCCCCCACGCCACACACACACACACACACATTCTCAATCAGGCATGGCGCCCGTTTCTCCTCCTCGTTTCTGTCTTGTTTCTGTGATTGGCATTTCCCTGATGCTGACCTGCTTCGTGACAATCTCAAGAATCCGCAGGGCAACATCAGGCAAAACACGCATCTCCACAACCGTACCTCGGACTACCGCTTTCAAAGCATCACAAATGCCGGGCGACATGACTCGCAGAGAACACACCAACTTTCAGGGTCCAAGTGGCAACACATCCCTTCACCCACACAAGACGAACAACGTCACATGCAAATCTGCAAGTTGGCCTCCCAAATCTGGAGTTGCAGTGGAGCTCACTATTGTGACGTCTTATTTTCAGATCAAGTCTAAGCACAGTTTCGGGGCGTATGAGGGGTGGATGAACAGTATGCTACGAATCCAGACCCCGATGGTGATTTTTACCGACTCAGTGTCGCGCGTTGTTGTGGAAAGGCAAATCGGGCTCGTTGACCGGCCGGCCAATCTAACGCACATCGTTGAGACTGAGATTGTGTGCCTGGAGTCGTTCCAGCAATTTGGGCGCCAGTTTGAACAGCATTACGAGATGGAGCCATGGAAGCACCAGTACAACAACCCGATGATTTACGTTCTGTATGCAGAAAAGTCTGTGTTTGTGAGGCAGGCCATTGCGGCGAACCTCTGGAACTCACGTATGTTCTTTTGGGTTGACATTGGGTGTTTCAGATACCAAAGAGAACTCAAGCGCTATCTTGAACGGCCTTGGCCAAGTGTGCAGCGAGTTCAGTCGCTTCTTGCGGATACCCCAAGCAAAGTCCTTATCACTGCTGTCACGAGTGGCTGGTTCTCCCCTGCGGCCTTCAAGGCCGCCACAACAGGACTGGGGCCGGACTTCACCGGGAAGTACACCGTGTGTGGGGCCATCTTTGGAGGGTTTGCGCCCGCCATGTTGGACTGGCACTACAAATACTGGAAAACCCTTCAGGAGTACTTCAGGGAGGGCCGATTTGCAGGGATGGACCAGAACCTGATGGCCACTCTCTGCCTCAAGTACAACCTGTGCTGGCTGATCCGTCCCCCAGCGCGTCTGCAGCAGAAAGTTGGCAAGACAAACAAGGGTTGGTTTTATGCCCAGCCATTCCTGGCAGGCAGTGCTGTGGCACCGCAGCCCGAGCGTGTCAGGGCTGCGGATGTGGCCAAGGCCAGTGACACTGTCATCGCAGGTGACACCGCTTCTGGCCTGACGCAGGCTCGCTTGCAGCAGCTGAACGCCACGTTCGGTGCGCATGCTGAATGCTTGGTCTCCGCATGCCCGCCAGTGGTGCGGCAGGCCCTGTTGAGGGTCTACAACCCCCTGCTCTTAACCCCACGGTTCCTGGCAGACCTGACCGAGTTTGCAGTGGCTCTGGCGGCTCAAGACCCGTTCCCAAGAGCAGATCCGATGGACCGCGAGGATTGTTTGCAGAGCACTCCGGAGTGTAGCCTCCACATGATCCCCTTCCTGACGCAGTTGGCTGCCGCCGACGTCTGGCACAAAGCCGCACATTGGTGCTGCATGTATCACTTGCAAGTCAAACGCGTGCTGGCCAGCCTCGCAACGCTGTATCCGCTGCACGAGGCCCGTGCTCAGGCCGGCGCGCTGATCGCATACCACCGGCATTCGGGGTTCTTGAGCGGGTGGGACAACGACATTGACGTTGCAATCCCCAACGTCACGCGGTTGCGACTTGCAGTTGAGGCGTCCACCCCCCAGACCGGTTTGGCGTTCCTCACTCTGATGCACACCCATGGA
This sequence comes from Eutreptiella sp. 'Long Island Sound 2002', assembly GCA_964036045.1. Lineage (NCBI taxonomy): Eukaryota > Euglenozoa > Euglenophyceae > Eutreptiales > Eutreptiaceae > Eutreptiella > Eutreptiella sp. 'Long Island Sound 2002'. The sequence goes on along the minus strand of OZ038387.1, from coordinate 12,035,826 downwards.
GTAGGTGCCAGTGCCTGGCTGACGTACAACAATAGCTCTGCCCCATGGCAGTTTCCAGATAAGGCCCCACCCAAGAGACATCGCAAGCAGGGGCGCTACCGGCTGCTGCCTGACGCGGAGCACATTGCCGCCAGCGGCCCCGGATTTGTGCACGTAATGCCTTGGAAGAGGGATGCTTCTGGTGTGGACCAGGACTGCCAGCTGTATGGCATTGCCCAGCGGTGTGGGGATTTGAAGGCCACAGAGAAGCAATACCCACTGTTCATGGGGTTGTACATTGTGGAGTGCTCGGGCCAATGCAGCGTCGCTTCCCTCTTCCAGGAAGACTTGATGGTCTCCAACCAGACATTTTTGTGCTCCCAGCACCGGGGATGATTCCGTGCGATTGCTGACCCTGATAAAGACCCTGCGGAAGTGAAAGAATTACTTTTGGGGGGGGGGGGGGGGGTTGCTGGGGGCCGTTCGAGCCCCAGAAAAGGCGGTTGGTGGGTCCGGAGCTTTCGTGCAAAAGATGTGTTTTGGCACATGAAATCAAAACGTTTCTTGCCCTGATTTCTTTCGATTGATATCGGGAATTCAGAAGTGGTATGTTCTATAACTATGAGGGATCCCTTTTTGTGTGCATTGAGGGAGGGAAGGAGTTGGATTTGAGTTGAAGGAAAGCACGTTATACAGTGGGCAAACCGACTGCCCGGAGACTGTTTGCGTGGCTGCTGTTTGGACTTTGTACTTTTGGCTTGTACTTTAGGTAGGCTATTTCGGGCCCTTGTCCCTGATAGTGCCCCGGTGCCTCAAGGATTGTTATTGTTTGGCCAAAGGGGGGTTGGGGCAGTGCGTGGTGCATCAGTGCAGCATCAGTTGCCCCCGTTTGCTTGCGCATACTTTATGAAATGGCACCCTGAGCTCGGTACATGGTGATGCGCCTGCAGGGTGCCTGCTGCAGGACATCATACTTCCCTCCACATCTCCTGAAACCCACTTTCTCATTCTCCGTGGATCTCAGTATTGGGATAGGGTGTTCCACAACTGCTCCAACAGCGTGCGAGTTCCTGCCGCGGTGTCATCCACTTGGAATATTACCAGGCTGTGGTGAAGGTGGTGAATCAGCACTGCTCTATCTCCTTCGCCATGCCAAGTTCCGATTTGCCACCTCACTGCTCACCCAACCCTCCATCGCCGCCTGCCCGCGCAGAGGCACCCCACCCCTGGAAAGCCCTCAATCCTTCACCACTGGCAGAAGAACAGAGAAGGTCTCGCTCAAGCCTAGAGTTAAGATCTTCAACACCGCCTCCTGCCGCAAAGCCACCTGCCCCAAGACAACACAGCGGTCACAGGACGCCTCCACGAGTTTCGCACCTTCGGGAGCACTGAGGTCCTTGGGTCCTCTCCCAGGGTCCCTGGGCCCCTTCCCACTCCACATCTTGCATGTTTATTACCTTTGTGCCTACTTAGACCTTTGCCAAACAGCGTTTGCCACTGGTGCATCTGTGGATGAACGACGAAGGGAGGGAGGTGAGTGGATTGGATTGGAGGGTCATCGTTGTTTCCGTTGCGAACAGTCTGCCCTCGACCTCATCCCTTGGCATACCTAGTCAAATTGTGATGTGTCCGGCACACCTTCTCACTCAGGACCCCTTGGTTCTGAAAAACACAATCGTTTTGAAAGATCAGTCAGTTGGAGGATCACCCCACGCCTGTAGCCCAGTCATCACCATCATGGGACCTGGATTCTACTTCTGCAGGGGGGGGAAATAAAAGCGATCCGCATTTTTCCGCTTTTTTCCGCATTTTCCGCTTTCAGCTCTGTTGTGTGCCTGGTTTCCACAATGCTTCCCTGATCAGTGCCACATCTGGACCCAGTGGTATGTTGCGATCCAATGCAGGCCACGCTCGTCAGCTTCATTGACTGCCACATAAAGTATATGGTGCTGAAAAATTTTGAACCAGGCCTGGGGTCATTTCCACATCACCTTCTTTTTCCAGGGTAATGGGTTTTTGATGGTTCTGGTGGATGTAGGACAGCTATTCAGGTGTGCAGGACAACAACGCCCCCCCCCCCTCCCCCCATGCCAATGGACCCCCCATGCCAATGCCCCCCCCCGTCTCGAAAGAAGAAACATGGCCCCCCTGGCTACCCCCTCTCGAAGGAAGAAACACCCCCCCCCCCGAGATTTTTTCACCAAATCGCACAAAATTGCCCTTTTCTGCCTAGTTTCCTGAGTGTGCAATGGCATGTGATGGGCACCATCCTTGGTGTCATGTGTTTGGTTTTCAATGTAGATTTTCATTTCTCAAAATGTTCCAAGTCCCCTATGGAGCAGACTGAGATTGTCTGGTAGGTCATGCCTGCATTTTGTAAAGCCGAGTACTTGGCCATGTTGGCCAGAGCCCATGTGCACAATTGCATGTTTCCGGGGAACCAAGGTCTCGGGTTTGAGGAAGGGACTACATCCAGCCAGGTTGTTTCTGCTCATTTCTTCTGGAGTGCATTGTGCCACCCAGCTGCCCCTGCTTTGCTGCAGCATTTGACAGCCATAGTGATCAACTTCTGGGAGCTTTGCAACGCAGAGTGATCCAGCCAGGTTCACAGTGCTGAAATTTTTTCAAGCAGGCGTGGGGCCACAGATTTCAGCATGTTTCGCTCAGGTCAAAGTGCCGTGATTCATTCTGTCATTCAGCCAATTGCAGTTGCATGGGATTCATGTCTAGTTGATAAAAATTTTATTGCGCACTTCACAGAGCTGAATTTTTTCAAGCAGGCCTGGGGCCACCACTTTCAGCTCTGTTGTGTGCCTGGTTTCCACAATGCTTCCCTGATCAGTGCCACATCTGGACCCAGTGGTATGTTGCGATCCAATGCAGGCCACGCTCGTCAGCTTCATTGACTGCCACATAAAGTATATGGTGCTGAAAAATTTTGAACCAGGCCTGGGGTCATTTCCACATCACCTTCTTTTTCCAGGGTAATGGGTTTTTGATGGTTCTGGTGGATGTAGGACAGCTATTCAGGTGTGCAGGACAACAACGCCCCCCCCCCCTCCCCCCATGCCAATGGACCCCCCATGCCAATGCCCCCCCCCCGTCTCGAAAGAAGAAACATGGCCCCCCTGGCTACCCCCTCTCGAAGGAAGAAACACCCCCCCCCCGAGATTTTTTCACCAAATCGCACAAAATTGCCCTTTTTTGCCTAGTTTCCTGAGTGTGCAATGGCATGTGATGGGCACCATCCTTGGTGTCATGTGTTTGGTTTTCAATGTAGATTTTCATTTCTCAAAATGTTCCAAGTCCCCTATGGAGCAGACTGAGATTGTCTGGTAGGTCATGCCTGCATTTTGTAAAGCCGAGTACTTGGCCATGTTGGCCAGAGCCCATGTGCACAATTGCATGTTTCCGGGGAACCAAGGTCTCGGGTTTGAGGAAGGGACTACATCCAGCCAGGTTGTTTCTGCTCATTTCTTCTGGAGTGCATTGTGCCACCCAGCTGCCCCTGCTTTGCTGCAGCATTTGACAGCCATAGTGATCAACTTCTGGGAGCTTTGCAACGCAGAGTGATCCAGCCAGGTTCACAGTGCTGAAATTTTTTCAAGCAGGCGTGGGGCCACAGATTTCAGCATGTTTCGCTCAGGTCAAAGTGCCGTGATTCATTCTGTCATTCAGCCAATTGCAGTTGCATGGGATTCATGTCTAGTTGATAAAAATTTTATTGCGCACTTCACAGAGCTGAATTTTTTCAAGCAGGCCTGGGGCCACCACTTTCAGCTCTGTTGTGTGCCTGGTTTCCACAATGCTTCCCTGATCAGTGCCACATCTGGACCCAGTGGTATGTTGCGATCCAATGCACGCCACGCTCGTCAGCTTCATTGACTGCCACATAAAGTATATGGTGCTGAAAAATTTTGAACCAGGCCTGGGGTCATTTCCACATCACCTTCTTTTTCCAGGGTAATGGGTTTTTGATGGTTCTGGTGGATGTAGGACAGCTATTCAGGTGTGCAGGACAACAACGCCCCCCCCCCCCCCCCCATGCCAATGGACCCCCCATGCCAATGGACCCGCCATGCCAATGGACCCCCCCCGTCTCGAAAGAAGAAACATGGCCCCCCTGGCTACCCCCTCTCGAAGGAAGAAACATCCCCCCCCCCCCCCCCGAGATTTTTTCACCAAATCGCACAAAATTGCCCTTTTTTGCCTAGTTTCCTGAGTGTGCAATGGCATGTGATGGGCACCATCCTTGGTGTCATGTGTTTGGTTTTCAATGTAGATTTTCATTTCTCAAAATGTTCCAAGTCCCCTATGGAGCAGACTGAGATTGTCTGGTAGGTCATGCCTGCATTTTGTAAAGCCGAGTACTTGGCCATGTTGGCCAGAGCCCATGTGCACAATTGCATGTTTCCGGGGAACCAAGGTCTCGGGTTTGAGGAAGGGACTACATCCAGCCAGGTTGTTTCTGCTCATTTCTTCTGGAGTGCATTGTGCCACCCAGCTGCCCCTGCTTTGCTGCAGCATTTGACAGCCATAGTGATCAACTTCTGGGAGCTTTGCAACGCAGATTATGTGTGGTCAGTACATGGAAGAAGAATGACAGCGATCCCCACTGTTTGCCTGTCCACACAAGCAGTGTGTCGTGGTTGCTGAGTGGGGACCTCTTTTCAGACGCAGAGTGATCCAGCCAGGTTTTTTCTGCTCATTTCTTCTGCACTGCAAAGTGCCACCCACCTTCCTGTACATTGCTGCAGTGTCTAACAGCCATAGTCATCAACTCCTGGGACATTTGCATCCCAACACATCCGTTCCTGCATTGTATGCTCACTTTCTGGAGCTTTGGCAGTCTGCCCAGTCAGTCCCCAGCTCCAGATTCCTTGCTCAGATTTTGTTTACAGGGAGTTTTTTTCACAGTTTTTTTTTGCGCATTTCTTCTGCAGTGCATTCTGCCACCCACGTGCCTGTGCTGCAGTGTCTGCCAGCCATAGTGATCAACTCCTGAGAACCCTGCATTCAACACATCCGTTCCTGCATTATATGCTCATTTTTTGCAGCCTTTGTTGTCTGCCCAGTCAGTCCCAACGTTCAGATTGCTTGCTCAAACTTTGTTTAGAGGCATTATTCGGCGCACAAAGCCGAGTGGCATTGCCTCGTAGAGCTTGTTTTCAACCACTACTCAGTGGGTGCACAATTTTGCCCATAATTTCATGCTCAAGTTTTGCTCGTTTCAAATATCTTGAGGTGCACACAGGGAGGGATGCTGCTTCTGTATTTGTTTGGCATTTCCAAAAATCCACGGCATTTTAGCCCTTCTCAACAAGGAAGGCGTCTTGTGCATCAGTTGCACAGTGGCATGTCCCGACGCCATCAAGTGGGTTACATCATCTTCACGTAATGTACTGTTTACTGCAAAAGCACGTTCTGCAAGTGCTCAGCCATCTGCTCCGGTCTTGTTGGCATTCTTTACCGTTCTTTGCTTTGTGCCTTGTTTTGCAGGGTTCGCCTCAGGAATGTGGATGATTCGTCCGGTGGGGTGCCCCTAGGGGGGAGCCTTAAGCGCAGTGCGCGTGCAGTGCGCGCGCAGTGCAACTATTTGGGCGTCCGGCCGTACTAGAGACCCATACTTTGAGATACTAGGGGCCCCTAGGGGCATCATGGTGACCTCTAGCGGAGGTTTTGACTTCTGATTCTGTCCCCCTTTGTTTGGGTGTGCCAAAGGTGATTGAGCAGATCTTGCGGTTCGGCAAGGGTAACCACTTACCAAGGGATGAAGAAAGTGTAATCATCCAGGATGGGCTTGATGGTCAACCATTCTCTGAAGGCGGCAGTAAAGCGCCAACACTGCAGCCTGAGATTGACCGTTTGCGCCGTGAGAAAAGAGAGAGAGAGGCCAAGAAACAAGCAAAACATGCGCAGCAGTTCCTAGAAAAGCGGCAACGCACACTAGATGCTTTTTGTGTTGTTGCGCCCCCTCGGGCCGATGTGGCTTCGTCCAGCTCCAATCCCCCTCAACCCTCTCAGTCCTCGCAACCCCCCGTGGCTACACAATCTCAACCCCAATCCGATTCTAACCGCAAGGGAAAGGAGAGAGCCCCTTCCTCACAACCGAAACCACGCATGTGGCAGTGGGGCATCGTAAGGAACATGTGTGTGTTATGTTAAGGGAAGGTAGTTTGCAACTTTCTTGAGCTGGGGCAGTTTGGGTCACCTAATTCTAAGGGCGTTTCCAAGGGGTGTGCTTGGGGGCTCTTCGGGGGGAACATAGTCTAAAAGTAGCGCGCAGTGCGCGTGCAGTGCGCGCGCAGTGCAAAGATTACCCCTAGGAACTGCATTTCTGCCTCCCCTCCCCACCCCTGGCTTTGTGTTCTCTTAGTTTTACCAAAATCTCACTTTTTACCTGGCCATCTAAAAAAAAAAGATTCTGCTTTTTTGACGTTTTTAAACATGCGAATGACTTTTTTTTTAGATTTTGGGTTTTGTTGGAATCTTATTTTTTAGTAGGGAATCTTTTTTTTTTAGATGCGAAATCTTTTTTTTAGATGTTTTTGCTCATTTTTTAGCTGTTTAAGCTCATTTTTTAGCTGTTTTGACTTAAATTTTAGCACTTTTCTCAAATTTTAGCGCATCTAAAAAAAAGATTTCGCATCTAAAAAAAAAGATTACCCCCTGCTTCCCCTCCTCCCTCCTCCCCTCCTTAGCCTTTTTATAATTTAAAGGCGGGGGTACATCGGGTCATCCAATGGGCTCGGCCAAAAATGATGGGGCTTGGGACTGGAGACGTCTAAACGACGAGGACCCCGCGGCGAAGTCAACAACATGGGCCCACCTGATTCAGACGCCCTGGATGGCCCGTATGATCCCGCTTCAGCATCGTACAGAGGTGCTGGTGGCGGGCGTGGCAGGATGGTCTCGGGACGGAGTCAGCTGGAGTGCGGTGAAGCTGGCCAGGACCTTCCATGAGACGCTGGGGATCTCGTTTCAATCCCCTGATCCGCAGCGGTACGTCGACGCGCTGCTGTATGGGCTGACACTTGCGTGGGGAGTAGAGGTGACTGCGTTCAGCCTGTCTGCGGAAGAGGCGGCCGTCGGGTTCGCTGTCTGCGACTTAATCGCCAAGCCGCCTGGAAAATCGGCGAGCAGGAGAGGAGGAGTGGGGATCAAGGGTGAGAGACACTCTCAGGGGAAGAACGCAAGGCCCGAGACCAACAGTGGTATGGCTCTGGACGAGGAGGCGGGCGCCGGAGCCGGTGACCGCGAAGGAGGTGGGGGGCCGGCCGCGGCTGAGGAGGACGAGGAGGACGAACTGACGTACAAGGAGCCCAGCTTCAAAAATGCCAGGTGGATGAGAAAGAGGCCCGGGGCCCCGCGGTGGACGGTCAAACTGTGCCGCCTGGTTGAGAGGTTAATGGAGGCCGAGGAGTCTGAGACTGCGACAGAGGTGTCCACGATCATTGACGATGTCTGGCAATTGCTCCTTGATTGCGACAAGTCGGGTAAGGACGCGGTCAAGGCAAAAATAAAGGGGGTCAAAAAGAGGAACAAGAAGAAGGCCAAAAAACAGAGGCGAAAGGAGAAAAAGAAGGAGATGAAGGAGCGCCGATCATCTCGGAGGGGAGAAGGGAGGCGCAGGTCCTCTGACTCGGATTCGTCGTCCACGGACAGTAGCAGCGACAGCGCGTCCGATACATCATCCTCGGCAAGCTCTAGCTCATCGGGGCGCCACTCAAAGCGCAAAAGCAGAGGTGGCACGCAGGGGAGCACGAGTCAGCCGGAGTTCAAGTGGATAGACGGAAAGCGCCACTTCCGCAGCAAGAAAACAGGAGACTGGGTTAATTGCGAAAACCCTCCAAAAACGGCATGCCCGGAGTGTGGTGGCCACCATTGGTGGTTTGACAGGGAGAAGCACGGGTGTAAAGGCCGAAGGAAGTGACTGCGGAGCCATGACGATGGAGACGGGGCTGCAGGAGGCACGCGGGGGGACGAGGAGTGCGAGCGCGAGTGGCCGTGGGCGGCCGCGCGCGACAGACTCGAGGCGGCGATGGCTGGCGAGTACGGGACGGCTTTTGATGCCACGACAGTGCGGGGCCTGCAGGATGGTACCCTCGACGGGTATCTGCGGCAGCTCAGGCGACTGGCCAGGCTGGAGCGGATGCGACCAGGCGACGGTGCTCGGGGTATACTGGAGGCCAGGCTCATGCAGGTTGTGCAGGGCGACCTGTCAGAGAGCGCCGCGAAAATCGTTCTGGCTGCGGCGAGGCTGGCCGAAAAAATGGAGTGGCTTGCCCCGGTGGTGCGGAAGTCTGATTGGTACCTGGTTATGTCTATCGAACAGCGGCGGTGCAAAGAGCAGCGGGCGGAGGCGAAGGAGTAGGCGCAACTGGAGGACCTGTGCAGGCTGTGTGCGGCTGCCTCCAGCTTTGCGGAATGGGAGGCGGTGGCGCTGGCGTGCGTGTCGGTGGGACACTGCCTGCGGGGTTCCGAGGCGGGGGGTGGGGTGGGGCAGGAAGATGAAGGAGTGCGGTTTTTTGGAACAAAGTCCAGGAGGGGGGTCCAGCGACAGGAAGTGGGGCCCTGGGTGCGAGAATGGTTACAGTTCCTGGCGAAACTCAGGGCACTCAAGGGGTTCCACCCCGACAGGGGGGCGTGGCACGAGTCCAGGGAAGCGCTGGGGAAGACGTTGGTCAGCCTGCTGGAGAGGGGGGAGGGGAAGAAAACTGTCCGGTGGCACAGTTTCCGTAGGATGGGGGCAGCACAACTTCGGAAAATGGGGGCGCCGCTCACAACAATCATGCTGTGGGGGGGGTGGAAGTCAGCGAAAGTCGCGCAGATGTATACCGAGCCCCCCCCCCCAGGTGGAAGTTTGCCCGCTCGGGAAAAATCCCATGGCCCATGTGGGGGGGGGGGGGGGTAGAGCCAGGCTACTGCACAAAGCAGGGCTCCACACTCTCTTTTTGGCCGTCATGGATACGCCGGGAAATCGCCTTCGCGGCCGGGGAAGCTTCCCGACTTGCTGGGGGAGCGCCTGAGGGGGGTGAGAATGCAGGCAAACGAGGAAGGACAGTGTCCCCGAGTGCGAGTGCTGCGAGGACAGTTGCGAGATGCGGCGAGGGCGATAAGCGAAATGCGGGGCGTCAAGGTGCACAGGCAAGAGATGGTGCGTAACCTCATTACGGGGATGGGTGAGGCAGTGCTCAGACTTGAGTGTGGAGAGGAGGGTCTGGATACGCTGTGCAGTGTGTTGACAAAAGTTGGGGAGGGGGACTTAGACGAGGAGGACGATGGGTACCACAGTAGTAGTGACGAGGAGGGGGTGGTTACCGAGGAAATGGCTGCTCGGGGGGTGGGGGAAGCGGGGTGTGTGACAGTGTCGGATAAGATCTGGAACAGCCTGGTCCCTCGTGACCTTCTGGGGGTGTACCGGAGGCAGTTGCGGGAGGACAGTGCGGGGGTTGAAAAGTCACAGGGGGGGAGACCGGGGCCTGTGGATGCAATGCTGCAATCCCTCAGAACTGAGACTAAGGGACTGCGCAGAACAAAGCGACCCGAGACGGCAAAAATGTTCCTTACGTGGAAGAATGCACTAAAATGCCGAGCCATTCTTGATGCGCGGGGAGTCAACGCAAGCGACCCCCGGAAGCCCCCAAAGTTCAGACTCCCTGGGCTGGAGGCCATCCGCCACTGGATGGGACGTGCGCGCCCTCGGCGTGTGGGGGGAGGCAGGTGCCGTGTTTTTTTGGCTAAACTGGACGTGCAGAATGCTTACTGGAGCATCCGCCTCCCCACCGCATGGCGCAGTGTTTTTGTGGTGGGGGGGCGGTCGGGTAGGCGTTTTCGATATGCAAGGCTGCCTTTCGGATGGGCCTATAGCCCTGTGATATGTCAGAAGCTGGTATCCACTGTTATCCGGGGGGCCTTGTCGAGACGTGGTGTGCGGGGTTGGGTGTATCTGGACGACATTTTACTGTCGTGCAGGAGCAAGAGTCGGCTGAGGGGGGCTGTGGGGGACTGCATTCGAAGGCTGAGACGTGCGGGTTTTATTGTGGGGGCCAAGTCCGAGCCGGAACCAACTGAGCGCCTCGGTTTTATTGGTGGCCAAATTGACACCAAAGCTGGGACAATCAGCAATGCGGTGGGTGCCTTGGTCGGTGCTTTCAGGGCGTGGGTCAGGGGGGTGGGCAGGGGGCGCCTGCCCTCAAAGGTTATGGAACGCCTCCTGGGTGAACTGTGCTGGTTGAGCAGGCCCAATGCGAGTCTGGGCGCCTTCCTGGCGGGCGCATATCGAGGTTTGCAGAGTGGGAAAGGGGTGTTTGGGAGGGGGGTCTGCAAAGGGGTGGCGACAGTGCTCGTGTTTTCTTGTGTCCCTCAGCGGTGTGACCCTCCGGGGCCTGGTGGACGAGGGGCCTGGGAGGTGTTCGTGGATGCGGCTCCAGAGGGCAAAGTTTTTCGACTGGGAATTGTTGGGGGGGGGGGATTACTATCGATCGGAGGTGTGTCCGCCCTGGCTGGACTCCCTGCAGCAGGCGGAGCTGTATGCGCTGTACATCGTTATTAAGGTGGCATCCTATCGTGGTTTTGAAAGAATTCGTGTGGGTTCAGACAGCAACGTAGCTAGGTCTCAGATTAATGCGCTGCGGGCGTCGGTGCATGCCGATTCTCAGCAACGAATACTCCGGCGCCTGTTTTGGCTCACGTGCTGGAGTACTGTTAGTGTCGAGTCCTTCAGGGTGCCGTCTTTTTTAAACGCGGCCGACCCCCTGAGTAGGGAGACAGGCTTCCAGTCTCGGAAACAGGCCATTGCCGAAGCAGCAAGGCGTCGTGAGATGTGGGAAAGAGCCGTCGACACGAAGTACATGGGTCTGATGGAGATGATTCGCCCCCCGTGGAGATTCAAGGGGGAGGTGGGGGACTGATGACGCGACGGTTACGGGGGACAAATGGACGCGCAGTCGCGCGGCAAAATGTGCTGTCCGTGGAATAGTGCATCTGTCCTGATTGCTTTGTCCAGGGGGAGGGGTGGGGCAGGCAGAACGTCCAATTTGCTATAATTTCTGCGGTCTCGCGGAGTTTCGTCCCTTCCGACGCTGCTGGCTATAGCTGGATCCAAGTCTATCCACGGATGTTGCCTTGGACAACAAATGGAAGTCTGGATGAGTGTTATCATTCAGCTACTATCAACTACTTGATTGAACACTCTTCATGCTGGACTTGCAGACTGTACATGTAATTGACCATGCAGCTTCTTAACTTCCCCCGAGGTTCCAAGGTCCTGATGGCTCAAGACTTGATGCCCTAAGTTTGGAGTTTTTGGATATTTACAGTTTTGGCCGGTGTTGAGCTACTCCACTGTGTGCTATTCCTGATCTGTCTATTGATTCTAAGTCTTAGATGCTGAAACCTTGACCGGCTGTCTCTGGGTGGGTGGGTGGTGGCCAGTTAATTCCTCTCTCATTTGTATTGTCAATTCGACTACACATACCCCAGCCGTCTTTGCGGCAATTTTCCTTCCAGTTTTCTTTCCTCTCCCTTTTGTTATACACGCGGGCGCGGTGGCAGCAGTAGTTGCGCAGTCACCCGCAACGGCGCCTGTGGTCGCGGCGACAAGCTTCTGTGGACTCACGCGTCTTGATTCTACGTCTTTTGACTTTAACAGTATCTCGTGACCACTGTCTGTTGTATTATTGCGAATTCGCCCTGTCGCTTTCCTGTTTCCATAGGAACCACTTCGTTTGCGTCTTTTGCTACATTTCTCCAGTTCTTTGTCCCCGAGGTAAAACAATGCATAGCTGAAGTTTAATGCTGTATATGGCTATGATGGTATACAGAGCCTCAACCGAATACCGTGGGACCAGATCAATATGACTACATCAGTTGAATACTGTCTGCCTTCATGCCTGTGTGCCCGAGTTCCGGAGTTTCAAGATGGGTTCGTTTTACGAATGCTTATGATTTTCAAAATCAGAAGGCCGCCGTCTTGACTGGTGATCGTTTTTTCATCTACGATCAGGGTGAAACCAGACTCGGTTTTCCACTCAAAGTGACAATTACCAAATTACCAAAATGATCTCGAGTACTGTGAAGTGGGCGGGCTACGCCGGCTCATCTTAGTCTGAAACCCCCCCCCCCAAAAAAGAAATGGAACTCGACAGCACAACCATGTTTGCCCCTGGGACAAATGTACTGTTCATCCGCTCCACAGGGGAAACTGTTTTGGCGCAGGTTGTTGAACGGTCTGAGCACGGTGATGCATATTGCCGCATCACTTACAAGCGTGATAGCAAGACAGTCCTGCGTGCATCTTATGCCGATTTTTTTTCGTTTTGTGCTGCAATTTCTGTGCCTGAAAATGTGCATGTACAGTGGTAGTATGGTTCTGCCGGGGGGGGGGGGGATAAACGCTTCCATACCTTGGGCAAGTTACTTTCAACTGATGCCCGGTACCCCATCTGGGTTAATGTGGCTGGTCATGTTCAGAGCCGGAACCCATCAACGTGGCTGACTGGGACGAGGCCATCCTGAACGAACTCGGCCATGCCACCAACGACGACACCCCATCAGACACCCACCCAAATATGGCCACCATGGACACGGATGAAACCCCCGCCCAGCAACCAGACAACCCGGCAAAATTAACCACAACACACGCACGGCAGCCACACCCAGCACAGAAAACCAAGGCCCACAACAAGACACCACAGAAAACGCCCACAAAAACAACGCCACCACCAAAAAAGAAGAAGGCAGCACCTGCATCGCCGCAATCCACACAACAAGCAGACAGTACGGCTGCCTTCACTGTGGACAACAGACACAAGGGGAAAGGAAAGGGGCCGCCAAAAAACCCGCAGGGCAAAGGGAAAAAGTGAGGTGCCTGTTCCTCATGCCCTGCATCGCCATTATGGCCCTCCTCCTACTCCTGGCCCCCACGCATACTGAGGGGCCGTTATATCTGCTCCCCGTGAACCGGAGAGTCCGCAGACGATATACCCCGCCGTTACGGCACCGGCACGGTTACGCACGGGGCCCCAACCCCCATAGTTACCGTATATGGCAGCCAGGCCTACTCCTCCTCTATGTCGTCTGTTTCTTCCACACCCCGACCGCCCCAATCACGGCAGCGCCATGCCGCTACCATGCACCTGCCACGATCACCACGGTAACCAGCCCATATAACACGCGGTATACCACCAAATGGGTCCTCCAATGCGGAGATGTGCACCCCAACCCCGGGCACCGTAGGATATATCAGCTCCGGCGGGGATGCCGGGATGTGCGGGGACCCCCCATACCGTTGCTGGACATTGAGGAGTATGCACAACACCTGGTGGTCAACACCAATCGACGGTATGGCAGTCTAGACGACGCAACCACCGCGAAGGACCACGACATGAAACTGGCCTCCTGAAACATACAAGGAGCACAGGGATCCGTCAGCCTACAACGGTGGGCCAACACCCTCCACCTAATCAGCCAGTGCCGTATCGACCTATGCGGCATCCAGGAGTATCACCCAGGTTTCCCTAAACCAGAGGCGGCCACAACAGCACTCAACAACGACTACAAGTGCTACGCTGCGCCTGGGAACGAACCGCGGATAGCTTTCATTGTCCGCAACGCTGTGGTCCCTCACATACTCGAAACGTTATACTCACCCAACGGATTGGCAGGGGCCATCAGGATACAGCTCCCAAACAGCCCCCGCCGCACCATTGCGTGTGTGTACTCCAAATTCAACCAATCGGGAAAACAAGAGGTAGACCTATTTCTGCAGTCCCTGAGACCATACGACATCATTATGGGGGACTACAACGATGACATTTGGTCACCCAACCCGACACGCCCGTGGCAGGAAGACCTGGCCAGCGGAGTGTTCCTGGACCCTTTGCACGCCAGCAGCCAACCCCCGGACCCCCGGCAATACTATACCCGCATCCCAAGGCATGGACGCCCACGTCGCCTAGACGCCATCTTGATTAGGCAACAAATACCGAACATACCCTGGACCTACTATGACACCATACAAATGCCCATATCGGATCATGCTATGGTCCTGCTTGGGGTCCGATGGAGGATAGGGGTCCCCGACCCACCACACAGAAAACCACAGCCCACAGTTGCGAAGTGGTATACAAAACAATTTCAACGGTTTACTAACACCATATCCACACTACCCATAACAAACAACGACCCACCCCTACACACGGCACGACGGATACTGTCTGCTATAGCGCACGCGGCGCGACCACGACGACCCACGCGCGCAAAGACAGCGACCACCGCAAGCTGGTCGGAAACCACGGACCCCAAAACACGGTTACGGGAGTACGGGGAAATACAAGAGCAACACATACGGAGACAAATCGGCAAACTGCGCCGGGCGGCAGTGCACAAATCGGGCTATTTTTATAAAATGGTCAAGAGATGGCGCACTGGACTCATAGCCCAAGACACACCGCAGCCCCCAATAGGAGGAACACAGTACGTACTCAACCACTTTGCGGGCGACCCAACATACGACGAAGACGCGTGCCGGCAACTCATACGGAAACATGTACGGCGCCGCACGTGGAACACAACGACCCCCACATACGAGGAGTACTTGCGGTGCCTACGGGCACCAAAGAACAAATCTGCCGGACCTGACGGTGTCCCCCCACACCTGCTCCGGCACCTACCGGACCACGTGCAGCGGCAACTATACCAGGCAATCGTTGCAGTCTGGAACGGACAGCACATCCCAGTGGCATGGCTGCGGTCCAGGGTAGTGCTCATCTATAAAAAGAAGGATCCCCAGGACCCACGAAACTACCGGCCAATCTACGTATCCACGGCTATATATAGTATACTCACACGCCTCCTCCTGACGCGTATATCGGGAGCCATGACCCCGGGACTATTGGACATACAACACGGCGCCACACAGGGCCGAAACACCACAACGTTGGCCACAAAACTATTAAACGACCTGCACGTTGAGGACGGGTACGTGGCCCTATTTGATGTGGCCAAAGCTTTTCCATCAGTCCCCCGACCCATGCTGACTGGGATCGTCAAGGAGGCAGGGGCACCAGAGAACATCATACGGATGTTGGGGGAAATATACCAGCATACACCAGCCGTGCTAACCCTACACGGAAAGGACCTACCCATACGACCCACCAGGGGTATGAAGGAGGGGTGCCCCCTTTCCCCAACGCTATTTCTCCTATACTACGACATACTATTACGTGAAACCATGGAACGATGCCCGGGAGCCCGACTATACGTGTTCGTTGACGACATAGCTGTGCGTGCGCCCACGAAGGAAGCATTGCTGCACACCCCGGATACCCTCCACGACGTGGCCCACACAATGGGATTACGCTTCAACAAGGACAAAACTGAAGTGTGCCACTGGGCCAAGGACTACGACCTAACGCCCATCACGTGGCGGCATCAGCTCATCCCCGTGCGGCCACCTATAATGACATACCTGGGGCATGTGCTAGCCCACCCCACACAAGAAGACACAGCATGGGACATGGTCACTACACAGCTACACCACAACGTAGCGGCATACAGGACCCTGCCGCTCAACGCCTACGAAAAGGTGGCCATCATCAACGCCGTCCTTATCCCCCGATGGACGTACAGGGGACTGTTCCTCGGAAATAGGACACGAATGGCGTACTGGGGCGACATACTGCTGCAGTTCATCAGGGATACACCCGGGGTAGAACAACAAATGAACAAACACCGGCTGACTACCAACCTCAGTCACGGGGGACTTGGCCTAGGCCAGCTGTGGTGGTCCTACATCACCCGGTGGGTCACAATTGGCCAACAAGAACTGCAGCGCACCGGCCCTACACAACAACTCACCGCAACCCAATATAAATACATAGACGCCATTCGAGCCCTAGGGGGCACGGTGGGACAGCGTATATCCCAACCCCGACAACACCGACCCTTGTCCGCGGGACTCTACGACTCGGAGAGCTCAGAAGAGGACCAGGAGACGCATGCAGGGAAGACACGGCCAGCAACCAACCGCATAGACTACAGCTGGATGAACCCTCCAGAGGAGCCAACCACTGAGGAAACCCATGAGGTTTGTCAGGCACTCCCCCACCAGCAAAAACTACACGGAATCACCATACACTACACAGGAGAACCCACCACCACCCGGTGGTACACAGACGGGTCGAAACGACACGGACGAGCGGGAGGGGGCATCTACAACGGAACATACCGTGCGGCCTTCCGGGTGCACGGGCCACAACAGGTTTATCGGGCCGAAACGATCGCTTGCGCCTTAGCCTCAGAGCTGGCCAAGCCAGGAGACGACATTATACTAGACAACCAGAGTGTGGTGAAGGCCACACCTATAAAACGCAAAGGAGTGGTCAAGGACCAAGACTACCGCGACATAGGGTACCTCAACTCCACCACGAAACGACTGACGATCCGATGGACACCAGGGCACCGCAAACTAGAACAAGCCACCACGTATAAAGACTACCAGGACATACAGGGGAATAACCACTCTGACGTCCTCGCCAATATGGGCGACAACCTGCCCATGGATTCCCAACAACCACAACCCCATGATATTGTCATCAAAGGACAGATCATGCCCACGCCTGCCAAGGCATGGATCATGCAAGTGCGTAGACAAAAACAAACACCAGACGTACACTGGGTGAGCTGGCTCCCCATGAAGCATTACAGACGCAACGCGTGGACACCCTGGGTGTGGGGACAAGTGCGATGGTGGGGAATGGGCGCCCCCTGGGAACGGACACCCCGCCTCTGCTCCTAGTGTGGCCACCAACACGGAGCATCGGTACAGTCAAAACTGGCTTACTGTCCTGCCTGGAGCGACTTCTGGGACCTGTGGCGCAAGAGCTGGACTGACTGGACCCCATACACGCACCAATGGCTGCAAGCGGCCGACAACCGAGAACTGTGGCTCTGTGTCAGGCTGCTCATACCACTATCCCTCGTCGACGCCATACCCACAGCGGAACGACACAAACTGCGAACGGAGGTGGGCCTGTTCCAGTTTCGCATGATACAGTCCGTCCAAACACTAAGACGAAAGTACGCCGACCCAACACCACAACAACCACCGTCGCCCCTGTGGCTCACCAAATACATGGCACAGGCACTTCCGCCGCGAGAAACGCCCCAAAACCTACGGAACCAAGTCGGGGCGCCCACGCGGTGCGGCGCGAAACGCAAACGTAAGGCCGAGGTCGCAACGGCTGACCCAATCGACCCCGGCCAATGGTTACAAGATGCACGCAACGCGGACGATAGTGAGGCAGTGGCATGGTTCGTCGCGCGTGCCACTAACACAGGGGCAGACGACCACATAAAGAAACGTCAGCGCCTCAACGTTGACACACAGCGGTGGGAACAGTACAAGACAACCACAGACAGGCTGGCAAACGAACACGCAGAGCAAGCACGGGACATATACCACAAAGCACACATGGAGGCGATGGCAAGACAACACCTGCACACCCTACACATGGGCTACACCAACGCACTGACGGCCAAAACAGACTACCACAGGCTTGTCGTAAAACTAGTCGACCAACAGAGACAAACACAACGACTGCACGACACACATGCACACCTGTACCAAATACGTAGGCAATGGTACGAACAAGCGAAGGAAGACACAAGGTTGTGGTACACTGACGCAAAACTGCTACTGATGGTCAATGACCGATACTGGAGGCTGAGCGCAGGCACTGCCAAGCTACTTGACCTGCACCATCAACAAGCGACCTACATGTGGCAGCAGCAGACACACCTGACTGCCATGGCACAGTACTACCAAGACGCCTGCAAACACAAGACAACACAATACTGGCAAACAACCCGACCAGCCCGACAGACGATATACCTGATACGGAAGCGGCCGCGGGAGCACTGGGACCCCACCTTGTGGGAAGTCCCGTTACAACCGCTACCGAAACGCCACAAAACGCACTGGGACCCAAATGAGTGGGAAGTACCACTGACATGACTACACCAACCTCAATGGGAAACCATGGGGGCACAGTCACGAGCTGCAGCCCGTATGCATACCCTGGCTTCGCCGAAATCTGTATCTTACATCGAACTTGGTCCACTGTGGCCCCTGGCACTTTTGAACTGGCCTTTTTGATCAAAAAAAAAATGAGGCTGGTCATGTTGTGGCCTTAGCCCAATTCCGTGACAATGTGTTAGCCGCAGCGAAAGGCCCAGGGTCAACATGGGCCATGCACCAAGTGTGCACCCTATTGCAGAGCCCATCGTCGTTGTGTGTGCTCTGTCCGTGCATCACGGATGAGAATTCTCGTTGCAGTCTCCTGTGTATGACGGGTGACCTGCATGCTCTGGGTGTCGCCATGGAGAGACGTGGTGGTTGTGGTAATGTGTATGTGCACCCCTCAGCTGTGGCTCTGTCATGAAACAAGGTGCCCCACTACAGTAAGCTTGGGCTGTTACACAAACCAACTTGGGTAATTTGTTCACTGGTGGCCTGATGAATTGTCGTGACTTCTTGTCGTCGTTGAGTGAGTACTTGTTTTCTGCAGCTGCATGGCTGCAGATAAGTTTATTGAGCAACGACACACCGTCCGTTGCAGTGCGAGCTTGTCAAAAAGCAATACATAGGTTCCTTAGCTACACACCTCATGATGCAGTGCTCAGTCAAAAATGGATTAAGTATATGTCACGGTACATGCCATGTGAAACATCCACCGCCAAGCAACGCTTGTGGATATGGTTGCAACAGCATGCTGTTTGGGATGCTCGCAAGTATGCTTCGTGACATCTACTGCACCCGGGTGAACACACAGTGTGGTGCGGCGATAGTTCGCTGTGCCGCCATGCCCCAGACTTTGCCTCGAGCCCCCTGCATGTGGGCGGGGGGAGGGGGTCTTGTGTTTGCTCTGATGTGTTGATGTGTTGATGTATGTCCACGAGACTCCAAAGCAGCGTTCCATTTTCTGTACCACTGACGTTAGACCCTGCAGTTCCTGCTTTGTCTGATTTATCTCATTCAGGTCAGGGTCGTCAACACAGAGGTGCGGCGTGTACACCGCCCATGTTGCTTGCAGCCTCTGGCGAAAGGCGCCTCGGACCGGACTTTCCAGTTTAAGATCAGCCTTGATGTGCTGATGTGTTGATGTATGTCCAACAGACTCCAATGGAGCCTCTTGTCATACCCCCTCCCCCCCTTGTCCTTCCCCGCCCCTTGTCCTTCCCCAAGGGGTGGGGGGGCGTCACTTGGTGAACCCCAAAAGGGCCAAGCCACCGCCCAAGGGTGCTGTCCAAAGTATTCCTTTGGAAAGTGGTGAGCATGTTCAAGAATTCAAGGTCAAATGGAGCAGGACGAAGAAATTCTACACCTAGTGAGTCAAGGAGTAAATTTCATTACATTGGCAGCCCATTGAGCGCGCGCATGATTTTCATATTGTTGCATTACTTGCTTTCATTTGTCACCGTGACAAGCTCGGCACACCGTTTTTTATGCTGTGTTATTTCGTCTTCTGCCGCAATTTCTGTGCCCCACAGTGTGTGTGTGTGCGGCGGTACTACGGTCCACGGCTTTGCGTTCGCCAAAACCTTGGCGAGCCTGGCGAGTGGACTTCCTTTGGCTCTGGCGAGTAAAATTCCCATAATTCCTAAAGGTGTACCATGGGAGTGGTTGTCGGCCAATGGCGCGTAGGGACCGTGGCGTGGAAATATGGGGAAATATGGGGAATTATGGTTGAATTATGGTTGAATTATGGGAAATTATGGGGGTGTTGCCTGAACCGTGCGCGCACCGTGCGCGCACCGTGCGTCCTTTTGCGTATTCTGTGTCCACCAAATCCACAATGCCTGAATGTGAGCTGCCCTGGCTTGTCGCCGGACTGCCTGTGTACTACCACCGCTCCAGCGGGGATAGGGTGTCGGCCACTGTCGTTGACCCTTCTCCAAGAGGTGGGCGTCGCGTCTCTATTCGGTACGAATTGGGTGGTGAAGAGGTCTTGTACGAGCATGCACCCGAGGAGAGGTTGGAGTTTGCAATTGTGACTGCTGAGAGCACCGATTCCCCCAACCTGTGCACCATGAGGCGCCGATGGACGCTTTGCTGGAGCCCCAATTACCTGAAGTGGAAGCTGAAGCCCCTAGAATTGATGATCATGAGCCAGAATGCTGTGGCGGATGAAATTGAAATTCCCGTAACCCAACCAGTGTTGTCGCTTGTGTTGTCGCCTGTGCATGGTTTGTTACGGAGGTGCGTGCAAGGTGCAAAAATTGGGAGCCTGGAACCTGTGACAAGCATCAGATTCAAAAAAAAAAATTCCCGGTACGCCAATAGGGGCTGCAGGGTGCAGAAAATAGGACCCTGGAACCTTTGACAAGCATCAGACGAAAAATTGAAGAATCCTGGTATGCCAGTATGGACTGCAAGGTGCAGAAATCAGGACCCTGGGTGTGTTTCTATGGGGGCCATTCAACGGGGTACAAGTTGGGCAACCATCCCAAAAACATTGAACCGTGCGCGCACCGTGCACGTACCGTGCGCGCACCGTGCGACAACGCCCCCTATGGGGGATTATGGGACAATTATGGTTGATGTATGGGGAATTATGGGGAATTATAGGGAATTATAGGGTTTTATGGGGAATTATCCGGAATTATGGGGTTTTATATTAGGTTATGCTTATGCTAGTGTCTTTCTTATTCCTTTTGTGATCATTACCGCAGACATGTCAGATTCGGATATTCATGCTTTCAATAATGTCTTGTACGTTCGTTTGTCATATCTGTACAAACCCCCCCGGGAGTACCTGTCGCAGGGTCATCCGGCTAGGGTCATGAAGAAGCAAGACATCAAGTGCGTCAACAGTACTAAAATTGGCCCCGTTGGTGCTTGGGCCGTCGTGGTGGAGGATGGCTGTCGTGCGCAACTGCACTACAACTGGTACCACCTGGCCACCGTGAAGCATGTGCATCTAATTTTGCTACTGCTATTGGTGGTGTTCAACGTTTTGGTGAGCTGCCTAATGCTGCCAATACTGTTGTGTGTCCACCTAATGGTTGTGTTGTTGCTTGTGCTTCTGCTGCTGAGCATGAGAATGTGGCATCCGAGGCACAAAGTGCGTCCGCAGAACCCCAACCTAGTGCTGCTTCGGCCGCTACTATTGCTGCACCACCGCCTCCTGCTACCCAGCAGGTTGTGCAACCGCAAGGTGGCAGCGCCGAGGGTAGTCCTGTTGCTGGATCATGCAATGTTGCAGGCCCAGATGCTGCTACTGATGGACGTGCACGTGCTGTGACAGTGGGCAGTGGTACGACAGGGCAAAAGATGTGGCTCACAGAATTTGCAGTACTAGGACCCTCTGCAAATTTGATTCTCAACCTTGCAAAGTTTCGCCCCCAAATGATTGACAGTGCTGCAGCATTTTTTAAGGACGCTGTGCCGGAACTGTGTGCAAATCTGCCTTTGCAATCCTTGAAGCTTGCCATAGAGACCGTCTTCTGTGCCCCCCCCCCCCCCCCATCGCAGACCCTCATAAAAGGCAATAGAGAAAGACTTTGGGCGCTATGGTGCAGTGTGGAAAGGTGATATCCTGCATTGCATTTCGTGCAACTGCAAGATCAACGGTACAAAGAAGCAAAACGTCATTGATCATATCATCGGCGATGAACATGACCAACGGCTCTTGGAGCGTTCCCTGACTTCACAATTCCACTTTGCTCCCGGCTTTGAGGCCGAGCAGCAACAAAGGGACAACAACACATCACGTCGGGAGCGAGAGAGACAGGAGGGTGGTAAGTGCCCACATGCAGAAATGGTCAGCAAGAACTTGTAGTTTGTAGGCAAAAGGTCCGTGAAGAACCCACAGCCCCTTTGTTGCCACTGGGTGCTTAGCCTACCGCCGGTTCAAAGAGCACAGTGCAAAAGGAGAAAGTGTCATTTGTGCAGAAGGACTCTTAAGTTTAGTGATGAACGGTTTTGTTCCGCCACCCGTGGCCATTTGACATGAAGCCATGTGAATGAAAGTCTTCCCGACTTGTGTTGCACACGCATCCGGATTTTCCCCCATAATTCCCCATAATTACCCATAATTCCCCAGAACTCCCCATAGTTCCCCATAACTCCCCATAAAACCCCATGAAATCCCATAAAACCATAAAACCCCATAGTGCCCCATAATTCCCCATAATTCCCCATGATTCCCCATGCCCATAAATCCCCATATAAACCACTAGTTGAACCTCGTTTCAACTTTTGTTTGCACCTCCTTTCTTAGGCAGTTTTTCTGTCTTTTTAGGGGGACACATGACTCCCCACCATGGGCCTTTGGGCAGGCTGCGAGCTCAAAGCCACGGCCCAGAAGTACGGCTTCAACGCCAACGGGCATGGGGGCAGCAAAGTACCACTGACAACGCCTGGGCACGTGCCCATGAGCATGCCCCTGCCGAGGACGCCGAGAATGCCCCCAAGGCAGCGTGTGGCGATGCTGCTGACCGTACCTCGAGAGATGCCTTTGACCATGCTCTTGCAAACGGCACAGAGGATGATGCGGACTCCCGAGGAAGCCTTTAATGACGCCATTGCGGAAGGCAATGAGGATAACGCTGAGGGTACCCCCTGGAATGCCACTAATGAGGCCTCTGGGGACACCCCCAAAGCTGCGGTTGACGATGCCACTGAAGATTCCTCAAGAGATGCCTCTGAGCATGCCCTTGCAGACGGCGCCGAGAGGATGCTGAGGACACTCCTGGGGAGGCCACTGATGACGCTGCTGGGGGTGCCTTTAGGGCTGTGAATGACGATACCACTAACAAGGTCTCGAGTGATGCCTCTGAGCTTGCACTTGTAGATCGGGCAGGCGTTGATGCTGAAGATACTCCCGAGGATGCCACTGAGGTCGTGGGTGCGGATGGAGCAGAGGATGATGCCGAGGTTGCCCTTGAGGAGGCAGGGGGTGAAGACGCTGAGGGTGCCCCGCGGATGACGATGCCGCTGACGGCGCCTCCAGCGAAGCCTTTGAGCATGGCCTTGCAGTTGGCCTCGAGGACGCTGTCTTCCGTGGGGATGGGATCATCTACTTGGGCGAGCCTCAGCGGATCCATGCCCATTCCTTCGTTGCCATCCTGGCCTGAGGAGGTCCTGATGCATTGTCAGGTTATGTGAGAGTGCTGCACGATGGACAATGGGGCACTGTGTGTGACGACTCTTGGGATGCTTCAGCTGATGCTGTCATGAATTCGTGGTTGTCGTGGTATATGTATGGCCCCGGCCCGGTCTTGTTAGGCCGAGGTTAGTAAGTGGGATTTGCGTGCAGTTCGTCTGGCCCCAGGCCCGCATTGTGGTGGCAGTGCAAGCGTGGAGCTGCCGGGTGGCGCCCGGCGCCGTGGCCGTTCGGCTGCAGAGCGGCCGGGTGCCCCGGCACAGCCCTGCCTGTGTTTTGCAAACGCTGCGCTGGCAGCACTCAGCTGTCGTGCTAGGGATGGCAACTGCAATGCGGTGGCCTATGTGTAGTCATCGCCATCTGTGGGTCTTTTTGTGCCTACTGTGCCGGCCCTAAGGCCCATGGGGAGTTTTATGCCTCTTCTCGTATCTAGGACTCAGCATCCACCCTTCAGGTGCCCCGGTGGCGGTGCACCCAGGGGGTACCCGATGGCTCCAGGGCATGGCTGGGGATTGGGGGGGGAGGCACGAGGGGTTACGGCAGCGAATGAATACCCAAGTTCTGTGCAGTATTCTTGTGTTCCGCCTTTGCAAACACTAGTTGAACCTCGTTTCAACTTTTGTTTGCACCTCCTTTCTTAGGCAGTTTTTCTGTCTTTTCCCGCCCACCCACCCACGGCAGCCGCTCCTCTTCTGGGATCGGCCATCCGCCCACCGGACCCCAGCCATGTCTAGTTTTGTTTGGGGGGGGGTGCACCTGCACCCCGCCCTTCTCGGGTTAAATGGTTGCGTGTGGTTGGGTGGAGCATGATCACCGCCTCATGTGGCGGCAGTCTGACGTGCTGAGAGGGGGACCGATTCATTCACGGGTTCTTGCGTTGTGTCAGTCTCGTCTGTTGACCGCTATGTGCTGGGGCTGTGTCCGCGTTGCAGGCGGGCAGCCATGGCTCTCTTGGAGGGCGGGGTCAGAGTCTATCGCCGGCATTGGTACCGGTCTTGGTGATACTTTTTACTGCCGTCCCAAGTTCTGTGCAGTATTCTTGTGTTCCGCCTTTGCAAACTATAAAACCCCATAATTCCCCATAATTCCCCATAATGCCCCATAAGTCCCCATAATTCCCCCTAAAACCCCATGAAATCCCATAAAAAAACCCACAAATCCTCATAATTCGCCATAATTCCCCATAATTTCTATCCTTTGGCGAGTAGAATTCTTCTGGCGCTGGCGAGCGCATAGGCCTGTACGGTCCCCCGGGGGGTGGTGGGGGACCGTCACTTGGTGACCGTCCCTCAGGGGGTGGCGGGGGACCGTCTTCCCTGGGGTGGGGAAGGACAAAGGGGGGGGGAGGGTACAAGGTCCAGGCAGTCTGACTACCTTAATGGCCCACGTGTCTTCTCTTGTCCTCGACGCTATGTACGCAGAGTGCCACCAAGTGCAGGTCGGGTGATGCCCATGGCTTGTCCCTTTGGCCACACCCTATGGGTGTACGGCGCGCCGGAAGGACGGCGCTGGCGGGGCTATGTACACTCGGAGGAGGCGCGGCCGTGCTGTGTGCACGCGCGCCCGGCCACTCTGGTGGAGCTGACGCTCTCTTGGCTGCTGGGGGGGTCGTCGCCCGTGCCCTGTGCTGGTGTGCCCCCCCCCCTAAGTGGGCTGCGGGGTACGGCCCTTATCGCGTGAAGCCCAGGGCCAGCAGCGTGCCCGCCTGGGCTCGCCTCGCCGGGCCGGGGGCTGGGGCCTGTCGCCGTTGTGTGGGGGGGGTGCTGCGCTCTCCCCTCGCCCGTGCTGTGTGACCCGCGCCCCATCGAGCCCCGTACCCCCGCGGTGTGTGCCTCACCGAATCCCGCAGGGGTGCAGCCGCCCCCCCTCCCACTGGTGGGGGACTCTCAGCGCGACTCATCGCCGCCATTGCTGCCGCTGCCATTGCCGCGGCCGCGTGCTCACCTGCGTCTGGCTGGGGGAGGGGGGGGGGGGGCTGCTGCCACGCAATCGGGTCCGGTGGCTCCAGCCGGCGCCGGGCTGCCCGCAGTGGCGCGTCGCCGCGCCTGACTCCTTGTTCTGCTCCTTCTTCTCGGTCCCCGGCTTCTCCGTCTCGGTGACCCTTTGCGGCGGCGGTCATCTCTGCCCCGCTGCCCGAGGCGCCCAGTTCGTCATGATCGGTTCGAGACCACTTGCCTGTGACTGCTGGCGGCTGCGTGCACCGGCCTTGTGCTGCCCGCGGGCACTCCGGTGGCGGGGCTGGGCGCTTCGCCGGCGTCGCCCGCCAACCGTGGAGCGCCACCGCCGCTGAGCGCCGGGCCGCTGGCACCAGCGGGCGCATCCCTTGGGGCCGCTGCACCACCACGGGCTGGCTGGATGGGCCCTCGTGCCCTCCGTGCTGCTAGCGGCAACACTTGGTCACCCCGATGCGCATTGCTCGGCACTGGCTGCACGTCGGCGCCCCATGGCACCCACAGAGCACAGAGCCCAGGGCCCCCGCTAAGCCTTGCCCGTTGTCCAAACCCTGCCGCGGTGCCGGCGCCGGCGCCGGTCCGCGTGCTGTGGCCACCTGCCGCCGCTCCGGCCGCTGGTACGGTCTCAGGGGGTGGTACCCCTGGTGCGGCGCAGGGAAGTAGTGGTCCAAAAACTGACCCAGCGGGCGGCGCGCTCCAACGGCCGCGCGCAGCCGCGCATGCCACGCACTGACGCAGCGCATCTCCGGGCGGCGTAAGAGCAGTCACATGGGCCCCCAGGCCGCGAAGTAGGGCCGAGCTGTGAGGCCCGGGCAACAGTGGCCCCCCACCGGGATAAGGGCACGGCACGTGCCAGTGTGGCGGCCCTGCGGCAGGTCGCCCGTCAGCATGTGGCGCTGCAGCCATCCCAGCGCCTTCCGGAGCACGGAGGCGCGAGTCTGCAGCGATAGGGTGGTGCCGCGCAGGTGCATCCCGGGTGGTGCCGGCAGCGCCCGGTTGGCCGTGGCCTCGAAGTCGAGCGCCAGCTCCGCGTAGGAGACGCTCGCCGGCTGCACCTGCCATTGGAGCCTGGACGTCCATTCGAGGAGGTCCCTCTTAAAGTCGGCGTCCCAGTGCCACCTTGGCGGCAGCCCCGGGGCTGCCAGCAGCGGCTGTCGCGGCGGCGGCCACGGTAGGGGGCCATTCAGCTGGCCCCAGGGGTAGCCTCCCCCGCGCCCCCCCCGTCCGCGGGGCCCCTGTGAACACGGCGCTCGTCCCCTGCTGGTCCCTGTGCTCCCGCTCTCGATCCAGACTGCACGCGAGCACCGCCAGATGCATGCCGTACAGGCGGTGCCTGAACTCCCGCACCGCTGCGCTGTCTGCGCCCTCGGAGGCCTCCGCGGAGCAGCCCCGTTCGCCGCAGGCACGCCGGCCACGCCTCCGGTGGGCCCAGCCGTGGTACCCCTACGGCCATGCTGTGGACCCATGGCAACCATGGGTCCCGCGCCTGCGCCCACGAGACGCATTGCCAGAGCATGTGGTCCTCCCCCTCGCTCGGAGCGCCACAGTAGGGGCAGTCCGTCCCGGGTCTCATGCCCTGCGTTCCTGCTTGTGCTGCCGTCCACGTGGCCCCCGTGATTAGCCCATGCAGCAGGGATAGCTCCAACTCCGAAGAGGCGACGCGCAGGCCCTGCCATACGACGTCCTGGTCGATCCGCCCCCCCATGCCTCCGAAGGTGGCTGGTCGACGCGCCTCCAGGCCTTGCAAGGCATGGTACTGTAGGCTGTCCCGGAGGCGGTGCAGTAGCTCCTTCCACGCCAGCCGCAGGAAGCAGAGGGGTGTGTCCTACCCCGGCACGCCCCATTGCCACCACCCTTCGAGCGGCTGCCACCCTCGCTGGGCCGGCACCCGCAGTGCGCGCCCGGCCGGCCCTGTCAGGGGCGGGCGTTCCCGGTCCTCCCAGATTGCTTGCACCATCACCTGGGTGGGCCCCGGCTCCCGCACCGTGCGCGTCAACCAAGTCAGCTGGTCGTACTTGACGCGCATGTGGGGCGCCGTCCGGTGCCCTGGCGACAGGAGCGTGAAGATGACCTCTTTCGCCCGCGCCAACACCGCGGCGCCCCATATGGCTCGCACCACCTTGGACTCCAGGGTCGTCAGGGTCCGCTCTGCGGCTGCCGCCAACGCGACGCCGTGCAGGGCCGTAGACAGGACGAGGGCCCCCGCCACCGTGGACCGGCAATGGAACGTCGGGAGGTGCGGCATTTGGGTCAGCATGCTCTGCACCTTGTCTATTCGGCCCTCTAGCACCGGGCCCGTGTAGCGCCACCGTCCGAGCCGAGTCCCAGCCCTGAGCCGCTTGAACTCCTCCGAGCGGGGCAGCGCCTCCCCGAGGAGCCGCACGGGCGTCGGTTCGTCCGACCCCACGAGGAAGGAGGTCAACTTTCCGACGTTCACCTTGGTCATGCGGAGCGAGCGTCATGCCAAGTCAAACCATGTACGGAGAACAATATAGACTGCATACAATAAAGGTCAATTTACCAATTGACAATATATCATGGCCAGTATCGAACACAAATGAAAAACAACAAAAAGCTTCTTCGAATTGTTATCCTCATCAGAAAAGCCGGAGATATTACGGGATTTGGGTGACTGAAGAGTCGCCCGCATACCTCCAAGTATGCCACAGACAGTTCACTCACACCTCTATATAAGACCCACCCGGGAAAATTTTGCGGAGCACAAGGAAATGAAGCAAAATTGTCCTCAACCTCACCCCCAACCCAAAAAAAAGACAAAAAACATTCATTGGATGCTTTGCGTGATGGGATGGTGTCATGTGACTTGCCAAGTTGGCCTCGCTCCGTCGCTGCTGCCGCCGGCTCCAGTCCGGTGACCCCGGGTGCCACGGCCTGGGTGTCATCGGCGTAGCCCTGCGCTGCCACCGCTGCGTAGCCTGGGCCTGCGGGCCGGAGGGTCACGACGGCCTCCCGTGTTCCCGGCTCCCCCACCGCCTCTAGCACCCGTGTCGGCGGCATCCCCCGCGTGCGTATCGCCACTTGTTGGCCCAAGGAGTCCACCTCCTCCTTCCACACCAACATCAGCACTTTGATGAGGATGACCGACAGGGGGGAACCCTGGAGGATGCCGTTTTGTCGCTCTCCACCAGGATCCCTGGGCGCTTGCGACCTTGAAGTCCCGCCGCAGCTGCCGGTACATGGCCGCCAGCGCCCTGAGCACTCCGGCGTCGAGCCCAAGCTCGGCCGCCACCCGGAGGACGATGGCCTGGGGGATGAGATCGAAGCACTTCTTGTAGTCGATGCTCATCCCCGAGACCGTCCACCCCTTTAGCCGGCAGAGCTGCAGGAGGACCTGGGTCACCGCGGCGCCGTCCAGCCACCCCGGTGCGGGGCGGAACCCGAACGCCAGCGGGTGGGCCCAGCCCTCCTGCCACACGATGACCTCCTCCAGTCGGGCCCCCGCCCACAGCCGGTAGACCATGCTGAGCACGGTCAGCGGTCGTGTGTTTAGGGGGCCCGGGGGGCCCTCCTTTGGGATGAGGGCGGTGTAGCCCTCTGCCAACGCCGAGGGCCAGCGCCCCCGCTCCTCCACCAATTGCAGGAGGTTGGCCAGCCAATCCAGGAGGTTGGCCAGCCAATCCAGCAGGCGCATCGGGAGCTGGCGCAGCTCCTGCAGGCTCCAGCCGTCTAGCCCCAGCACCGACGGCTTCATCCAGCGCGCTCGCCGGCTGAGGCGCTCGCCCGTCAGCGGCTGGGCGTGCATGGGTACGCCCCGTACATGGCGGCGCTACGCGCGGAGGAAGTCCTCCGGGCATGGCTCCTACCGCTCCGCATATTTGCGGTTCACCAGGGCCCACGCGAACTGCAGCAGCTCGTCCATCTCCCGGATGTCCGCGGTCGGGGAGCCGTCCTCCTGGGTCAGGAAGACCACCGGGGGGGGTGAACTCATCCCCTCAGAGCCACCGATAGACGGCCCCCCAGTTGGTCGTCCAGTTCGTCTCAAGCCAACGCTCCCAGTCCCGGACCCGGCGTGCTTCCTCTCGCGCACTCCGTGTGCGTATCTTGTGGCGTAGGGCGTCCTGCAGCGTCCCCACTACCGCGAGGCTCGGCAGAGCCCGCGTCGTCAGACCCGGCAGGCAAAGGTCCGCATGTGCGCCATCGCGCGCCTGCAGTCTTGTTATCATTCTGTGGGCCGCCGCCCACGCGTGCAGGACCGCCACCGCCGTAGCCCCCATCGGTCGCCCCGGCTAATCGTGCCAGCGCCGCACCGTTCGCAGGGCCCCTTGGATCGCGTTCAGTTACGCCAGGGCCGTGGTCTCCGGTGCCCCCATGGTGCGCCGCTGTTTCGGGCAAAGGCGCACGAGCTTTACCAGCCGGCCCGTGCCCCATCCCCGCTCCAGCGCCGTTGGCGCAGCCGGTAGCGGCTGGGCGGTATTCACTGCTGAGGCCTGTAGGTCCGGTTGCGACAGGGCCAACAGTGTTTCCTCGGTTGCCCAAGTCCAAAAGCGCCACGCCTCATCGACGTCGCGTTCTGTCAGCACCGCCTACCATTGGGGCCCCGGTGCCAGCAGCGCATACTCGAGCGCCAGCTGGGCTTCCGGATCTCTCTTCGGCAGCTCCACTCGGCGGGGGCGCACGAACTTGGCGACCCACTACGACGTCCGCTCCAGCCCCAGCTCGGCACATGCGAGGGTATCCCCCTCGCCGGCAGCGCCCACGCCCTCCGCAGGGTGGTCGCCGCCCGCATGTCGACCAGCAGGCCATCGATGCAGTATGCCAGGGCCTTCGTCACGAGGGCCCCATTCTCCACTGGGCGGCTAAAGTGCCCATACAGGGTCTGCACATGGAGGCAGGTGGACCCCGATCCACAACTGACGAGCACGTGTAGCCAGCGACATGATTGCCGCAGCTCATGTGCCAGCGGGTCGTCCCGCTCCCGCCTCGGTAGGTCCGCCGCGCGCGCGGGGATGCCCTGCCGCACTAGCACCCCCACGCCACCCGCAGAGGTGTCCCAAATGCCTCCCCCTCTAGAGGGCAGCGGCTCACCCCAGAACGCCTGCCATCCCGGCTGGAGCACCCGCCACCGCAGCGCCCACTGCCACGCCAGTGTCAGTCTGGTTTCGGTCAGGATGATGACGTGCACGCCCCAGGCGGCCACGGTGTCCCAGTGCAGGCGCACGGTCGTGACGTTGCTCACGGCCACACGCAGCGGGCCGGGGTGCAGATGAATGCCCCCCCCCCTGGCAGCAGCGTCATTAGCGGGGGCTGTCGGTCCGGCCGCAGCAAGCGCGGCGGTCGATCGGCGGAGTGCACCCCCCACCACGTCCGGTGCCCGCCGCTTCGTCCCATGCCTCTCCCCTCTGCCCCCATCTGTCCCACACACCGTGGGGTGGGGGGGGGGGGGGGGCAGCAACAGAAACAGGGCCAGCACCAGGGCTAGCCGGAGGAGTAGCCCCCCTGGGGTCAGACGGGGCGTGGTCCGCGGCCCCGGGTTGGGCTCCACATTGCCGCAGACTACGAGCGGGGGGGGGGGGGGACCCCGCGCGGCTAGCAAGCCAATAGGGCCCGGGCAGGTTCCACGCACTTGCCGCGAGAGGGACGCGTTGAAGAACACAACCACCTCTGGGCGATGTTGTGACAGTGAGACGGCACTGCCCGCGCTAAAGGAATCAGGCAAGGCCGCCCCCGGGCTTTGTACCGTCGGCAGTGGCAGGAGCGCGGTGCCCAAATCGTTGTTATCCGGCAGGGGGGGGAGGAATGGGAGGGGAGGACGGTGGGGAGAGAGGATAACCTCACCGACAAGACCACTTGACCCCTGTTGGGGAAGAGGGCTAATGCGGTGCAGCCCAGGGTCTTTACCCCCGCAGTTGGCAGGGGAAGGAGCAGTTTGTGCAGTCTCCTCTGCGCCCCTCTGCGACAGGCCCCGCGCGCTGTTGGGAGCGACCCCGCGTCGTCCTTGGCGAGAGGGTCCTCGGCGGGCGCCAGGCTGTCGGCCCATGCCGCTTACGCCGGCAGGGCATGACGACCCTTCTCCGGGGGGCATCCCGGCAGGGCATGGCGACCCTTCTCCCGGGGACGCAGCGGCGCGGCAGCGCAACCGAGTGCCCGCGTCACGGTCGTCACGGGGGTGTCGCGTGCCGCTCGCGCCAGAGCCGCGTCGAGCGCGCCGGGCTAGCGCCCTCTAAGCCTTGTGCCTATTGTGTCCCGCTTCGCCACGGCCGCGGGGTCGGCGTCCATGTCCTCCGAATACGGCGCTGCGGTGCCGCCCCAAATATGCTGTAGTCCTCGGATAGCCCGACCATCGCCGCGTCCTTGGTGCATGCCCGCTCCGTGGCTACCTCGGCGATGACGGCTCGAAGCCGCGCCGCGCTGCCGGCACGTGCCACTTCCGCCGGCAGGGCATGGCGACCCTTCTCCTGGGGGCATCCCGGCAGGGCATGGCGACCCTTCTCTGGGGGACCCTGGGGCGCCGCAGCGCAGCCGAGTTCCCGCATCACGGTTGTCACGGTTGTCACGGTCGTCACGGTATGGACGCTCGCCGCGCCCGCCAGCGCCGCCTCCGATGGACGGGGCCCGCGCTTCCTTGATGCCGCGCGCATACCTGCCCGCCTCACGTCTGCCATGGCAAAGACCTGCCCGTGCGTCCGGCTAACTACCTTAATGGCCTGTCGCTGATGTCAGGTTCGGTGTAGATATGGCGATCGCCCCATGGAGTATTGCTCCCTAAAATGAATTCTTTCCTGTCCAGGAGACTCCAAAGTCCATTGGTGAAGAGCGGTGTTCCATTTTCTGTACCACTGACGTTACACGCCGCCGTGCCTGCTTTGTTTGATTTATCTTATTTAGGCAGTGCTTGCTTTGTCTGATTTATCTCATTCATGTTAGGGGCGTCAACAGAGAGGTACGGTGTGTACACCGCCCATGTTGCTTGCAGCCTTTGGCGAAAGGCACCTCGGACCGGACTTTCAAGTTAGTCATCAGCCTTGATCTCTTTTTGGCGTTGCATGTTGTTGCTCGCGCAATTTCCCTAGGCACATTCACCACTTGATACAGCCACATGTCACCGCTGGGGGGGGGGGGGGGGGGCTCACTTGGCAACCGCCCACCTAGGGTTGGCGGGGCACCATCTTCCTCGGATTCGGGCAGGACGGGGGGACAGGGGCGGGGGGGGTAGCACCGGACAGCTCTGAACTTTGATTTTGAAACGTTGTCTCGAGTACCATGTCATGGACAAAGTACCCCCAAAACAAGTCACATGCATGATGCTGGGGAAACTTTGCATTGCCAACAAGCCCCCTCTATCCTCTACATGGGCATGGGGGGAACGTTAGCGCGCCGGGCCCGCGCCGGGCATCTTTTTGGACCCGTGCCCTACTACTGGCCTTTTAGTGGGTGCACTAAGGGGGCGCACTTAGCGCAGTGTAGCTATTTGGGCGTCTAGCTGTACTAGAGACCCATACGTTGAGATACTAGGAGCATCATGGTGACCCCATTTTACACAGCTTTGCATCCGCAAGCAACCCGCCCCCCTACGGACCATGGGAGCATGTCCCGCCCCATATTTACCCTCTCATGGAGAAGCCCCCCAAGTAGACCACATTGCACTGCACACCTTCCCTACAAAGCACGTTGCATAATAAAGCAATATCTGTGAATTCAGCAACTCCAACTGTCATTTGGCAACACAACACACACACTTCCGCCTCATCCTCTGCCTCATCTTGCGTGGCGGCCGAGTTGCTTTGGTCAGTCCAAACATGAGGCGCTGAAGTGGGTATAGTTAATAGAAAAGTAGCGCGCCGGGCGTGCGGGGGGCAAACATTCCCCCATGGTGGCACATGGCACTCCTAAAAAGACCCCTAGACAACTCTGAACCTTGATCCCGAGGGGTCGCCTCAAGTACTGTGAAGTGAGCAGGCTACGCTAGCTCATCTTGGTCGGAGCCAAAAAAAAGACCCCTATATGTGGGCACGGGGACACTTTGTACGGCCAAAAAGCCCCTTATATATGGGCATGGGGACACTTTGCACTGCCAAAAAGCCCCCTATATATGGGGGAGCACATTTAGCGCAGTGCGTGCGCAGTGCAAGTGCAGTGCAACTATTTGAGCGTATGGCCGTACTGCAGACCCATACTTTGTGATACTAGGGGGGCATCATCGTTGTTTGAGAGTAGGTTTTGATACTTCTTCCACATGTACCACCGGTGCCCAGCATAGAACATTGGAAGAGAGACCAATATTGTCCGGTTACCGGTGGCAATTTTAGGAAATCTGTACCGACGTGCATGCGACATGCTTCGGTTTGTCGCTTGGAAGCTTTCCAAAACCCTTGGAAAGATGCTCGGAAGTTTTGGCAGCCAGATCGGGTCCCAAAACGCAACCAATATCGGTAGGAATGTTCCATGGGCTTCCCAGCCGACCGTGCCGGGGGAGCTCGGAAGAAATTTTTCAGCCCGAACCTAGTGGAATTTTGGTCGGATGCTTGGTGCATACCTTGCCTGCAAGATGCCACGGAGAACAGCAAGTTGAAGGTAATGTTTGTCTACCCTTTGTCTGCTTTGCCTACAAAACTGCATGGAGAACACTGTGCTCAAGCTTATGATTGCTTCCCCTTTGTGCTCCTTTGTGAATTTGGACTTTTGCTTTTGACATGTGCAACGCCAGTTTGATCCTTGGTGGCTGCTTTGCCTACAAACTTGCATCGAGAACACTGTACTCAAGCTGATGAATGTTTGCCCTTTGTGCCTTGTGAAGCTTTGTGCCTGCTTTTGTGGTTTTCTTTTTGCATGTGTGTCGCTTTCTCACCTAGGCCCCTTTGAGTAGACTCACTAATGTATTCCATTTTTGTGCTCAGAACACTTTTTGTCACCTGCAAGAGACATGTCTGATAGTAAAGGCAGTGCCGCTAGTGCCCCGTCTTCGTCCGCTCAGCCCCCCCAGCCCGTTCAGCAGCTCCCGGAACCAGATTTGGAGCTTGAGGGCGAGCTCATTGACGCGGACACAGCCAATACCGAAGTTCCCGAACCGGGTGATACACAATCGCGCCTCACTGCCCTAGCAGCACTGTGCCTGCGGCATAAGCCGTCAGAGACCATTGAACCCAGAATGCTAAGGGTTTTTTTAGACAGGGTCGTCCCTGATGCATACCGCATCCAGCCGAAGGATACCTTGCTGGCTGTGCTTATGCATAAGCATTTTTCAATCCCTGTCTTGACGACACGGGAGGCTCTGGGCAAGACAAGCCCCAGCAAACATGAGACTTCGTACGGTGTACAATACAAAATTCTCTGCATTGTTGGTCCGGATCCGAAATACAACACGGACCGGACCTTTGCAGAGGAATCTGAAGAGAGGCTGCGTGTACATTACGTGTACTTGAAATCAATACTGTCCACACACCCGGACAGTACCATTCGCGAGTTAAAGTGGACCCAGAGCGATGTAGTTACTTGGTTCAAAGAGGCCAAGATCAAGAAGCGGTCCAAAAAAGTAGTTACCTGCAACGTGCAGTTCCCCCCCCTCTCATTTATTCATGTTCCGTTCGAGGTTTTGAGGGTTATCATAAGCGATGCCTTCTCTGAGTCCCCACATGCAACGATTCACAACGCCCTCAGAGCCACCATCACACTTGCACATGTGGTAGAGGTTTTCGGGGAAAAGGACGGTTGGCGGGTGTGGGACCAAGCCCCCTCAGGCACGTGGGAAAAGGTGGTTACCCCCCCCGACGGTGAGGTTTTCAGAACAGACCAGCAACCCACGTACCATGCGCACGGTGTCTTGTGGGGCATTGAGTTTCTTTTGGCCCCAGCCCCCAAACCTTCCTCCGAGGGCGCACCAAAGCGGCAGCGACTTACCATCTTAGGTGCATGGTTGCAGGCCAAGGGTGAGGTCCAGGGCCAGGTTGAGACCGCGGAAGCCCCCCCCCCCCCCTGCCTAAGTTGGGGATGCACTGTGTTGGGTCTTCATCAGCCCTCTTTTTCGCTCTGATGTCTTCCATCTCTGCTGCCCTGGCTGCCCGCGCCCAGCCACCAGCTCCTGCCGCCATCCCCATCTCCTCGGGTCGACTGGCCGAACTTGGGAGTGGGAACCCCAGCGCCGGTAGCAGTGCCGGTGCCAGCAACCCTTCGCCAGCCACCCCCACTTTCTGGGAGGCGCCAGCAGTCGGAGGAGCAGCAGGAGCAGCACCAGCAGGGCCCGCCGCCGCAGCAGAAGATGCGGAGGACCCCAAGGCCATGCAGGCTGCCCACTGCGCAGCTTTGTTGGCGGCTGTTGCAGCCGTGCAAGTCCGGATGGTGCTTGCACAGCTGAGTAAGAAGACAGTGTCCTGGTTCGCGGCCGGGGCACGCTACGGGCCAGGGGGGGAGGGGGTGGTGGTGTGGGTCACTCGGGGGGCCGTGACCCCCCGCAAGCAAGTGGAGCATCGTGCTCCAATTGGGCAGATGCCCCCAAACCTGACCCTGGCGCCGGAAGCAAGAAATCTGGCGCCTCACCCGCCAGCTACAGGTGAAACGGCAACTGCACACGCTCTGCAGCAAAACGGGCCAGGTTCTCCCCGACCCCGAGTCGATAGCACAATAGCTGCTGGGTTTCTGGTCTGACAAAATGTCCGTCTCAGGGCTCTCCTCCCCTCAGGTTTCGGAGTACTTACGCTCTTTCTTTAAGGGTAAACCTCTGGCTGACATGGCCAAGTTACTCATTCGCCCAGCATCAGCTGACCTGGTGCATGCGGCGCTTGACGCCCTAAGTGCGACCTCCTCTCCGGGCATTGACGGTTTTACAGGAGCTATTTATAAGTGTTTCTCGGGACACTTTGTTCCTTTGATGCACCAAATTTATCAATCACTGCTGGATAATCCTACCCTGCCTGAAGCCTGGTCCATGGCCATGCTGAATCCTATTCCAACGGCAGGTCTGCCCGGTGTGCAGGACCTCAGACCCCTGGTGCTCCAAAACTTTTGCAACAAATGGGTAGCGAACATTGTGGCGTTGCAGCTGCAGGACCTCATTGCAGCCATCACCCCGATCCAACAAAAAGGTTTCATTAAAGGCCGCTATATCTTCGATAATCTCTGGCAGGCCTTTGGTACGTTTGCGGAAACGCCGCAGGGTATTTTCTGCCCAGTGGATTTCAGCAAAGCCTTTGACTCGGTCTCTCACGTTTTTGCCAAGACCTTTTTCGTCGACATGTGTATTCCGCTACCGATAGTTAATCTGCTCATGAATCTCTTTGCTGCTCCAATTTGTTTACTGGTAAGAGGAGGAGTAATGCCCCAGCACAGATTCTCCCCAGCCTCGGGTGTGCGGCAGGGCTGCCCCCTTTCTCCTTCTATATTCGCTATGCTGATTTCACCACTGGCTCAGAAGCTGACCTCTGTCTCTGACACGGTACAAATTCTGCTCTATGCGGATGATCTGCTCATCATCGTGACCGGGGAACCAGCGCAAGCTGTCTTTGTTTTCCTAATAGTCTGGGGCTCACTCAAAGCCTTTTCTAAATACTTAGGCCTGATGGTTAACCACAAAAAGTCAGCCATCCTTCTGAAGGGACACTGGACAGAGAGTTTGAAAGTCCAGCTACTCTCGACCGGTCTGCAGTTCCAAGACAGCTACAAATACCTGGGGATTGAGTTTGGCCATGTCACGCCAGAAGTGGCATACTCCCATGCATCGCAAAAGGCCATGGGTCGGGCCTTTGCAATGCAGTCATGGGACCTATCGCTAGCTGAAAGGGTCCTCCTGCTGAAACTCTGGATTCTCCCCCTCCTGATTTATCCAGCGAGAGTGGTCTTCCCCTCGGACCCTGTGGTGAGCGCACTGCGCACGGTCTACCAGGTTGCATTAAAGCTCAACTCCTGGTCCATCACGGTGGACATTCTCTCCCACCCTCTGCACAAGGGAGGATACAATCTGGCCGCACCGGAAACCTTCCTGTATTGGCAGCATGCATCAGCACTTGTGGCTTACGTTAAAGACCCACTGAGCGTTCCCAGTATTTTACACACGTCATTCCAGCCATTTGCTGCCGACCTGGGTATTATCCTAAGCCCGGCATCACTGCCTTTCTTTCAGCTAGGACCAAATGTTGTTAAACAGACCATGCCTTTCCTGGGGTGGTGTGCACGCGCTTTCTCACTGGTTAAAAAAGATGTGCACTTTGAACACCCCGCCCAGTTACCCGGCGATGCCCCAGCGTGGCACTCGACCTTTTTCTTGAATGAACACTGCCACACCTACTTCTCGCCCCGCCTCATCCGCCAAGGAGTTTTAACAATTGGACAATTGCTTGAACAACCCACTTATTTTTCCATGCTTGCTCCCACCTGGGAACCTGTCTATCGGCACCGCCTCCAGGTGGATCAACCACTGCTCCCTGCCTCTCTCCTGCCCACTTTTGCACTGCCCCCCCAACCCCTCCCGGACCTTACCTTTTGGTATGCATGGACACGAGCACCAGTGGCGGAGCTTTTTTCACAACCATACTCTCTGAAACCACTCCAGCCAGACTCAGTCTGGGCAGCCTTCCACCGCTGCAACCTTCCACCGCGGCACAAGGACTTTATTCATAAGGCATTATGGTCCAGGCTCCCTGTAGGCCAACGACAGCAGAGCTGGAAACCGCTAGAGGTGTGGTGCCCTGTTGACCAGGAACTAGAAACCGTCGCACATACACTGTATCACTGCCAATTTGTTCAAAAATCTTTTGCATTCATTAATCAGGTCTTCAGGCCAGAGGGCTTCCAACCTTTTAACGTTTCCCAACTTTTGCAAGAGGACCCTGCGGCCTCCCTGAGCACCCCAGCAGGCCTTGTGGGCTGCTCCGCCGTTATCACCAACTGCTCGCTACGATGCACCAAAAAACACCAGCCATTTTTCAGGGTCACGTGGGACAAATTCTCTGACCACTGGTATCACGTCCTAAACCTCTGGTCCTCGTGCCCACGCTACCTACCCATCCCGGATACGATCCACACCTGGTTCCTCACCAAGCTGCGCCGATCGTCCCGCTCGTGCACCACCGCACTGCCCATGGCAGAGCAACCGGACTCGGTCCCCTCATTTCCCAATAACCCCCCAACCCCCCCACCCACCAGAGCAAAGGCGCGCGCCACAGCACGACAAATGCGCAAACTTGAAAAAGCAGAGGAGCTGCAGGAAGTCCTACAGGACCTACAGGACCAAGGCATCCCGCGAGTCTATACCGACGGTTCCTCCGCTGTTGAGGGGCCGGCAGGCAGGCTAGCAGGGTATGGCATTTTCTGTGAGCATCACACCAGCATCGCTGCATATGTCCCGGATGAGTACCGGCAAACCCACAATTCCGCCGAGCTCCTGGCGGTCATTAGAGCACTTAAAATCTTCCACACAGGTGACATTGCACTATGCACGGATTCACAATACGTCATTTTGGCGCTGGCGACTGCGGGGGTGGGTCGGCTCGTCGGGACCAGTTTCCAATGTCCCCTTGTGGGAACAACTGCTAATGGAACTTGACAACAATTCACGCACCGTACACTTGATCAAGGTCCCCTCGCATGTGACCATCGAGGGCAACAATGAGGCAGACCGCCTGGCTGATCAAGGCAGGCAGCTCCACCCCCGCTACCCACACCCCCGCACGCCACAGCTACAACTCTGCCACACGGGCACCCCGGCGGCGCCCAAAAGAGTCAAACTCTCCTCACTGGAAGCAACTTCGCCTGTTGTTAAACGACTGGATTTTCCCCTGCACGAGTCACCTCTTCGGGCACCCTCTGCGGAAGGGCATCACCTACTCACTGCTCTTAACCTCACACTTCTGTCTGACGGGGGTGTGAGCACCCCTTCCAACAGTGACAGTGATACGGACACGTGGAACACCTCCGGGGAAGCGTCCAGCCAGCCAAGCGTGCGGTCGTGCTCCACGGAGGCCAGCCGCTAAGCCCGGCTGGATCCACCGGGTGCACCCCCTCCAAAACGCCGGGAGACCCCCACAGCGGTCGCAAGGGCAACACGTGGACGTCACCCAGCCCTCGAGGTAGACAAGCGATCCCCTGCCCTACCCCCCCGAACCCTCTCCCTTTTTTCTGATTAGCCTACCTCTGCATCGCTGCGGCCACAATGGAACCCGGCGATTCCTCCCGCAAGAGGAAGCGGGGACGCAGGTCGTCTGATCCTGAACGGACAAAACAAAAGCGGAGAAGGCAGGACCACATTCTGATCCACGATGTGACCGTCACGGAGCATCTAGCAGCAGCATCCAGCAGTTACCGAACATGGACGCTTGTCCCATCTATACCAGATCAAAAGCAATTCAGTCTCCTTGCCGCATTGGCTCACAGGCTCGAACGGCACGTCCCGCACCCTGTGAGTGGCCAGCCAGAGTCGAAAAGACACGCCGGAGTACACTCCATGGAACGAACGGTTGTCATCACGGACGTGGACACCAATAGGTCGCTGAAAACCGGCATCACAACACAACGCATTTATGGTGTTCCCAAGGGTACAATGCGGCTGTGGTGCATGGGGCTGCCCCGTCTGGTCTCAGCTTACCAGCATGTGGTGCAGGCCTTTGTGGACGAGGACCTTAACACATGACGCCACACCCTTCTTACACTACAGATTGCACACGGCCCACACGTCACACTTGTTCTTATACTTTATCTTCTGTATGTACCCCCCCCCCCCTGCTGAATCTGTATGTTACCCCCTGCACTTCTTGAAACTAAACAGCAACTGACGGGGAAAGGCCGAGTGAGTGCCATGCTTTGCAGCCCAGTCAGTTCGCACGTAAACAAGTGAATGCAGTCCACACCTTAAGGACGACTGCTTTTTTTATTGATCCTGGTTGTTCACTAGAGTCGGCAGACAGGACAAGCACACAAGTGACCCACAGAGCTAACCGCAAGAAACGCCTCGCTGTACCTTACATAGTGGAGCACCCCAACCAAGAAGGGGACACGTGCATTGATTGAGCTACACAGTACTGCTGGACTAATGGCTGGAATTGTCTATGGCGGGGACATTCAGTCTATCGGACCCGACCATTGATCCCCCCAAGGTGGTTCTGGACCTGGCCATTTTTGATCGGAGTGTGGCAGTGTGTGGGGAGCTGGGGGTTCCGGACCAGTTGAGGAAACTGGTCCTCAAGGAGTACCGATCACCAGCTGATCGGTACTCCCAGTTGAAAGGGCAGTTTGAGCAGGCCTGCCAGTCCTTTAAGAAGGCTGAGCAGGCTGTCCGGGAGGGGGTGGGGGGGAAGAGGCAGGGGGGGCAGGGGGTGAAGAGCAGGGAGGGAAAGCTGCGGGCAGCAGCGACTGCCCAGCAGGGAAGGGCAGAGGATCTGCTGGGGCAGATGCGGGGGGCTTGGGAGGAGGCAAAAAAAATGCCGCCTCCTTAAGGCCCCCCTCCCCAAGATGCCCCCCAGCACCCTCCCCCCCTTTGGGAAATGGGAGGTGACAGGGGGACACCAGGAAGAGCTCCTGCATGGGGTGGTTTTTGCAGGGCATCCTGGGGGTTGGGAGCTGTACGACCTTGCAGCCACGGCTGTTTCAAGGTTGTGCACCCAGAAGCTGAGGGACAGGGGGGTTTCGGTGAGGATGCACACCGCCCCCGACTCCTGCAACCGCCACAACTGCATGTATGTGGCGGTTAAGATAATTTTGTGGCACATGAGCCACCCTGTGAGTGTTTGGGACACCCCCCCCGCCCTGAGCCATTTTGCCATGTGGGTGCACCAGTGCCGGGAGTTGTTGGACAAAACTGTGGCATGGGCCCAGGTGAAAGGGAACCGGAAGTGCCACCGCACCGGCTGGGGCCCTGAGGCCCTGAAGGAGATGAAAGAAGTCTCCGGGCAGTTGGCCCCGGTTGGGGGGGGCAAAGGGCTTGTCCCCTTTGCCCCCCTCTCCGGCAACATGGTGCCCATTGTGGTACTTTTTTGCATCGCGAACCCTGATTCTGGCCCTGCTATCCCTGGTGTGGGTAAGGGGAAAGGGAAGGGGAAGGGGAAGGGGAAGGGGGGGGGTGAAGGGGGGGGGTGATTCAGACCCTTCAGACTCTGCCCCAGAGATTGCAGTGGGTAAGGGGAAGGGGAAGGAGAAGGGTAAGGGTAAGGGGAAGGGGAAGGGGGGGGTGAAGGGAGGGGGTGATTCAGACTCTTCAGACTCCGCCGCAGAGATTGCAGTGGGTAAGGGGAAGGGGAAGGAGAAGGGTAAGGGTAAGGGGAAGGGGAAGGGGAAGGGGAAGGAGGAGGTGGTTTCAGACTCTGAGCCATCTTACTCAGACGTGCCGATTTCCTCGACAGGGGTGAGGAGAGGGCAGGTGGCCCCTGAGTCATCTGACTCAGATTCCTAGGTGCCTGTTTCCTCCACAGGCGTGAAGAGAGGGCGGGCGGCCCCTGACTCTGGGGCCCCTGCAGGTAAGAGGAGGAAGAAGACCAGCCGCAGCCCATATGTAGGCTGGAGTGGCACAGGGCAGGGCACAGACCAGGGGTCACTGCCCCTTCGCATAGTCACACAGGTCAGGACTGTCCTTGACTATGTGAAGGGGACTGCCCACCGAACTCGCAATTGGATGAGGTCCTTCCCCCTCATCCACGGGGGTGATTCCGGGCCAGGGGAGTTGATTCTCCTCATTGTGCCCCCTCAGACCAAGGCCAAGGCCTCTCACCAGGCACAGCCTCAGCCTGAGCCTGAGTCTGAGGGGGAGGACTGAGAGGGAGGCATATATTCCCATTCGAGGCACTGAAATGAACTGCAGATGCACCTGAAATGCCTGTTGGCATCCATTCATGCTTCCAGCCCAGCTGTGCTTGTTGTGCCCGTGGCAGGGGGCGGATAGTCGAGCACACTTTGGACCCTTCGATCTCGAAACTGGTTGGAGCAATCCGGGCAAATCAAGGTTCTGGTGAAAGGTACTGGTGGGGGCTTTCCATACATGTTTCCTTTGAAACCAAGCAAAACAGTGGCGCAGAGGGAGGGGGCGGATAGTCGAGCACACTTTGGACCCTTGGATCTCGAAACTGGTTGGAGCAATCCGGGCAAATCAAGGTTTTGGTGAAAGGTACTGGTTGGGGCTTTCCATACATGGTTCCTTTGAGACCAAGCAAAACAGTGGCGCGGAGGGAGGGGGCGGATAGTCGAGCACACTTTGGACCCTTGGATCTCGAAACTGGTTGGAGCAATCCGGGCAAATCAAGGTTCTGGTGAAAGGTACTGGTTGGGGCTTTCCATACATGGTTCCTTTGAAACCAAGCAAAACAGTGGTGCAGAGTGAGGGGGCGGATAGTCGAGCACACTTTGGACCCTTGGATCTCGAAACTGGTTGGAGCAATCCTGGCAAATCAAGCTTCTAGTGAAAGGTACTGGTTGGGGCTTTCCATACATGGTTCCTTTGAGACCAAGCAAAACAGTGGCGCAGAGGGAGGGGGCGGATAGTCGAGCACACTTTGGACCCTTGGATCTCGAAACTGGTTGGAGCAATCCGGGCAAATCAAGGTTCCGGTGAAAGGTACTGGTTGGGGCTTTCCATACATGGTTCCTTTGAAACCAAGCAAAACCGTGGTGCAGAGTGAGGGGGCGGATAGTCGAGCACACTTTGGACCCTTAGATCTCGAAACTGGTTGGAGCAATCGTGGCAATTCAAGGTTCTGGTGAAAGGTACTGGTTGGGGCTTTCCATACATGGTTCCTTTGAAACAAACCAAAACAGTGGCCTACTGCAATCGTCTGTTTCCCAGGCACCATGCTTCACCATGAATTTGTTGTGAACAACCATGCTATATGGGTGAAGGGAAGCTGGAGGCATTCGCCAGCATATGCCCTATTCCAGCTGATCAATTCATGGTGTCAGCCTTTGCCATGAACTTCCCCACGGCCACCCCCTTGCAGGCCAAGGACCTAGACCAGCTACAGCGCCCCCCAAGTGGCACCTTCACAGTTGTGCGTAGGTCCCTTGGCCCTTTGCCTACCACACAGGCCACATCAGTCACCCAAGCACCAGAGTGCCAGGCTGCTGCACTTCGCCTTCGCCATGAGCATGTGGTGCCAGCCGCTGTCTTGCGCACCTTAGACCATCTCCAACCAGGGGTTGGTTGGTCAATGGTTGCTTTAAGGCAACAGGAGGACCTGCATCTTCCTGCAGTGGACTACTCCCTGGACATCAGGAAGTTGTTACCACAGCTGTGCCACCTACTTCTACAGAACTGTGGCTCATTGGCTGCCCAAGGCCGGCACAAACCCCGACACCCACCCACCCACCCACCAACCACTTAAACCAACATGCACCACTGAAGGTTGGAGCGAATCGTTTTCTTGATCACTTTGGCAGTCTCCGCAAGACCGCAACACCATGTCGCAACACAATGTCCATTGTAGAATGTATTGTTATTCCATGCTCACCCCATACTCAATCCTCGTCGCTTGAAGACGGCACCAGGTCAGCACTGTCTTCAATATCTCAGGATTGGGACTTTCATGTTGACCTGTCACAGGGAGGAAAATGGCTGCAGGGCAATGGGTGCAGAAGTGCAAGGGCAATCTACTGCTTGTTTTGTTGCTGATGCCCTGCCCTGCCCTGCCCTGCCCTGCCCTGCCTTGCACTGCACGGGACCACCTGTGGTTTGCCACCGCTCAGTCCACTGTCCACAATTATTTCTAGCCCCTTGGGAAAACTTTTGACTGTCACCCCCCCCCCCCCTACCGAGAGCGGAAGGCGGCAAGGGGCTACCGCCTTGTCACAGTCGGCAATGGCCCCCCACTCTGCCCACTGTGGTGACGCCACCAAGAGGCGCTCCTTGGCTGCCGCCTCAAGCACTGCTTGTCGAGCAGTGCATCCATCCCATGCTCTACTTAGGAAATCCGCCAGGTTCAACTGTGACTGCACCCAGCGCAGTGAGACACACATACCTGTCCAGTGAAGTTGGTGTGCAACGCACCGCAGAACTCGCTGCTGCTGCTTCCCTGCCCCAGCCTGACCCCAGAGGAGTTGCGCCAGGGCACCCGTATTGTCCCCCGAGAGGACAAGGTGCCGTGTGCCTCCTCAAGCGCTACAAGTGTGCCCCAGAGCTCTGCAGCCTACTTTGTTGTTATCTAGGCGGGGCACATCACCGCATCCCCCCCCCCGTTGGGCCCCTAGGACCCCACACAATACGAGGGTTGATTGCCCGTTGTGAGGGCGTAGCGCGCGGCGTCAACAAAAACACGCACTGCAAGCCCTTCGTCAGCAAGTTGTGGCTCCCAGCCCCAACATCCCGTAGCAATGGCAATGGCCTCACACAGACCCCGCATGACACCAACGGGGTCTTGCAGGCCTAGCGGGGCCCCCGACGCAGCCACGAGGGCGCCCTAGCAAGGAACCTCCCCCCGCCCAGGTTCCGTGGCCTCCCCAACCAGCCAAGCTTGCCTAGCAACCGTTGGAAGGCAACGAAGGTATGCGGGCGCACGGCTAGCCTCACCGACGCCGCCACAACTGCAGAAGGGCACCGCCGAAGGGGCAGGGGCGATGTGCCGCCCACCCAAATCCAACGGAGGC
This sequence comes from Eutreptiella sp. 'Long Island Sound 2002', assembly GCA_964036045.1. NCBI lineage: Eukaryota > Euglenozoa > Euglenophyceae > Eutreptiales > Eutreptiaceae > Eutreptiella > Eutreptiella sp. 'Long Island Sound 2002'. The sequence continues at coordinate 11,991,218 of OZ038387.1, read as the reverse complement.
ATCGCTGGGGCCGGCACTCTGACTTTTCGCTGATGATAAAGCCGGCCCATTGGAGTGCCACAGCTGCCCCCTCAGTGACTTGCGACAACGCATCTCTGCCCCCCCCCCCCCCCACCACCACCACGAGAAGAATTTTCTTTGCGTTCTGACACTAGTAAGTTCAACCATCAAGGTAGATAGTATACATAGGCGGCTTGGCCTAGAAATATGTACGACAAAGGTAGCGTAGGCACCGGGTTGGATGTGGGTGAGGCCTTTCTCCACATGAGGAGAGCCCAATGGGGGTGCGGGTATATTGTACACTCCATGCAAGAGGTGGAAACCTGCCATGACCACAGATGGGTCAACACTTGATAATCCGAAAGTGAGTAAGTGAAGTACGGGACAATTGGCGCATTGAAACACGAGTATGAATCAAGAGCCCAAAATGCATGATCGAAAAACTCATACGCCCGGGTCAAAGTAGACTTTTGGTGGGGGCCGGCGCACGAGCTGTGATGGTCCCAAAGCCAAGGTAGCAGAGGGGAATACGGTGCGGTAGAGGGTGGCATTCCACAAGTGTGGCAAGAAAGTTGAAAAGGAGAGAAAGCGACAGGTGCGCCAACCTCCCAATGGTAGTAGAAAAAGTAGCAACGGGCGTACACCTGACACCACCGACTAGTGTACGGTGCAGAATGTCATCAAGGTACTGCACGATGACAACCCCCTCCCGCCTCACACCCCTGAGCAAGTCAGAAACTAGTGCCTACACCATACTGGGGGGGCCTGGTGCCACCCGAAGGGCACGCGCAGGAAGGCATATGTGTGCCCTTCGGCTACCACCCTGATAGTGCAGCGGCCCTGTCGTCCCAAATTTCAGCCACCACAAAGCGAGGGTGCAGGCCGTGGGTTGGTTCCCTTTTGGGGGCGAGGAGAGGGAGCAAACTTTTTCTTGCCCCCCCCCCCCCCCCTCCCCAATAGACATGTTTCCGGACGGGTAACGGAACCCCCCCCCCCCAGCACACCCTTTGCACTCTCGCTGAAGGCTAGCACATGGCGAACGAGGTCCGTCCCCTCACGGAAGGGGGAGAGGGCACTGGACGTCGGGACCCACATGGTAACCCAGCAGGTCCTCCTCTCCCGATCAAGTGGGGACGACGAGCAAATGAACAAACAGTGCAAAGCGGCAGGCCACTTACAGCCCCAACAGGCCACCACAGGAGCTGTTTATGGAGAAAAAGGTGAATGAAGAAAGGGGAGCCGAACCCCCATGGTGATCGGCACAGGTGGTCCCGCTCCCCCTGCACCGAAGCTTGTGGGCGGTGCCCTATGCTAGGTGGAGCCCTCCCATGCTTGTGGGTGGTGCCCTATGCCGGGCGGAACCCTCCAAATCCTCTTGGGGCCAAGGGCTAGTGGCGAAGCCGCCATCACACATCCGTCGCTGTGCCCCCTAAGTGGCCCGGAGCCCAAGAACATGACGGTGATGGTCTGTTGTCGTGAGGTGCCTTGGATGGTCCTCACTAGCTCAACCCCACCATTTCCGAGCCACAGAGTGACTAGGAGTCCGCTAGAGGGGCGTGCCGGTGGCCCGTGGCCCTACGCCGACCTACCGGGATCGCACCGGCCGGGTGTGAGGGTGGCTTGCGACCACCGTGTAAGTGCAGCAACACACGCCCCGGCGAGTGGAGCCAGTGGCCTGTGTGCCCGGCCTCCGCCACCGTGAATTGACATAGTCAGAGGTAAAGTATCTGTTTCTCCTGTCTCCTGGCGAGAGGCACTGGCTGACCCCCGAAGCCTCACGAGCCCGCAAAGGCACGCACAAGACCGGCCGTAGTAAGTACGGCTAGAGTTAGTGGCTGACGGGCTTCAACATACCCATACCCATGCCCCCCTACACTGCAAGCCCCTGGAGCGAGGACCGAGCATCCCCTCCCGTCTAACAAGGGCTTCAGCCTCACCGACCACTGACCCGACTCCCGGGGCTAATGGAGGCACAGTTAGACCCTGTGGGCTGCAAATGGCCCACGGGCAACCACACAAAACACGGCAAGAGGCTGTCGACGGTGGGCAGCCCTCTTAGCCCCCCCCCCCCACACACACACAATGCAATCGCCTCACAAGACATCACCCACGGCATCATAGGGGAGCACAAGCAGTACCGCACAAATGGCACACGCCTGGAAGTCCACAACACCAAGCTGCACAGTCAACAACATAGCCACAGCCCACCTCTCACAGCAGCATGGGGAGCAGAGGTTGTTCCACGCAGTTGGCACACACCTGGAATTCCATGGCACCAAGCAGCACAATCGAGAGCACAATCACATCCCTCATCCTACTGCAAAGCTGGGGAGCACAAGTTGTACCACACATGTGGCATACGCCTGGAGATCCATGGCACCTAGCAGCACATTCAAGTACATAGTCACTGCCCACATCTCACAACTACACTCGGGAGCACAGGTTGTACCACACATGTGGCATACGCCTGGAATTCCATGGCACCTAGCAGCACAGTCAAGTACACAATCACTGCCCACATCTCACAGCTGCACTGGGGAGCACAAGTTGTACCACACATGTGGCATACGCCTGGAAGTCCACAGCACCAGACAGCACAGTCAAGTACACAATCACCGCCCACATCTCACAGTTGCACTAGGCAGCACATGTTGTACCACACATGTGGCATACGCCTGGAATTCCATGGCACCTAGCAGCACAGTCAAGTACACAATCACTGCCCACATCTCACAGGTGCACTGGGGAGCACAAGTTGTACCACACACGTGGCATACGCCTGGAAGTCCACAGCACCAGGCAGCACAGTCAAGTACACAATCACCGCCCACATCTCACAGCTGTACTGGGGAGCACATGTTGTACCACACATGTGGCATATGCCTAGAAGTCCACAGCACCAGGCAGCACAGTCAAGTACACAGTCACTGCTCACATCTCACAGCTGTACTGGGGAGCACAGGTTGTACCACACATGTGGCATACGCCCGGAAGCCCACGGTGCCATGCTTTCACGGAACACCAAAACATGCAGGGATCAAGTGCCAACTAACACATCTCTCCCCTCCCCTTCCATTGTGCACGAACAGTGTAACACACATTTTTCAGAATAGCGTTTCGCACCAATGCCCTGTGCCTGTTGCCTATTCTCAAATTTCCAGCAGTCCCCGCTACGCACATTTCCTCCTCACGGACTCTCATCCCTCTGCTGCACATGTCTTCTCCCCATTAAACCGTCGCACAGCACATAATGATCTCGTTCCACCAGCTCAGTCACGAAGAGCACGCTCATGCCCTTCAAGCAGCCCACGTGTTTCCGGTCACAGCAGCAGGCCGTACCCCAGACACGGGAGAATTACTCTTATCAACCAAACTCCTCGTGGGTGCCGCGAAGAAGGAACTACATAGAATTCCAGGGGTAGGCCCCCTGTTGGCGTCGATGGCCACTTTCTGGCCCATGCTTAGCGGAGCCCTCCCGGACACCAGCGCAGCAACCCTTCAGTCAGCCCTGCCAACAGTGTATGTTGCCAACTGTGCTGAGATCACAGTTTGGATGGTTTCCCAATTCCACCAAGCCACTCACCATGACAAGTGCCTGATGCAAGCACAAATAGCAGACCAAATCATAGACTCCACTCTCCAACATACTATCCAGGTTATGCCAGTACGCAAATTCCTCAAGCATCTCTCGGGAAAAGCAGATATTCGCACCAAACATAAGCTCGGGCAGCTCATTTTTTGGTACGCCAAATACACTTATGCGGCCTATCTATTGGGATGACGTTGACCGAAAATGATCCTGTGGCTGACTGCCCCCTGGCAAGGGGAAAGTGGCTCGAGCACATTCAAGCAGCAAAATCCTACCTTCGAATAGAGCCACCACTGTCGCTAGACAATCCTGAGCCACAAGATACAGGAGCTACCAAGGTATGGAAGAAGATCCTGCACGCACAATGGCCAGGATCGGCTCGGGCAACATAAACTCAGCAAACCATGGAGGCTTTTGACGACATCCTGCATCTCCGAGAGAATGTTGTAGAACCTGCTGCAAGTGTTTTATCACAGCTGCTCACGGACAATAAAGTGGACTCTAATCTTCTCCGAGCACTGGTACACCTTCGTCAACCAGCCCAACTGCATTTGGCGCTGAAATTTGTCTGGGGTAAATTGTCCCCTGTCATGAAGGGCACAGTACGGTCCGAACTGCTTGAGTGGGTTAGAGAATCCACCATTTCCGTCCCCGCGGCCCCCACGCCTACAGACCGGCTTCTGTTTCTGTACACCGTCAAAGGGCTGCTCGATCCTTTACCAAGCACACATGATTGGTGCACCACAGCTATGACCATCGTTTACAATCTGCCTGAGCATGCTGATGTTGAGCCCTTTGGATCAGTCATAGACTTTGAATCCATGCGCAGAGCCTTTTGGTCGCTTAGCAGAGGTATCAAAACAAGAGACCATCTACGTGTCCTGCTCGAAGCCGTGCAGCTAGCTCTAGCGCCAGAAAATCAAGAGAAGCATGACACATAAGAGGATGTGTACAAATGGTTCCTCCACTGCACGCAGCTTGCGAACACCTCCCTGTGTCCAGCAACAACCCCCAAACAACCAGCCACCTCGAATATTCCCGCGATTCTCCAGCCCACGGTGCCACCTCCACCCCAGAGAAACGCACTGACACCAAATCATCCCCCGCTCCCACTCAAACACCAACCACCCCGGCGACACCCACTCCCGAACCACAACAAGAAACCTCGGTTTTCTTTCAACAACCCACGATTCCACAGGATGCCAAAGCACTACGCATCAACTCTCTACCCCATCACCTCGATGCGTCAGAAGTAACAGCCTTCCTACAGCAACATCAACAGGCTTATGATACAGTTACATCCACAGATGTGCAGCGTGGATTTGCACACATTCATGTGCCCCACACAGTATACCAACCACATTTCAGCACACACAATGCCGTGGTGCTACGCAACCCAGCGGGTCGGAAACTTTGCCTTCGAGGTAGGTCACAAGCGGGCATCCCATACAAAACAGTGCATGACCAGAAAACCGAACGACGAGAGCTGCATGACCGAGGGTCCAAGCGTCCGAAATTGGCCCCATTACCTGCTCTTGGCGTCCTAGTAGTGGTTGGCAGTCCTCTGCAACCCCCCAGACACCCCCAATTTTATCAACACTCCCCCCAACAATGGCATCAAGCTCTTCCCACCACCACAGCCTGAGCGACCCCTCCCGTTGTGTCTTCTCCACAACTGCACAGGTCACAGAACACGGACACAATTACTGCATGGCCCCCTCCTCCTATTCCCACCTATGCAGCTCCAGAAGCAGCCTTGAATGAGCATTCGCATGCAAAGCACGCTCCCACGGAAGAAGGCCAGCATAGGGACCGGCTGTGACTTCCACCACTGCCCTCGGGCTACGAGCCGCTGCATGATTTGATGCACATTCTGTGGGCCTACATTTCTCAAGTGCCCAGACCACATGTACCCAATTTTCTGAGACAACTGCATCACGAGTTGCAGGATCTATGTTCAGCAGTAGATTACCCAACAATCCCATCCAGCCGGGCTACGTGCTGGTCATGTGGTACAGCTGCGCCATGTCACACTGAAGGAACAGGTGAAACCAAGTGGGTATGTCCGCACTGCGGCGGGGGCAGTCATCTACGACTGTGCATGTATGGCCAACCTCCCTCCACACCCAGTGTCAGCTGTTCGGCGCCGACAGACGCCAACTCACCTTCCATCCATGCAGCGACGTGCATAACAACAAGCATACTTGAATTTTCCCCGGTACGGAGGTAGCAACTGCCGTGTTCCAATGGTGCAAAATGCTGCTTGAACGTCCCACCCGTTTGGGCGACTTTAACGTGGCAGTCACCCCTCCTTTCCACTGCAAAGATTTCCCCCTTCTCCTGTATGGTACGGCACCATGGAGACGCCTCCCTCCCCCCTCGCAGTACGTCCAACGCGAAGCACTAAGAGTATTGTCCAGAGAATGATGTACTCGGTGTGGCGGACCAAGAATTACATCCGTCATTGTATACTCCCTTCCTCAGCACGCTAGCAGCTCACTGCGAGCCTTCTTGCACATTCTTTGCTCTTGGCCATATGGCCGCCAACAAGCCAATTGCCTCCCTCTCTGCAGTCCAAGTGCATGGTCACACTCTGTCTAGATCCAGATATCACTGCACCCAACCCATCAGGCCAGCCCCAGATCTACCGGTGTGGATTAAGCACCTGTGTCCGTTCCTGACAGACATACAACAACAGCAACAGGCTACTGAAGCCGCGCCCGCCTAGATGCGAGTGGTGAGCATCAATTGTGGCGGCGCAGGAGCCGAGTCCATCATGGACCAACTGGTCACTCTGCTGTGTGCTCTCAACCCTTATGTTGCCTGTCTACTGGAACTCTAGGATGTTGATCCCGGCGAGGTGATTGCCCTAAAAGCATATTTATCCATTGCAGTGTCGGTGAAAGGCCCTAGAAAAGGGATGTGGATACTGCTACACCGCCGCGTGCAACTGCCCCCCCCCCCCCCAGGGTAGAGGTAGTGTACGGCTACAGATCCTGGATGGCTGTACAGTGCACCATGGACACCATAGTCACATAGACCTTGCACGCCGACAAAGAATCTAAAAAAAATAACGGCTATGCGGGCACTGCACCGCAAACTACGCGTCCGAACCATAGCAGTCGGCGACTTTAACACCAATAGAAAGCCTAACTCTCCGATGGACGGAGTTCTGGGACAAGAGTCCCAGCTCCCGGGACTGCATATCCCCTATCCCCCGGGCACCCACACCAACTATACCTTTTACAGGGGCAGGGCGGTGGCCACAAAAATTGGCTACATTCTTCTAAGCAATGGCCTTACCCTCCTCTCCCACGCAACAGTCCCAGGTCCAGCATCTCAGAGGTGCCTGGTAGGGGATCTGCATGTACCAAATGAAGTGTCCCAGACGTCTGCATTCAAGAGATACAAACTTCCAGTGACGCCCCCAAGCACTCAACTTCCCCTCGCAGTACTGGTCGCCCTGTACTGGTACCGGTTGACCCTAGAACGTTCAACCATACTAATGGATCCACGTTTACTGGATGCTGGCGGATCCGCTTCTCCGCTCCAAAAATACTAGGCAGAGCACCAAAGCTCTCATCGAAATAGGGTCACGTTTCCAGACAGGCACGTCGGCAGGACTCGTACAGCAATGGCACGAGGCCATGAAGGAAATCATGTTCTTGCGCGGCCTAGGAATGAATCGACAAATTGTTCAGTCACTCAAAATTACCGCCCTTACCACCAAAACTATCCCATTGGCAGGGAAGCAACCCTGACCCATCCCCCCACTCAAACCTACAACGCGTCACCAGCACTCCACTACTGCAGAGGCCCTCGAAGAGACCTGACGACGGCTACACTTCTACCACTCGCACAGGAGTGTCTTGATGAATGTCACAGAGCTCACGAGGGCAAATGCGACAGCCCATCCCCTTCCTACGCCAGATGAGCCCAGCTTCAATACCCTGCTAACCACGCAACAGCAAAGGGAGTGGTCTAGAGATGTAACTCACAGACAGGCAGCCATGCAGCATCACCCAATGCACATCTACACCACACAGCAAGCCACAGAGCGCGCACTGCGATGCGGGCGCTCCGACGCCAGGTCGTTAGACGACCTCCCCATCAGCCTAATCGGGGCAATGCCGCACATAGGTATGAACGCCTACAATCACTACCAACGGCGCCTCAGCACCCATCCAGAGGCACTAAGTAATGTGGCACTGTAATTAGGGATCACCAAGGGGGGTCCATCCCATCTGTTTGGGTCGTACAGACCCACAAAAATCGGATCAGCCCCAAACAGGCTTGAAGCCAGCGCAGTGCACGATGAAGTGGCATACAGGTCAGAACTCGACGGCTCCTTGGACAACAGGACGTTCTCCTACCGTAGGAAAATGCCTCCCCCCCCCCCCCCTTAATGGCATACGGCGCCCGAGCAGCGGTAACGGTGGCACTAGTACAAGGAGGGCAAGCCCACATTGTGGACACAGATGAAAGCGGAGCCTTTGACACTCCAATTCGCACGGATGTCCCAGCAGTCACCCGCCTAATCCCTACACAGCGCTCTTTCGGCTCGTGGGCATCTACCATCTATGGTAGGCAGCATGTCCGTCTTCTCACGACCCATGGGCTCACCCCCCCCTCCCCCGTCAGAACACAAGAAGGCTTCTCACAGGGCTGTAGCTTTGCTGCGGCAGGGTACGTGGTACTGGGTACACTCTGCACACACACAGCACAAACGGGAGAAATCGAATGGGTGGTGGAACACAGTGGGTTAACAGCTCTCCCCAGTGAGTTTGTTTTCACTGATGATTGCCGCTACATTGAGAGGAGCGAGGAGGGCATAGCACGCAAGGTTCATGCAGCCCACACAGCGGCTCAACATAACTGCAAAGTCAACAACCGAGCCAAGCAAGAGGACACACTCATCGAACTGCGGGACCATGGTCAGCTCCAACGCGTTGGGGGCCACATCAATGTGCAGGGCACAGTCACAGTGGCCTCACAAGCTTTCCCAGGTGTGGTGGGAATACCTATCCAACCAGGCTCGTACCTACCGGGCCTGGTGCCCAAAATCCACAAGAAAACGAAAAAAAGGACGGCATTTGTGTTTCGCTATTGTCCCCCCTTCCAGTTGGCACACAGATGTCTGCATGCCTATGTTGTAGCCTCGATCATCCCCCCCACAGCCACAGAAGAACTGCAGCCCCAGTGAATGTAGTGTTTAGGGCGCTTCTCCACCTCCCCAAGATACTCAAGTGGCCGCCGTCACCATCCCCATTAATCACTTTGGATGGGGTTGCCAAGACATTCGCACCAGGGCAGACTGGGTGGAGCCCTCCCATGCTTGTGGGTGGTGCCCTATGCCGGGCGGAACCCTCCAAATCCTCTTGGGGCCAAGGGCTAGTGGCGAAGCCGCCATCACACATCCGTCGCTGTGCCCCCTAAGTGGCCCGGAGCCCAAGAACATGACGGTGATGGTCTGTTGTCGTGAGGTGAGCCACAGAGTGACTAGGAGTCCGCTAGAGGGGCGTGCCGGTGGCCCGTGGCCCTACGCCGACCTGCCGGGATCGCACCGGCCGGGTGTGAGGGTGGCTTGCGACCACCGTGTAAGTGCAGCAACACACGCCCCGGCGAGTGGAGCCAGTGGCCTGTGTGCCCGGCCTCCGCCACCGTGAATTGGCATAGCTGGAGGTAAGGTATCAGTTTCTCCTGTCTCCTGGCGAACGGCAATGGCTGACCCCCGAAGCCTCACGAGCCCGCAAAGGCACGCACAACACCGGCACTGGTAACTATGGCTAGAGTTAGTGGCTGAAGGGCTTCAGCATACCCATACCCATACCCCCCTGCACCGCAAGCCCCTCAAGCGAGTGCAGTTTGAAGGGGCCCAATCCCATTGGCCGGTTTGTTGTATTCAATCACCACAAAATCACCACCACACTGTCATGGGCCCTTGATGGTGGTAGGTGCATCTTCCCCATTTATACATGTGTAGTGCACTTGGTGGACGAAGCAAAAAGAGGTTTCATGTTGCCGTCAAATGCTAAATGCAATGAGGTGTCGTGGCTGAAAACACATACTGACGCGGCGGAGCAACAGAGTAGCTACAGATGCGGATGGCCGTGGTTTGGTGCACACGGTGCAGCCTCGATTGGAACAACCACCTGGAGTCCACGGCCGGTAGCATCGGGTGCAGCCTGGGAGTTCCGGCAAGCAAAGATCAGCCCCTCTTGGGGGGTTGGTGGGTGGAGACGTTGAAATGGGCCATTGACCGCCCTGCTTGGAAGGCGGGGGTGGCGGCCCAAGATGTTACGTTGGTGGAGGATGCCCTCCACACTTTGGCGGGTGGAGAAATTCCGCTCGATGGGGGCTCCTCTGCAAAGCTCCACCACCAATTGAAGGTCACGGTGGAGCTCGCAGTGCGGGGGCTCAGGCTGGCAGGCCGCGTGCTTATGCGGCCCCGCGTCTGGGGGGACTCGGTTGACCCTCAGTTCGGTAGGGCGGGGGGCGTGTGACACCCTCTAGGTGCCCCCCGAGTGGTGGCCATGCTCTACATGTTCGCCGGCCGGGGCCTACTAGATGTAGTGCACGGCACCGCCAATGGTGAGGTATTTGTGAAATGGGAGTCCGAGCGCAAGTGCGCCTGCCCCGGCTGGTGCTTGTGTGCCTCGGAAGCTTGCTGCCATCGGTGCTACCCTGCGCTTGGCCTTGGCTGCACGCTTGGGGGCGGCTTTTGGGGCACCTATTAGGGCCGGTGCCAGTGCCGAACGACCTCTCGTGGTGGCTGTGTGATGTCGCCCTTGTGGCCGCAACACATGGGGCTATTGAACGTCCCGCTTAGCCATTGAAGTGGGCAGCTCGTCACTAGAGGAGCCCCATTTGATGGTGGCCCCTTCATCTAGACCGCCTTGAGCGCCCACATCACGTTGCACAGCGGCCGGCGGCCCTGAGGCCAAGTTTACCCATTGCCCAAAGCTAGTACACGTGAAGCTGGCGGTACTCCATCCCGAACTATGTGGTCGGCCACCAGATGGTGTCAGGCAAGGAGAATTCCCACCCGAGTGGTGGGCTTGCTAACTTGTCTGCCTCGGCTTTGTTGTCCCTTCCGGCCGTGGCGATGGCAACGATGGTTCTCTAGAAAGACCGCATAGCTACCGTTCCATGCATGCCAACCCATGGTTTTCTAGCTGGTGGCATCCAACAACCCATGGATGGAGGCTTGGAGGTCGAACGCGACAGCCACGATCGGCACAGCCCCGGGTCTTTCAGATATCCACACGTGGGCTATCAGTGCAACCCTCCACGCTTGTGGCCATGCCCCGAGGCACATTGCGACCCAGTCATCGGACTTCTTGTAGTCGAAGAACCCAAGCCTCCATCATTTCCCACGCCGACATGTCGAAAACTGGCCGCCTCGCCCACCCTAACGAGCATAGGCAATGGCAGCAAAGATCTAGTCAAGTGTGGTGAGGATGCCCCGTGCCAGGCGCCGGAGCGTGACCAACTCCGCTCCAATTCGCGTTGCTCTGGGTGCTACTGTGGTGACCGCCCCTCCTTGTGCCATACACCATTGCACGGCTTGGAAAGTCCGGGGCACACACCCCGTCTTACGTGCGAGATGAATGGCGAAGGTGACACTGTGTAAGGTGCCACGTTGAACCGCCCCACATCACGCAGGATGGCGACCCATCCTTCCATGGTGCCGGGTGACCACCACGGGATTGATAGAGCCCAGTGCTCCTCCAAGTAGTTGCCCCACCAGAGCCCATCTGGCGTTGACTTGGCTTACCGTAGAGCGAGCGCGCCCCCACCTCCGTTGACACCTCCCCGCCACCCTCGCTGCCATGGTCCTCAGACGCCCCCCCCCCAAGAAAGGGTGGCGGCTGCGATTGCAGCGGTGGCGCGGGCGCTTCTATGTAGCCCCCCCCCCCGATTGCTTAGTGGTCCTCCCCGCACCGGAAACACGTGAGTGGGGACGGCCCTGCGGTGTTCCATGTGCGGCCCGTGTTGTGGGCCGTATAGATCACTCCCCCCCCCCCCCCCCCCCGAACACACACCGCTGAACCCACATCGGTACGGTTTGGCGACGGACATAGGTGTGCCCCCAGCACCCACGCACCTGCTGGGTGCTGCACCCAAACACCATATGCTGGCCTTGGCAACTTTAGTCTAGGATAGAGGCGGTACCTTGGGGAACTACAACTCCCCAACCCGGGCCTCGAGCTGCGTGATCCCCGCCTGCTCCGGATGTCCTCTGGCTCTTGCCCCCGTTGCTGTGCCACCAAGTACGGCTGGGACTCCGGCTGCAGCTGCGCATGCGTGGGCGACCGCTGGGGCCTCCAAGCTACCACTTGCACGTCCAACTTCAAGCCAGAGGATCTCTCAAAGAGGTCCATGTAGATGAGGGCCGTCGGCGCGTCAAGGCCCCCGCTAGCCTAATCCACTGCCTTGTCCACGCCAGCTACGGACACGCCGTCCTCCATGAGGCGCCCTTAATGAGGTGCTCTTAGTAATGAGCTACCATGATAGCGGCTGCTACACAGTCTAGAGGAACCGGCATGCCATGGGGGCAGCATCGCCGCGCCACTGCTCCAGCGCAAGTACTTGGGCGGGCGTCTTGGCTGGGTTGACGTCCATCCCTTTTGTAGAACACATATAGGGACCACTTGGCCGTTTGGGATTCCTCCGCACATCTGTTCTCCGCGTGCGACATAGGCTACCACTGGGGTTGCTCTCACAAAATGAGCATCAGCCGAGATGCAAGCACAAGGGGGGTAAAAGTCAACCACAAACACGCCACAGTCCCGTCACCCCCCTCCAACCTCAATTTTTGTGCAAAACTTAAGGACAGAAAGGCAGCCTACCCAGTATGGACCGGGGGGGGGGTCCCATCTGAAGGAGGCACCCAAAATTTTGAAGAAGGTACCCCCCCCCCCCGCCGGATGGTGTGCGAGGCACTGAAAAAAGGCCAACTCCTATGCCTTGGAGGGTCGCGGCGGCCCAATACCGCACTGGACGCACACTTTGGCGTGCAAACCACACCCTTAGGGCGGTGATCTCCTCTTGTAGGTCATGGATGACTTTCAACAACTGTTTGTTCTAGTGTTCCAAGATGGCAATGGGCTGTTGCTCCACTGTTGCGTGGAGGGGGGGGGGGGTAGCTACCGCTGCGGCCTCGTGACGCCTGCATTGCGTGCTGCCGCAAAGGTTAGGTTTGTTGACCCACCAGTCATATGAGCGCTGCGAGCACCCACAGTGCTTGCAAAGCTGTGGGGAGTGGCCGCAATGGCTCGTCAAGGGGAGGCGGCGGTGGGGCCTTGCGTGTTGAAGGCATGGGCATAGATGTGGTGTAGTGCTTGAGTGCTGTGTATGCTAGCATGTTTCTGCCCTCCATCCAGTGCTGTGCCACCGCCACTGTTCAATTTAGAACACGTGTAGGTGCGGAAAGAGACGACTCCAAAAGCCGCGGAAACAACTAACCCTTTCTGGGTCTTGCACACTGTGTGCACAGGGGTCAGGCAAGAGCTAGCTAGGGCCACGTGCCACCTCCTTGTGCTTTCCCCTCAGTGTACACAGTGCGTGAGAAGGACCTACGCCAAGTGCCCATTGTCTGGGCCTCTTTGTTGTGCTGAGCCTCAAGGGTGGTGCTATCCCCTACCCCGTCGTAGCCGCCGCTACCGATGCCTTGGAGTGCGTCACCCTTCTTATACCGATGGCCAAGAGCCCCCTTGTCATTGGGGGCTTGTGTGCTCCTCCTACCTATTGCTGTGCTCGTGGGCCTCTGCTGGGCTTGGTGTTAATCTTCAGGGATTGCTGCGCCCCACATGGTGCCCACGGGGCTTTGGTTTCCCTTCCTTGGACCCCGCCTTCCCCTTTCCCTGCATCCCCTCATTGAAGGGGAGGGGTGGCTCCCGTGCCGGCTCCCATGGCGCCCTCTGACTCATCCCCTCCGGGGCCTCTGGTGGCCCCCGTGCTTGCTACTTCTGGAAGCTGACCGCGTACACATGCGGGACCTCCCCCCCACCAAACCCCCGGCAGGGACGGTGGGTGGTGCCTTGTCCCCACCGCCCCCTGTTTGGGCCCGTTTAGCTTACGCTGGGGTGGCCTCCCTTGGGCCCCACGTTGTACCGGGTGCTTGAGCCCTATTTCTGTCTACGGAGTGGCCGTGCGCACCGCCTCGCATGGTGGCTCCTCTTCCCCCGATGACTCTCCACCGCCCGGTGGCAGCCTCCGCAGCCAGCCATGCATGTTGCACTGGCTGCGCCAACCGCCGCAGCCCTGCTCTAGTGACGTACTGTCTGCCGCTTGTGGGTGGCCTTCCTGCGCATGCTGGCAACAATTTGCCGCCCCCTGGCGCGTCTCCAAGCAGCGCCGGCATGATGGCGCGCCATGTATGGGGCAGAGGGCTCCCGTGGACCGTCGCCCTTTCCGCTGGGACTGCTTGCCCCGCTGGTACTGGCCTTGGTGCAGCCCCAGCCGCTGTGCTCGCGGCTGGCAGGCATCTTGGCTGCGTGGCGCCCGCTATATGGGCGTAGCGGCGCGCCCCTTGACGCTGGGGGGGGGGGGGGGGTAGTACCCGCTGAGACAGTCCTGCATTGGGCCCACATGCAGCGGCCCCTGCATCCAAAAAGCTGTGGAACTGTTAAGGTCCTACACACTGTGAGTACTGGGGTCAGCATAGATGCAGGGGTGAGCAACGCCCGCCTGGCTGCCTCCCTATGCATCGCCAGGCTCGAGGGAAGGTCCCATGCCCAGGGCTGTTTGTTTGCAGGAGGCCCACCCGTACCCATTTCCTGGGCCTGGCGACTGTGTCGCCCCACTGCGGGGAGGGGGGGGGGGGGGCTCCCTTGAGCTAGACGGGTGGGGCTGCACGGGTTGCTCTTACAGGGGGGGGGGGGGTGTGTGGCACGGTTACCGTGCTCATAGCCCCAAATGTTGCTGCCCACACCCTACACACTAAGACTTCACAATCCAGGAAGCAGCGGTGATAAATCAGAAAGAACAAAAAGGGAGAAACCGCCATCTGCAACAAAAGCAATCCTGGCGTAGCCCTCCTGGGCACTCCACTAGACTGAAAATTGGGACCTTCAAACACAGTGCAAGCAAACCAGGGACGTGCTGTTGAATACAAGGAATGTGAGACAATGACCGATGGAGGCAAATGGGCTCCGGCACTCCAGGCCAGTACTGGCAGAAGACAAAGACTCCGTCAGATGACCTTCTCCCGTACGGAGAGGAGCATCGTTCATCCCATGGCGCCCCTGCACTTACACCCCCTAACATTGCCCCCTTTGGCCCTTAACCCCCAATCCATGCCCCGCAAATACTTGACAAAACGCTGCACCTCAATGCAAAACTCCCCAATATTGAGTGCTGGTTAACCTCAGCATGTGCGTCAGCTCATAACCTCGTCCACCAAGCTGGTGTGACCATTCAGGCTATGTCCCCCTTTCATCGAGCTGGTGTCAGAGGTAACGTTTTGTAACCCTTTTGACGGTGTAGGGCGGAGCTAGCACACAAGGACCAAGCAGCAAGCATGCGCAAAGTAGGAAAAATCCGAACTTGGCGGTGATGGAACGGCTTCGGCCCAAATGATGGTGTATCGGACCTTGTTGCATAAGGATGACCCCCATAACGGCTGAGTGGAAAACGGTTGCTTCACATTGACATGGCAGATGCCCAAATGGCGATAGACCATTTTTCATCATTTTGGACGTGTAGGCGCTCTGCCCTGGGGTCCACGTGCATTGAAAGCAACCAAAATGATAAAACAAAATACTGTCCCGACCTTTCTGCTGCCCGTGGGCCAAACATGACACCAAAAATGACCACTTTTTCACAAGTTGGACTGCTTTTGACTGCTTTGCACATCATGAACTAATCTTTCCCCAAAATGGCCCCTAAGAAGGAGCAGAAAGGGTACAGAAGCGGAGTAACATCGTTGCAGAGCAGCTGTGTGTACAATGTGCGGGCTGAACCCCTAAACCTTGACCACCTTCCTGTACCCCTCACACAAACTTAAACGAAATGCATGTCACCAAAAGAAATAAACCCTAAAAACGCGCAGTAACTTGTGGAAAGGGTACAACTGGGGTCAAATAGTTGCCGACATCCGAAACTTTGCATTGCGTGCGCACTGTATGAACGGCATTCCCCTTCTCTGATGGTACAATTGAAGATTCGGGGGATGCATTGCACTGGGCCGGACATCGGACCACAACACAGTCCTGGGGCCCTCTCGGTCACTCCACAGACCGCTTGACCCGCGATAACAGCCGGAGCTCATCGCCACTGCTCCCGCCTCCGCCCCCACCGGCCCCGCCCACAGCTGCCATGTCCTGCTCCTCCGTACGGCCGTGCCCATCGCGTGACACAGAGGCAGCGGCGTGGGTCAGGGTGATGACAGCCCCCATCAGCAGCAGCCCTGCGCTCACTATGAGAGGGAGGCTCCCATGGGCCCCAACAGGGAGCCCCCCCCAGTCCCTTGAGTAGTGGTAGAGCCATGACGATCCGAGGCTGCCCACTTGCTCCCCAAACCCGCTGATGGTGTTGATGGAGGCGAAGGCCTGGGCTTGCGCGTGCGGCGCGGCATACAGCGACGCCGCTGATTTGAGGGGGGGCTCTGCAAACGCCAGCAGCGCGACCAACAGCGACGTGGCTGCGAGGTGCGTGGCCACGCACGCGCGCGTGGCGGCCCCCGGGAGGAAGGCCACCAGCGCGACCCCCGCCGCCAGCAGCAGGGCCGCCCCCCCGACGTGCCGCCCCACCACCCGCTCGGCGGTGGGGTAGCAGGCCACGCTGAGGCTGGACAGCAGCGACGATGCGAAGAGCACCCATGCGAACTCGACGGTCCCCCACCCGAACCGGTCGGCCACGAACAAGGGCCACACAAGGCTCACGGTGACGCGGGCCACGGACTGGAAGAGAATGGGCAGCGTCAGGACGGCAAAGTGCAGGCGGCGGCCCGGGGGCCCCCCAGCGGGGCCGCCGTCCCGGCCTTCGCCGTCATCGCTGCCGGTCTCGCTGTCATCACACGCCGCCCCCTCCGTGGCAATGGGGTCGGCCTTCGGCGCCGCGGAGCCCGCGATGTGCTGCCGGGCCGCCAGCAGCCGCACCGTCCCGAACACGCAGAAGAAGGTGCACACGCCCATGTGCACGCGGTACCGCGTTAGCGTGTCCCGGACGCCCACTATGTCCTCCAGCACGTAGTTCCACGCCGGGTACAGGGCCTTGCCGACCACCGCCAGCGTCGCCGTCTGCGTCAGGAACACGGCGATGACCTGCGAGCGCCGCTCCGGCGCGGTGTGCGTCGAGACGTGCGACAGGACGGTGCTGCCCAGGTTAGAAGCGCCCAGGCCGATGATGACGCAGCCCACCAGCAGCGACGCGAAGCCTGTGGCTAGGCCGCGGACGAGGCAACCCAGCGTGCAGAACGCGGCCGCCAGCCCCATCGCCACGAACCCGCCGAGCTTGTCCTGGACGAGGCCGTACGCGGGGGACAGGTATACGCCCAGCGAGACCACGAAGCTCAGCACCCCGATGTCCTTGGGCCCCAGGCCAAGCTCCTTGTAGTAGAACACAGTGACGGGGGCGTGCAGGCCCCCCCCGAAGATCGCCACCCAGACCACGAGCATCGGGCCGCGCAACCGCTTATCACGGGCGAATAAGTGCACGTACAGGACCTGCTCGGCCAGCACCCCCCCTAAGGTTGCCATCGCTGCCGCTGCGCCTTCCAAGCATCCGGGTCTGGCCATGTGGTCGACGCAGGGGGCAGGATCGATGCACAAGGCCTTTGCAAGGCACGGTGGTGCAGCGCATCCTGCAAAGGCACGGAGATCAGGGCCATGCCGCAGGGCATTGCATACCCACTACAGTCTCCAGCCCCACACCCCCGGCCCCACCGGAAATAGGGGGAGTGTTTGCCCTGCGTGCGCCCTGCGCGCTACTTTTATGATGACTTTCCCAGATTGAGTCCCCAAGTTCACCATTGCCGTATGAAGCCCCCAAGTAGACCAATAGCTGCCTCTTGCCTACCAAATGAAGCAACAAACCATCCGTGCACGACATTGAACAAGAAAAGCATATCTGAATCACCTTCACAACTTTGTTCCACCAAATTTTTTCACTCAAATTGAACAAGCAAGACTGTTCAATAAACAGTCTTGTCCCCACAGATTTGCGGGTCAATACATTCCGCACAATAATTCAAATGACATTCACCACATTCTATCGTAGTGTGCTTTTGACAGCACAATGCACATATATCAACCTCCTCCCCAACAACCTCAAAATCCAAGAAATCTCCTCGCGCGCGGGAAGGTCCCATATCAACCATCCCATATCAATACATCGGTGGAGGTGCCAGGAGCCAAAGGACAAATCAATACAATATCAACGGCGATCTTGAAAATGTGAGCCGCGTACTTTGGGTTCCAAAGGTCCAGAAACCACATCCTACCAATGGAGCTGATCGGCATGGAATCCGCAAAGTGTGTCATAAAATATGGGAAGTGGGGACAATGGTTGAAACCATTCAACCTGTCCGACCACCTAATTTTGTGAACAACAACAACAACAACGGGCCACACTCTGCCGCCATGCGATCTCCGAGCAATCTTTATTGCGCGACATGAATGCACCACTCCGTCCGTATCCCCAACTCAAGGGGCCACACCAAAGCGTGGGAGTCCATCACCCCAACTCGAGGGGCCCCCAACGTGGAGGAGTGAACTGTGAACCGGTTATCCTCAATAGCACCCGAAGGTAAACGATAATTGGCCCGGTTTCCTGAATAGCACCGGAAGGTGGAAGGCCAACAATTGGGCAGATTGGCTACATTACCCCTCAAGACTGCTGCCTTGTCAGGGATCCCATCCCAGGGGTAGGGATCGGAAATAGCCCAAAAATTTGCCCTGTGTGCTAACACTCCCTCCTTTGCAAACACTTGTTGCTACGGGCATTGCAGCAAGGTGTCATATGTAGTCCTGTCTGGGCCCATGCGTGCGGATCCACACCTGCATTCCGACACATGTGCCACAGCCTGTGCGACTTGCCATGGGCTGTTGACGTGCCACACCGCGCATGCACCATGTGCGCACCGGGCATCAGTTTGATTCAGCACCGGGCCCACTGGTCTCTCCTGAGAAGCCCTCAAAGTGCTGTCCCTTGAAGGTCTGTGGAGTGTGTGGCAACTGTCCCCAACGATTGTGGAGTGCACTATGGGTTTCCAGGACGGGTTGTCAGGTGCAATATTCGGTTGTTCATTGGAAATCAGCATTATCGTGCAGGGCTACGCCACAGTTTACAAGAGATTCGCTGTTGCAGAATAGTGCGAGAATATTCATGCACAGCCGGCCACGCACTTCCCAAGGGGCACCAACTGTGGCTGCCACCCCTGTCACTGTTTGTTCAAGTGTAGGTAACCGTCACGCCAGGAGGAAGAGTGAGAAAGACATCAAGCCATGGGGTCGACAGGTGCACGGTGCGCGCCTTTTTGGGCCTGAAAAAGTCAGGTGTGGGACCACCACTGTGCTTCAGCCGCACCTGCCTTCACGTGGCCTTCCTTGCCTTCTCAGTGCTGCGCGTGTGTGACTGCCAGCAATTGTTCCATTGGCTCAGAGTGCTGCTCCCTGTCCTCCCCGGCTTGGGCAGGAGACAAGGCCTTCACGGTTCAGGGCTTTAGTGCCGGGTCACGCTGCAATGAGATTGAGATTGGGTCGTGGCGTAAATGATGTGTTCCATGTTGGTTCTCCCTGCTCCTGGGGTGCGCTTGCTACTACTGGCCACACTTGGCCACACACCTTACGCTCAGTTGTCACCGGGGCATGAGGGGCTTGGGGGAGAGAAGAGGTCAGAGGTCATTTGTACTGGCCGCTGCCAACGGCCCTGGTGTGTTCTGTTGGTCCTTGGGACTGAAAAATCCCCCGTGGCTGCTGGCTGTTAATGGATTAAAAGGTACGAAACACACAGCCACACAGTTCAGAGGAGGGGGGGGGGGGGGGCAAGTCACGCCGGCATGTTGATGCACTGGGGTCAGTCGGCATTCCCCACATGGGGTTCTACCATCCTGCAAAACACCTTTAGGTCACCAGTATCACCGAGGGGAGGAAGGGTCCAAAAAAGCTGAACGGTGTAGGAACAGTGCAAGGCAACAGTAGGAAAATTGGCATCTTGCCTGCTAGTACCTGTTCATTTTTACATGCACGAACTGTTCCGAGGGAACCACCAACAGACAACAAATGGGAATGGGTGCCTTGAAGGGGCGCTGATAGCACAGGGATACTATTTGGACATTTGGCCCACCTTGACAGTCTGCTGACACGCAAAAATTGCTGATGTGGAAGGAGTCATGAAGCCTCTTTTCATGCTTGACCACCGACTCAGCGAACCTGTTGCATCAAAATTGCCCCTTGTTGTGCATAATAGCATGTCTTGACCCTTTACCACTTTTTGGTGCCACTTTTCTGCAAAAAATCTTGGGCTCGCCCTCTTTCTACCTCCCACGGGAGAAACATGTTTTACCATTGGTGCATGAAGTATGGAAAGTACAGCTTGTACTCACGCACATTTGGCATCCAGCCAAGGAACAATCGGGTGCGTGTGAGAAGCCATACCTCAGTTGCTAGGGTCCATTCAAAGCTACGTTCTCGCTGGGAGACAGCCAAGCAAAAATCTGGTTGATCGGGCGGGCCAGCGAACTGCATCATGGCCCTCTGTCTCGTCGCAAAGTAACAATTGCCCCCTCCCCCCGCCTCCCTTGTCCTGGCGCGAAACACTTACGTCTATGCTATACGCCAGTGTGGTTCCCTTCCAGCCCCCCAACCCAGTGGTACCCCCATGCCGATCCATTTGTGCGGATTCTCACCCCAACCACTCCGTCCCCAACGGCCCCCAATGTGAAGAGGAGGGCATGTTTCTTTCGTCAAGAATCAGGGATTCATTGACGTGGAGCAGAGGAGGCTGGGGGCATACAGTCAGTATTTGTGTACAAATTCTAGAGATCTCGATATGGCAAGGGTTGTGCAGCATTTCTTTGCCTCCCTACTGTGGCTGATGCATGCAACTTTGTGATTTCCTATTGGGCCCAAACTATGCCAGCTGTATGTACAACGTTGGGGGCAAAACCTGTAGGATGTCTCTTGTCACCGGGCACATGAGCTAACATGCTCATACAGGATCTA
This sequence comes from Eutreptiella sp. 'Long Island Sound 2002', assembly GCA_964036045.1. NCBI lineage: Eukaryota > Euglenozoa > Euglenophyceae > Eutreptiales > Eutreptiaceae > Eutreptiella > Eutreptiella sp. 'Long Island Sound 2002'. The sequence goes on along the minus strand of OZ038387.1, from coordinate 11,970,461 downwards.
AAAGGGCCTGGGAGACCGCCATGTGGATTCTGAGGTGGCATCAAGGAATGGCACGTACAAGGGATGCCCGCATGTCTTGGCGACACCTGTTTCAAGGATGCCCAACAGCCTCCCATGTCCGCTCACCTGACCTCCTCTCATCACAGTGCAGCTCAGCTCAGCTCGGCTCAGCTCACTTCCTCTCACTTCCTACAAATGGGGGATAAGCAAAGCGATGCCTAACTAGTGTTTTGCACAAGCAAAGTATAATTGATATCAGAAATTGGGCATTCATCCCAAGATCTGCTACAAGGCCCTCGTCCCGTGCACATGCACCACCGTTTCGCCCCCCCCCCCCCCCCCCGCAGCCTCATCCTAACGGATAGGATAGGGACTGTGTGAGGCGGGGAAAGACAGAACAGCAAACTAGCAACGGGACAGGGGAACTCTCCCAGACAGGCGGGATGGAAATGTGCGGGGAGGACAACCACCACCAGGACCTACCACTAGCCTGTGACACAAGCCGTTTGCAGGCACGTAAGCATACCGCCCTCCAGCAGAGGACTCGCCGGAGTCTGGTGCCCAGACCAACCTCTCCCAGACCTGCCAAGCACGGAATGCAGCCTTGGCCCTGGAGCCCTCACACTCACCGTGCAGCCCAGGCGGGGCTCGCCTGCCTGTCGGTCAGAGGGAACCCAGACCAACCGGATGACAATACTGGAGTTCCCCAGTAGCCCCAACAGACCGCGGAGCACCATGCAATAGCGTGGGCGGACGGTTGGCGTTGCGGCTTGGTCGGCGGTCGCTTACGGTGCTTAGTGACAGTGAGGTGGAGATAGCCCAAGTGCTCCGTTTACTGGCCACGAGCTTGTTGACCCATCAGCAGAGGATGCTGCATGGCCTGGCGACGGTTTTTTTCTTGACAATCCAACGGAAAAAAGGTACAACATGTTCATGTACGCAGGGCAAAAAATTGGCAAGGATAGAACTTATTGTGCAAATGTGGATCCAACTTTGACATTTGCTTGGCTCGTTTGGACGGCTTTGTAAGAAACATATGCGGTATGTGGGCCATGAAGGAGAACGAGCTTTTTGAGGAGGATGAGGGGAATACGTGAGTTGTCATTGAGAGTCTTTGAGAGGCAGTGCAGAGATCAGGAGGTTTGGTTGTAGTATGAGCCGATGAGCCGATCGCGCTTTCAAGTTACCCCCCCCCACCCCTTGTATAGTAACCACCTGCACACGACGGTATCCTCGCACCCCCGAGGGAACACACCCCAAGTGACGATTCCCTCCCCCCCCCCCCCCCGAATACTATGCAAGGGACGCGCGGCACGAAACAAGACATGCAGACAAGAGGGCATATGAACCACAAAACGAGCCGGAAGCTGCCTGTTGGGATGCATCTTAAGCTCTACTGAGTGACAGCCTCGTCCTTGTCCAGCCAGCAAACACACAGGAGAAGCTCAATGTCCAACCTTCTGAGTAAATCGGCAACACGGAAAATGATGGTTCCCTCGCCTGCCCCCCGGTTACCATGCAAGGGCCGTTACTATGCAAAGGGGGGGGGGTGAGGAGAGTTGGCAGATCTGGGGTGCCGCTGCTCATGAAAGTACAGTAGCGCATTATATGGGACTCAAAATTGTCACAGCGCACCTGGAGGACATGGAAGCTCCAGCAAAAAGGCGGTGCACACCTGTTTGGGTTAGAAGTGCGGTTGACTGTGCTCCCTCCCTCTATCTCTCGCCTCAATCACGCCGGCTTCTAGAAAGGCTGGGGTACATGAGGTGGCATAAATGAACTGAGGAGGATTTTATCCAGGATACAACGTCAACGAGATGTTGTACCACTACAGGGGCTACTTTTGCGACACGGGCGCCGCAGCCTTAGCAGAGCAAGTTGTCCATGGGACTGATTGCAACGGAGAAAACGACCCCATCCAATCAAATCCGATAAAACCCTGCCTCCCTCCCTCCCTCCCACCCCTCCTTGTTCGCCCTCCCACCCCCCGTCTCTCCTCCCTCCTCTTGTTCCCCGCTTCCAGTTACCATTTCCAAAAAGGCAAGCCCACTCAAAATTGTCCATGAAAACGGGACCAGCACAAGCCAGCGCCCCCTCCTTCACCCATGTCAACATCCCTGCAGCACCGGACATAAGCAGGGTAGTCATTAAGTCCATAAGAAATCTTTTTCTGTTGTTTCTGAAGAACTGCACCCCCCTCTTTTTGTCCAACCACCATCGGGCCGAAACTGCCCCCCTCAACTTGCACTAAGGCTCCGAGCAGAGGCACACCCAGCAGCTTCTCCGCTGTAGCCCCAGCCACAAAACCATGTCTTCAGCCCCCACCCTAACCTCTGGCTGCGGACCCCCCCTCCTGCTGCGCGACGCCGTTCGTAGTATTACAGTCAATCTGCTGCGCCCACCAGGTCTGGGGCCCCAACGACTCCTTCCCTCAGGTCTGGGAAAGTCGAATGGACCAGCCAAAGAACAGTCTGCAGTCGTGGACAGAGGACTCATCGGACGCTCATGTGGGCTGTGCGCCATCTCTCAGAGGCTTTCTGCTGCACCCCCACCCCAGGCTGGGCGGGCCCCGGGCAGATTCCATCGTCTTCGGGACAGGTCGTGAGGCATGGCGGAGTGACTCGGCCATGGGGCCACAAAGGCCCCGCAGATCCGAGCTTTCCCGCAGTGCTGCACCACCGCAGTCCGCAAAGTGGTCATGCCCACCAGGTCAATCATGGACTACCGCTCTCTGGTGCGGCTGGGGTCTACCCTCCCTCTGTCAGGGTCTGCCGCTCATTCGCCGTGGGGCCCTTCATGGGGCCGGGCGCGGGGCTGTAGCTGCACCAACGCTGGGTCCATTGGCACAAACCACTTGGCGCCATCCGAAGTCACGTGCCGCCGGAGCAGCGCCGCACACCCCCGGACCGCCGCCTCCAGCGCGCCCACGGGATCGTCCTCGTCGCACGGGCCTGGCTCGTCAGGCCTCTCCCAGACTTCCGCCAGCCGCACGCCCACCTCCGCTGCCTTCGGCCGGGCCACGGGGGTATGCGGGTCGTAGGCCTCGATCAGGCATTCCCCCAGACGGTCCTGGCACAAGGCCCCGGCCGCACTGCACTCAGAGAGCACCGCTTTGTCGGGGTCTCGAACGTCCGGCAGGGCCCCGCACTCCGCGAGGGCCGTGAGGGCCTGTGCGGCCCCGCTGAGCTGGCCTATGGTACAGCCCACGGGAAAGGCATCCTGCCAGCCCTGATCAAACCCTTGGACGGTGTACTGGACCTTGCCTTCTTCCATGCCTTCGATGTACCCCACTTTGTGGTATGCGTGCTGCATGGCGTGCCACTCCTGCTCACGGTGCTTTTGGTCAAACTCTTCGGGTGAGCAATCATCCCACACGTCGTCATCCATGGCACCTAAAATACAGTCTGCGTGTTTACCAGGGTGTACTCAGGGGTGTACCCACCGGGAATTTCGCATGCAAAAGTGCGGAATGAGAACATGAAGTGCTCATGCCATCCCAACTTCAACCTTCGCACAGCCACGTCACTGTCTCATTTGAGCCTGAAACCAGCTCACTATTATTGTCGTTGTTTTGTCAATACGTTCAGATGGCTGCTTTTTGCCAACGTCTCAACAACAAGAGGCAAAAGCAGCCGAAGGATCTCCTGCTTTGCCTGACGCATGTTCAAATTTTGTACTCTTCAAAACTGAGTGAGTGCGGACCCATCGCACTGTTCTCCTGTGAGGCAGAGTTTAAATTGGTTTTCCGTCCTATGGGTGCACGCACCATGCACTCTGGTCTCCCCTGGCATACTCTGCATCCCCAATCCCCTCAGCAGCTGCCCCAAGTGCCACACAACAACACAAATCATCATTGTCTGCCAAAATAATGGCAACGACACACAACAACAAACACTAAAGGTCAGGCAGAGGGTGCCCTCCTCCCACTGCCCTGCCCAATTTAAACCCAAGTTTGCTCGGGTAAACTTCAGTGTACTCACCGCTGAGTGTACCCTGAGTGTACCAAGGAGTACACCAACTGATTACTACTACTTTGGAGCGGACCTTGCGCGTCGACTTTTTTTTGGCGCCCTCTTTGTCGACTTGAGAGTCCACTTTAGAGTGGACCTTGTGGGCCAGCTTGGCGCGCTCTTTGTATACCTGAGAGTCCACTTTGGAGTCGACCTTGCGGCGTGCTCCTTTTTAGACTTTGAAGTGGAGTCGGCGCGTTAGTGTGGGCCATTAGACGCGTCAACTCAAGGCAACGGGTTATTGGAGGCCCTTCGATGCGCCAAATCAAGTTGAGGTGCGTGTTTTTGACCCTGAAGCTTTTAGGCTACCCCTCCCTCCCAACCCTTGATGAGATGTGCTCAGATGCAACAAGCATCTACGTGGCTTGAAAGCCAAATCCCCACTTTTTGAGCTTATTTGTATTTGGGTTTGCCCAAAAACATTCGGACTTACTTCCTTTTTGAATATTTTTTGAGTTTTCACAATTGAGTGGGGAATCCATGCTTACTCTGAGGGCCTTCGGCCGCAAGTACTTTGAAAAGGGATGACACACAACATGACTACTTTTTTGTAAATTATATGATATCTTGCTCCCCTTCCGCAAAACCCCACACCACTTGTAGTGTTATTGGGTGGGGAAAACTTGGTTTGCTAACCTTCAACACAAACCCTATCCTCATGGGCTTCAACATTTTTTCCACTAAAGCATGGTGGAAACAAACGGGCACTTTTTGTTTCTTGTTTCAAAACATTTTTTTAACCATGCACATACATGGATGCACCAACCAACACACCAAGATTTTCAATTTCCTTCATGAAGAAAAACAACCACACACACCAATCTCCATCAACGCTTGCCCCCTCGCACCCTCAACCCTATGTGCCACGCATTTATCTTTTTTTTTTTGCAGACACTAGACTGAGTTCAGGCCATCTGGTCAATGGTGTGCATGGGTATCCAGGTCCAGACTATATGTACAGCATGAATTGGGAAACTTGCAGCTTCATGCGTGTGAGGCATGTCCCTATGCAGGGGACGCATTTGTCACACACTCTCTCCACCATCTCAAGGAAGTGGTGGTGGCATCTCCTCCCTTGCTGTGAAGTGGTGGTGCAATCTGTCCACCTTCTTGGTGAAGTGGTGGTGATTTCCATTTCCCCAGTGCTCCGTCCCTCTTCTGGTGAGGTCAACGCTTAGTGCTGGTGGCTGCTTCATTTAGATTGGTCTGGTGATGTTCATATGCATAGAGGAAGAAGAAAATGATGATGGTGCTTGTTGCAGTGGGTGCACCGTCCACATGATGTGCTTGTGTGTCACATTTGCCGCTTGAAAATGTGCACCCTTGCATGCCATTGTGTAGTTGTATTTTCAGTACCTATTTTGACTGTCCATGGGTACATTGAAGTACAAGGTTGGATGTCACAGAATAGTTCATTTATTCTTGTTGTCCTTTCTCCCTGTCGTACAACCGTAGTTGATGGTTTTGGTGGGTTTTCATTTAAGCAAGCTTAACCCAAGTTAGGTGCAACCGACCCCCCCCCCCCGCTTTCCCAACTATTTGTTTTGAGAGAGCAAACAGAATTGCTGGTTTGCATTCAATGGTGTTCCCACTCATTCTATCTAGATGCCAAGGTTCGCCCCCCCCCCCTCCTAGCTATTTGGCAGCCGCATGGGACCGTGTGCCCCATCTATGGCCAACAAGAAACCTCACAGCATGCCATACATTTGTGTTGCGGCCCACATTGGTACCCAGTGCATGGGGCCCCCGTCCACAGAGAATGGACCCGAGACCGATCCCATGGTAATACTCTGGGAACAGCTAGAATTGTCGCTCACCATCCCCTTGGGAATCACGCCGTGGTCGGCGGTCTGGGCGGCGTGGTGACCACTTGGGGTGCTCAAACAAGTGGCTTCAGGCTACCTTGAGCCATGTTTGACCCATATTAGCCCATGCAAATTCCTAGAAACCCTTGAAATGGGCAATTTCAGGACCGACGGGTTGTATGGGGTGGTCAAGTGGGAATGTGCTGTGTGTGATTGTCATAGATTGTGTTGGGCACCCTTGTGGTGATACATAATGATGAAGGGGATCACTTGCAAGCTATTTGCACAGTCCAGTTACCACCCTCCAATGCCCCTTTGGGGTGGTGTAATGTGCACAGCACACATGCCAGGGTAGGGTTATGGGCCCGCCTGTGGGTCCAAAAGTGGTCAATGGTGATTTTTTTTCCAAACTTGTTCGTAGACCACTTGGGGAGCTCAGACAAGTGGCTTAAGGTTATTTTGAGCCATCTTGGACCCACATGAGGCCATGCAGGTTAAAAAAAAAACCCTTGAAATGGGCAATTTTGGGAATGACAATGCAGCACAGAGGCAAGAATGCACGTGGAGGGTTGATCGGTGAGAGGTGCGGGAGGAGTGCTGGGGGGCATGTCTCTTGAGTGAGTGGAGCTATTTTTGACCCACATGAGCGCATACAAGCTCCAAAAAAGCCTTGAAATTGGTACCTTTGGGAATGACAGTGTAGCAAAGGGGGTTTCAGGGGCAATGTGTGGAGAGGGGTGGTAGGGGAGGGGTGTGGGAGGAGTGCTGGGGGGCATGTATGTTGAGCGAGCAAAGCGAGCGAGGAATGTTTTGAGGGTGGGAAAAGGGGGGAAGTGGCGGGAATCGTACTTGGTGTCCCTCAACATGCATCCTTATCCAGCCCCGTAGCTGATATTCCCTCCCCCACCAGCTCGGTGCCAATATTCGGTCTTGATTAGGGTTAGGGTTAGGGTGAAGAAGAGCGGCAGAGAGGGGCCATCCAGCCTCTCTGCAAAACCAAATGAGGAACAGTTGCCGACTCATATTGTGGAAGTGCCAGGGTGACGCGCCTGGGGAATGCATGTGACTATGTTGAGGTGGTCCCGGAGGCCCTTTGGAGGTTATGCACCCCAAACCCTGAGGGCCCAGAAGCTGCGACACTGGACGTGAACCTCGAGTCCTGATTTGAAATATTCCCCTGCCCAGAAACGTGATCCGCTGGCTGCAGCCACAGGCCAGAATACAGTTATAGCCTCCAGCAAAATCCTTCATGCAGCCATTGGCGTAAAGACAGCCCCATAGCGACAGGCATAACCCCCAGCATGCATGCCTGCATCACTGTGTTGGCAGAGAGCAGGTCTGTGGTGGCAGGCACGGGCTCAACCCGTGAAGTCCCGTTGAAAGCAGCAATTGCACAAAGTCAACTTTTCAGGCAATGTTTTCAGGTAGAACTAGGCTTAATGCTGCCCCCCCCCCCTCCCTCTCCCTCTGTCAAGCCTCAGGACTCACCAAGGGCAAATGCATGAGAGGCTTGGGCTGCATAAGCAACCGACAGTGGATGGCAGGAAAAGGCGCAGGTTAAAAGATATGTGCACATGTGTAGGCAGAGGTGAGTGGATGCCATGAGGCCGCAGTACGTCAGGGAAGTCATCAGCAGTCGCCAACAGCCGCAGTCTCCTCGGGCGATCAAGTGGGGGCGGTGTCAGGCAGTAGATAGGCAGGAGGGAGCAGGGACGGAGGCAAGGGATTGTGGGGGGGAGGGAGTAAGAGAGGGATTGTGGGAGGGAGGGAATGACGGAGACAGGGAGGGAGGGAAGGAGGGATGGAGGGATTGTGCAATGGTGGGAGCGATGGAGACAGTGAGGGAGGGAGGGAGGGGGGATTGTGGAGGGAGGGAGGGAGGGAGGGATTGTGGGAGGGAGGGAGGGAGAGAGGGTTTGGTCAGGACCCAGCCCGTGGCCCCACCGTCTCAAGGTGTCTGAAGGCCTAAGAGAGAGAGAGAAAGGGTCATTCTGGGAGGGAGGGAGGGAGGGAGGGAGGCAGGAATTGTGGGAGGGAGGGATTTGTTTAGGCTTAGATTTAGCATGGCCGTGCAATATTGGCTCACCCAGAGGGTGGCCTCACGCCTGGACGGCAAGAGAGTGGCCACCGTCAGGTGCTAGGAGGGCCCTGCACCCTTGGCCCCCCCTATACGCTGTGGTGTGTGTGTGCAGCCGTTGGTGTGTGCTGTGTCGCAGGGTGCCCTCCGTGGTCGCCGTTGTTGCTTTTGTCGTCCCGGTTGTGAGCAGGCCCCTGTGCGATGCGGACTCCCGCACGCTCGGTTTCCTCGCCCTGAGTGGGTCCTTGTGCCGCACAGACACCTGTCAGCTTGGTTTTCACACTCTGGGAAGGCCACCTTCCGGCAGGCTTGGCGCCACCATATGGTGGGCATAGTGCGGCCCCTCGGTGGGCTTGATGCCTCCACCCGGAGGGCTCGGTGGGTTCTGGGTCCCCTCCCAGGATCCTGGGGTCCCCTCCCAGTTGGTGTGGTTGGGGTCCACATGGTTGCGCCACGTACCTTACCTCTTTTTGCTTGGCCTGCGGCTGCGTAGCCCCGTTCCGTTACCAATCGAGGGGCTATGGGGGCCCTGCAGCCGGCATGCTGTTGCACTCTGGCTGCAGTCCTGGTGCTGCAGCAATTGGGCAGCTACTGCACTGGTGCCACAGCACATGGGCAAGCACTGCAGTGCAGCGTGCCCCCATCCCGTTACCAATCCAGGGACTATGGGGGCCCTGCTGCTGGCATGCGCATCGCGCACTGCGTTGGGCTCGTCTGTGGCGTGCTCTGTGTGGGGCTTGTGTCGCGCACGTGTGGCCCGCTTCCTGTGTCGCATCGTGTGTGGGTGTCCACTGCACCGGCTCAGAGGACGCCCTCCGTGCAGGGCGAGTGCTGGCTCAGCACTGTCCAGCAGTCTTGGCTCTACTACTCACCATGTGGGAGGGGAGGGGGGGGTAGGGAAAGATTGTGGGAGGGAGGGAAGGAGGGATTGTTGGATTGTGGGAGGGAGGGATTGTGGGAGGGACGGAGGGAGGGAACAAGCTGCTCAGACGGCAATTGCCCAACAGATGGATGGTGACCCCCCCCCCTTGCCATGGGCCATGTCATGACTATCCATCGCTTGGCTGTGTCCAGCTCAGAGGGTAACCACAAACACCCGCAACCTTCACAACATGGGTACACGCAAGCTCCTCTGCCCCCCTCATACCATGGTACCCTCCCCCCACCCTGATGCCCAGGGGTTAGCAATGTTTGCAGTGTGACCTGCAGATGGTTCTTGGACAGTGTTTGCAAGCCAAAAAGTGCCGTAGGACCATGGGTTGGTGCTTGAGCAATGCCATAGGGAGCCCATGCCGTGGAATGCCAGGGGATGTATGCCCTTTCCTTTCTCACAGTGATACACAAGGACAACTGATTACCAAAAGACAGGAGATTTCAGGAGATTTCAGTGCACATGTTGTTGCCCTAATCCAACACAACCATGAAACCCAATTGCGTGAAAAAAAAATATATTGTTGGGAAAAACACCATTGAACTAGCTGGTTCTTGCGCAAGGCGATTCTTGGGGGGTTCTGCCATGACGGACCACAACCTGTGCCATCTGGTATGGTTCAGTCAGCCCCTGCCAGGGCGTGGCTTGAGCGGAGGGGGGGTCCAGGGGGGATGGGTCCCCCCCGCTGCCAAAATGCAGCATATCGGCAAGGGACTGCAAAAATGTACCACACTGACCCATTCAGCGTATGCATTTGTCATATTGTCTGAAGACAGGCAATGCAACTCATCTTTTTGGGTCCATACATTGTGCCCTCACCTGAACACCACCAGGAAACACAAACAGGAAACGCGGAGAAAGGCTCAGTGTCATCAAATGCTTTGTAAAAGATCAATCCGAGTAGGACTCTTCTCGTGGTCTTGTCTTGCCATTATGGCTGCTTGTCTTACAAACTCGCACAGAGCTGCCACTGGAGTGTTCGGAAAAAGTGTGGAACACGCTCTCTGTGCAGCATTGTTTGCCTTTTCTTCCCACTCCATCTGTCTTGAAAGCGGAAATAGAGGATCGCGATTATAATGTAGTCGCATTTTGTGTGGGGGTACGGTTGCACCGGGGGCCAAAGAGCGTACTTATGGGACGCTGGGACATGATATCTGCAACATAGGAAAGAAATTATGCGAGTGGAATGACCAAAGAACCCTGCTATAGATGCGCCAAAGGCACAGGAGAAAAAAATTGGCCCAAACGAAAAAAGGTTCCTAGAACCCTGATTCCTACATAATTTAGAGCGAGGGTGGAGGGGGGGAGGGGACCCAAGGGGAAGGGGACCCCGCCTCCCTGCCGAAATGAAAATTAAAACAACACCCTGAGCCCCCCTGCTCTCCCTGACCCACCCGACATCCCCCTTGTGGGCCCAACACCTCGTTCCCTGTCCCGGGCTGTGGGTGCCAAGAAGTGCAGATACTGGAGAGCAACGGCGGGCAGCAACCGACAGTTATTGAAGACCAGCCCTGCTCTATGGCCCCACCTCCTGTTTCACTGTTCCCCACTTGTGGTGGGGGACGCATTTGTTGCTGCACGGGCATGGGCGTCAACGCCTGTGGCCCTTTGGGCCTGTAGCTGCTGGTGCTGCTGCTTCTGCTTCTGCTTCTGCTTCTCGTCATATGCAGCCCTGGCGACAAAGAGCAGCAGGGAATGACTCCGGACAGTCATAAGACAGCATAGTGACTGCTGGAGCCAAGGGGCGTGTCAGAGGGGCAGATCGTCGAGGCAGTGAGCTGAGGGAGCCTCAGGGTTGTCGTCAAGGGGGAAAAGAAAAGGGTTCCTGACACCAACAGAAACGAACCTTCACAGGGACGCTCGATGCTTCACGGTCCAGACATGGGCAAGATACAAGTCCTTAGCCCCCGGCCCCCACAGCGCGGAAAAAGCAACCAAAACGCCACACAACAGACAGACCAGACCACGCAGAACAGCGCAGGGCACGTCCTCCCCCCCCCCCCCGGCCCCGCACCTGTCAAACGGCTTCGACAAGTCGTATTGAGGCAGATGAAGGTTCAGGATCCGCGTCCGGTCTCTGCCCTCCCTGCAAGACAAAGGTATGATGCATGATGCATGATCCCATGCATCATGCAAGGGATGATGCATGACCATCCCTTGGGCATGCGCTCGGGGCGTGTATGGCGCAAGACCGCTCAGCTCCGCCAGGTCGACGACCCCTCCGGCCAGGGCCAGCAGTCCCCACAGCCCTGGAAGGGACAACCGCAAAATGCGCGGGGCTAGAGACGGTGCAGAAGTGAGCAGCCGCGCAACAAAGATTAGCGTCGAGGATGGCTAACGCGCCCTGAGCGTAAGTGGCGCTCTACCCTGTGCTGAGGCATGCAGCGTGAGGGCGTGCAGCAGCGGTACATGTGCACCGCTGTGGCATGCGGTGCGGTGGCCTGCGGAGTGTGGCTTGCAGATGCCATGAAGCACCGTGGCATGTGGCTGTGTGCCATGCTCCTGCACGGGGCTGGGCCCGGGGCCTTGAGGCAGGGGTGTAGGCTGCGCACCGCGCGTGCACCGCGCCCACTATTGAATGAAATCCACCGCAAATGGTCCCCCATCAGAAGCCCTCACAATAGTGTCCCTTCGAGGTCCTCCCAATATGGTTTCCTTGTCCCGGGTGGTTTTGGAGTGCCCTAAGGGACCCCAAATGGTGGCCCTGGGTACACCCCTACTCTACGCACCGTGCGCGCAACGCGCCTGCCACTCCTCCGTGATGCGGTACGCACCAGTGCATCCTGCACCGGTGGGTGGTGGCATGCGGGTGGTCCTCTGTGCAACACCGTCACGTGCGGCACCGGCCGTGCAGTGGCGCACTCCCCAGGGCCCGTGCAATGCTGTGGCACTGCGGCATGCAGCACGGCGCGCACACGCACCAAAGCCCCGCACACGCACACGGCGAATGCACTGCACGCAGGCCGGGCCACGGCCATACCGCCTCCCTTTGGCGCTGGTCTGTGAGCCCCCGGCAAAGCGGCGCTCGGAGACGTCCGCGACGACGGGAATCATTTTACTTTGCAGCTTCGCTGACTTCTGGAACTTGTGTAACAGATCGTGCTGCAAAGAGGCGGAGAGGGGATGGTGTGTGTGGATCACTGGTGGTGTGTGGGCGGGTAAAGCCCGCCTATGGCCATGGTTTGGGACCAGTTGCTACAACCAATGGCCCCGGGGCCGGAGGCATGCTTCCGAGTGTTTTGGTGTCATTGTGCATCTTTGGTACTTTTTTACGGGGTGGCATTCGGATGGTCAAGAGCAGGGCCAGCCGCAGAGGACAGAGGATGTAACAGACCCCAGGGACTTTGGGACGTAGTTTGGGCCTACAGGAGGGGTAAATTTCGTCTGGAGACAATATCGGCGGGGAAATTCTATTGCCTTCAGCAAGGCCCCTCAAAAAAGAGACAACAGAAGAGCCCCGGGCTACATGGGCCTAGCGGCCACTACGTGGGTCCCCATGGGTGCTAGAGTACCTGTATGTTCACCAAATGATCACCCAAACCCATCCCAGGAGCGACGGAAGGGTTTCGGAAAAAGTCGAATTTTCGAAAATTGTCACCCGACACATGCGAGCCTGAAAACGGCTAAGTCCTCACCCACCGGCAAGGGCCCATAATGGGGGGGGGGGGGTGCGGGGGCGACTGGGGGTTCCCGGAGTTTGGACCCGGGACCCCCGCCATTGGTTAGGGGGTTCATATACAAGAAAAAAGTTCGTCAGGAACCGGGTCCAAATCCACACACAGCAGCCGGAATACGCAAATGTTTGTTAGCTTGGTTTGAGTGCAAAAAAGGCTGCATTTTTTGACAGTTGGGAGTGTTGAAGTTTCCCGTGTCTGATGGCCCTGCACCAAAATTGGAGGTGTGCTGAGCTTTTCCCTTCATGATCACCTCGAAGAGAGGTTATTGTTAGATCAATCACAGGTGCGGGCACCATATGTCCCCCCTTTTTGGGGTCATTTGCGTAGCATACTCCAAGGTATGGTATCAGATGTCTTACCCCTTGTAAAAATCATCATTTTGGGAGACGGAATGATTCCCCGATGAATTTTTCGATCTTGACCCCCCTGTGTGACTTTCCGTCTGGTTGTTGCTCCTTTACGGGGCCCTGGACAGTCACCCGTTCTTCCCTTCGCATGTTGTGTCGGGTTGCTGCTTTCTGTCGGCCGCTGCGGCCGGTGCTCTTGCTGGTGTCGTTTCCGCGTTCGCGGAGTCCAGTAGTTGGTGTGTTGGGGCTGTGCTGAATGTTGCATGGTGTGCCGTTTGCGCATCAGCGGCGCCCAATAATTGGCGTATTGAGGATGTGCTGGTTGTTGCCGGGGTTGTTTGACTGTTTTTGCTGTCCACACGCCTCTGTCCACAGGCCGTCCGTAGCCTGCCTCGCTGTGGTTCTGTGTGCATGAGGCCCAGGTGCCCTGTTCCTCCATGCGCTGTCCCCGCCGTTCACCATATGTCCCTTTCCCCCTCACGGCTGGTCTGCTCCTGATGCCCCCCCCACCCCCCGTACCTGGGAACCCTTTTTCTGGGGATGGGGGAGGAGGTGGCGGTGGGGGGTGGGATAGAGGGGTCTCGACGACAACCAACTTCGCACTGCCCAGCGAGCAAGATGAACGGACGTGACGAACAGACGGACTACTGAGTAGCGCAACAATACCACCACCAGATGCACAAGGAGCAGGAAGCACCCCAATCACGCAAAAAAAATTTGGCAAAAAATTTCGGTACCAAATTGAAAGACGAAGATTTCCCCACGAATATGTCCCCTGACCAAATCCCCTGCCTCTGCCCCCCTCCCGTATAATCTGCAATAGTGCCACGATCGGCGGTCAGAGATCCACCAGAGCAGAGGGGCTTCCACATCGCATCGTGGAGTGCCCGAGGCCCACCGCAAATGTGCCACAGAGGCCACGGAGGAAGAGACACCCCCGTGTCATACCGTGTCCGCAACCAGTCCAACAGTCAAGCGAAGGGTGCCTCAGCGCGTCTGCGGGGGCGGGTTGCTCTTCTGGCGTGCCGTGGGACCTGCGGCGCCGCAGGCGCTACAGGGGACACACCCCCACGTGGGACCTTGTCCGTGGAAGGGCCCATGTGCCCTGAAAGGGCGGGGGGAGGGGGGGGGGGGGTGGCCTTTTGTCACCGGCGGTCTCCTGCCAAACCACATGTTGTCGTGCCACCAATGCACCCACCACCCCTTTGAAGCCGGCAGCGCCAAACAGCGGAGCTCTTGGCACACAGACTTCGAGCAGCAAATCTGCCAACGTGGCTGAACCGCAGAGCAACCCAACGCCTATTGGCATTGCAGGCGTCAAAAGGGGCGGACGGCCCGGCGGTGCCGGGCGCCGGTACATAGGGCGGCTGTCCTGCGGTGGACCTCCGCCGTGGTGCAGCAGTTCTATGGAGTTGCTCGGTGCGGGCCTGCCCGCCGCCATGCCTTCAACAGAGGGGGGGCGGGTGCGTAGGGGCCACACAGGGGCTGCAAGGCCATGATCCCCCTTTGGAGCCAAAACACGGGGTAGTCCACGTGCAGTAAGGGATTTGGAGTATAGGGGGGGGGTGTGGCTTGATCGGCGCCCTCCGTCAGCAAAGGCCTGGGGTGCTCGGGAGGGCCCGGACCTTCTTGTTGCAGTCGTCGGCCGCCTGCCTCCACAACTCCCGCATTTCGTCGCTGACCGGCTCGACCGCCTTCGCCAACTGCGGGTCCTTCCAGAACAGGATGCTGTGCTCCAGGATCTCTTCCTCCAGCCGCTCCCGCTCCTCTTTGCGGAGGTCAGGGCTGGCGTTCATGAGGTCCGCCACAGAGACTAACCACAGAACCGCGGGACGGCGGTACACCGGGGCTCTGGGGCATCCTCCTCCCCCCCCCCACACACACACCCACAGACGTGCACGGGGGGGGGGGGGGGTGCACTTCTTTGGCCAGGTCCCAACGGCACCGTGTGCGACGGGTTCTCCGGCCATCAGCAACCACTGGGGGGGGGGGGTTCAGAAACAGCCCCGCACAGCCCCCCCACAACCCTCCACAACCCTCTAAAGCCCTCCACAACCCTCCACAGCCCTCCACAGCCCTCCACAGACCTCCACAGCCCTCCACAGCCCTCCACAACCCTCCACAGCCCTCCACAGCCCTCCACAGCCCTCCACAACCATCCACAACCCTCCACGACCCTCCACAACCCTCCACAGCCCTCCACAGCCCTCCACAACCCTCCACAGCCCTCCACGGCCCTCCACAGCCCTCCACAGCCCTCCACGGCCCTCCACGGCCCTCCACAGCCCTCCACAGCCCTCCACAACCCTCCACAACCTTCTACAGCCCTCCACAGCCCTCCACAACCCTCCACAGCCCTCCACAACCCTCCACAGCCCTCCACAGCCCTCCACAACCCTCCAGAGCCCTCCACAGCCCTCCACAACCCTCGACAGCCCTGCACAGCCCTCCACAGCCCTCTACAACCCTCCACAACCCTCCACAGCCCTCCACAGCCCTCCACAACCCTGCACAACCCTCCACAACCGTCCACAACCCTCCACAGCCCTCCACAACCCTCAACGACCTCCACGGCCCTCCACGGCCCTCCACAGCCCTCCACAACCCTCCACAACCCTGCACAACCCTCCACAGCCCTCCACAGCCCTCCACAGCCCTCCACAATCCTCCACAACCCTCCACAGCCCTCCACAGCCCTCCACAACCCTCCACAGCCCTCCACAACCCTCCACAACCCTCCACAACCCTCCACCGCCCTTCACCGCCCTCCACCGCCCTCCACCCACAACCCTCCACAGCCCTCCACAACCCTCCACAACCCTCCACCGCCCTTCACCGCCCTCCACCGCCCTCCACAACCCTCCACAACCCCCCCACAACCCTCCATGTGCACACGCGCCCTGGTACAGTCGCCCTGCTTCGCGCACCTTCATTGGCCTTGCATTGCTTCTTCATCACGCAATAGACCTGCACAGCGGTTGGGAAGCGACAGGCCACAGACATCCCACCGTCCGCATTGTTCCTGGTCATTACGGCTCCACCACAACGCCACACTTTTGGTAGCCAAGGGCGGAACGTGTGTACAATCTCTTGAAAGAGGTCGAAGAAATTGTGCGGCACTGTGCGACACCAGACCGCAGGTGAATGGAACTGATGTATGTCGCTGCGGTGTGCTGTAGGGTGTCTACTGGTTGGGTACACAGTTTTGTGCGGTGTTGTTCGTGGGGGAAGACTAGTCATCGCAATCGGCGAAGGTGCTGATGCTGGACATGGCGCACTCCCTATCTTTCGCATAAATCCTACTTTTCTGAGTTGGGCATGCGCATAGGTCATGGGGCCTCTCTTTCAGAGGTCCGTGGTTCAATCCTTGCATAGCCTAGCTACATGGGAACCACCCCATATGATGCAAGTGATGTGGCAGTGAGGTGTCCTGCCACATCTATGCCACCACAGCAAAATATGGAAGAAATCCCAAAGGTTCGCATCTCAGAATGACCTTGGACCCATGTAGGGTGAGAGGATGAGACATCCCGTGAAACGTTACTCCTTTCTGTTGACATTTTTGACTATCTTGACAAATATGGTGTTAATACATCTGCTTTTCAATCAATGTAGGAGGACACAAACGCTGCAAGAGTTGCTTGTTGGACCTTATGAGAGCACAAGGATGTAAGTACCCTATGAACCACTACCGCCGGCAAGCTACTGTGCACGTGCCTCCCAAGAGGACACCACGACCTCACGTCCATCGAAAAACGCATGGGCGTGCCTCCAAACAGGAACGCCCTTTGCTACATCTGCCACTACAGCGGGGTCTACACTCCCACAGCCAGGTGTGGTTCACTGCACCAACACAGCGAGGCCCTTTGAGGCAGCTACCACTTCAATAGCACGAAAAAAAGGTACTGATCGGTCGTGTGTTTTGCTGAAGTTTAGGGGTCGCCTGCGCAAGTGCATGCGTTCACCGCAGGATGGCAGTTGCTGACCTGCATCAGATGGACGTTGTTGAAGGGGCTAGTGGTGGGTGTTCATGGTTTTCCTTGGGCACCTTTGTGTGCGTGCGAGCGTGCGTGCGTGCGTGTGTGCACGCGCACGTCGGTGGGGTGGATGGGTTTGAATTCGGCCATGTCTGTGGGGCTGTAACATAAAAAGCAAAAAAGTACACCAACAGACAAAAGCAATGGAAACCGCAGTCACACAGAACCCCTTCCCCCCCCGAAGCATCAGACACAGCCACCCAAAAGCACAAGCAAAGGAGAGAACCCATGCAAAACAGAACTACGACAAAGAAGAAAAGACTTCTGCATTGCATGCCTGCCTGCTCCACACTATATGCACTTACTCTGGGACGAAACGAAACGCAACAAGTGCAAACACGTTGGGAGGAGCAGGAACATGTGCCAATGTGAGGCGGTGTGCCTTTCCATGCTGTGCTACAACAAAAGAAAAAGTAGAAGAGTAGGATGAGGGGGGAACAAGAGGGCGCGGGGGCGGAACGCAAGGGAGCAAGGGTGGAACGCAAGGGAGCAAGGGCAAGGGAACAAGGGATGGAGAAGAAGACAAGGGCAAAAGAAGAGAGAGCACAGCTCGCGGACATAAACTGTACATGGACCTCGGCGTACATTTCGGCTCGGCGCACATTTCGGCGCGGCATGCATTCAGCCGGCCGATTTGGCCGGCCGAATGTAGGGCTGTACAGTTGGCCCACGGACTCGGTCAGCTGAAAGTACAGGTTATTCCCCCAACCCTGTGTGGCCGGTCGGCCGGCTGGGCAGCCGGCCAGGTATACGGGCGTACATTTGGCCGGCCGAATGTACCTTGTAATCCATCAATGCCTCATTAGCGCCACCCCCCTCCCCTGTGCGCCTCGGTAGCGCCAACCCCCCCCCCCCCCCCGCACGCCAAGCCCCCCAATTGTGGTAACCCCCCCCCCCCCCCCCCCGCCCCTGTGCCCCTTCCTCGCTCGCTTTATTCGCTCAAGAGACGTGCCCTGTGCATGGGTAAGTGACATTTGCAACCCGTCTTGGGGGAAGGGGGGGCTGTGGCCACCTTCCCAAATATTGTCACTTCGCAGCTGTCATGTGCCGACAGTGTCCATGAATAGCAGACCGCATATACTTGGGGCAGACCACATCTACAGACCATAGACGGATAGACAGGCATGCCTGTGTGCACAGGTACACGACGTTAGCGGACCATTTTGTGGGAAGGGGGTTCTGCGAGGGGGGGTGATGTATTAGACCATACATGTGGCCAGCCGACTTGGCGGGCTAAATATACGGCCGTACATCTGGCAGGTCAAATGTACAGCCATAAAGTCAGCCGGCCGGGTCGGCGGGCCGAATGTACAGCTGTATAGTCCGCCAGCCGAATGTACGCCGAGCCACAATGTACCCTGAGACCATGTGCGCTTTATTCCGTTGGGCCAAAGAGCGCCAAGAGGCTGCACAAGAAAGGGCGCGAAGAGGATAGAGAAAGAAAAGGTGGAGCCAATCAACAGGAGCCAAGGACGAGGAGCGCAAAACAGAAACAAGTGAGACAGAGAAGGCAAGCGACAGTTTGAAGAAGCGGAGACGGAGGCGGAGACGACACATGTAGCGAAGAAAGAGGAGCATGCACCAAGAGACCGCGCAAGGATCAGCAGGAGGCAAGAAGAAAGCGAGGGGTGAAGCAAGTGAATCTAGCCAAGGACAACGACAAGAGAAACAAGCATGCAGAGGACGGTGGGTTCTCCACCATTTCCACTCAACATTCGACAACAGCGGGGTGGCTAGGGTTTCACCAATATCCTATTGGGAGGTTACATGGAAGCCTTGCTGCCCCAACAATTGCTGGATAACACTACGATGCCTCAGGGGGATAGCTTCACTTGGATGGTTGTTGTCCTTTAGCTGCGATTCATTTGAGAATGTAGTGTGGAAGAATGCTGAGATGACTATGGGTTGGTTTATTGGGAGTGCTTAGATTTTCCAAGTTTGCAGCGAGGAGAACATTTCTTTCGACAGCACAACACACAGACAGGCCCCACCCACAGCCATGTGCCAAAAACATGTACAGTGTAGGTGAACTAGTCCATTCTAAACTGGTCTCTCATGTGTGTGAATTATGCCTGGAACGTGCACAGTGCCCCTTCAGTGCTTCCCCCCAATGGGTCTGTCCCATCCAAGGGATGGTATTTGTGGCCCATGCACCTTTGTGCATATGGTTGCTTGTAGGTCGAAGAGGGCACACTTCGGTGGAGAGGGGCCGGGGGGCTTTTATGAAAGTCTCAAAGCACAGGATCCCTGCGGCTGTAGGTCTACCCCACCGGTCGTTGGGGGGGGGGGGGGGGGGGGCTGGGCGTCACTCCTCAGATCATCCAACCGACAGGTGGATGCCTATGCCATGTGACGCGCGATCCCGAGGTCCCGTATGTATGTGTGCGTGCGTGCGTGCGTGCGTGCGTGTGTGTGTGTGTGTGTGTGTGTGTCAGAGCGAAGCGGACTAACGTGGCTACATGACGCCTGTTGTCTCAGGGTACCCTACGCGGGGGGGGGACGTCAACGCCTCCACCTGGCCGCATTATCATGGGCCCGGAAGGGGTCGGGGCGGCAGGGTCCTGGGGTTGAGTGAGCCAGAGGTCCCGTGTCACGAGGGCTGTCGGGCCTCGCACAACTGGACATCCAAAGGCGGGACCCCATCGCCCCATCCCCGTCATCCTGTACTCAAGGACTTGTCCCATGGGGCTGCGTACCTGTTTGCTCAGGATCAAATCGAGTGTGTCTTGCCGGGACCCCGGATAACAGTTCTTGAGGCTCTTGGTCTCCATCCCAATGGTCGTGGTCTCGCCTGTGCAAAGGGAAGTGTCACCTTGTACAGCAGGAGCCCAAGCGTGGCCATGATGTGCGAGAAAGTGTGAGCAGGTGTGAGGAGGCGTGAGGAGGTGTGTGGAGGTGTGGAGAGGTGGGAGAGAGTGTGAGCAGATGTGATGTGATGTACAGGGTTGTGCGGCGGTATGAGGGGGTGTGCGGGGGTGTGAGGGGGCGTGAGGGGGTTGCGGGGGTGTGCGGGGCTGTGAGGGGGTGTGAGGGAGTGTGCGGGGGCCCGCCCCGCCCCCCCCCCCTGCCCCTGCCCCTGCCCCTAACACTGCCCCAGCCCCTGCCCCTGCCCCCGCGCTTGCCCCTGCCCCTGCCCCTGCCCCCGCCCCCCACCCCTGCCTCTACCTCTGCCCAGGGTAATGCTTCCTTCGCACACACTCCATCGGGTTTGGGGGTGGACTGGCGGTTGGCAGGCACTTTCATGGCCCTTGCTCGGGGCCAACAACGCCCCCCTGTGCGCGTAGCATGGACCCCCATTGCAGGACAGCACAGCACCTGCATTGGCCAATTCATCGATGTCGAGCAAAGTGCTCAGGATGTCATCGCGGCACTGGACGTCGCTGTACGCCCCCTTCCACCGGAAAGTCCTGCTGCGCTCCTCGTAGATCAGCCGCTCCATTCCCTCTCTGCACAAGCGACCGTCGCCACCGCGGAGTCTTGGTGCCCCAGTGCAGTGCCCTCTCCGCCCGGCCGCACCCCCCCCCGCCCCTGCGCTATAGCAGAGCAGACAGCACCCTCGCCTGGCGCTCAGGGAGGTGCAGGAGGGGGGGGGGGTACTGTGGTGTGGGCTTCCGACACCGTGTGCTCTCACGGCTCCGACAGCGCCTACAGACGCCGCATGCCAACAATAAGTGCCCGTCGCTCCGCTGTATCGCATGCAATATCTCCGTTGATTGCGCCACGTGCACTGGGTATGGCACCATGGCTTGTGTAGGCATTGTGACACCCTCCCCCCCTCCCCCCTGCGGAAGCCCATCGAGCTTTGAGAGGGAAAGGAGGGACTGAGGATCTAAAAGTGTTGGTGTAGGGGGGAGTATCAGAGGCGGTGCGCGCACGGTGCACATACTGGGGTTGTTCCGTAGACCGTTTCAGCTGATGTAGAGGCTACTGCATCCATTTGGGGGCCCAAAAACGTTCACAATATGCATGTGCACCTGCTTTTTGCTTGTGCCATGTCATTGATGATGTTCCCTTGTTGGCAGGCCTGTAATGTGTCTTCTCTGGGCCTGTTGCTGCACTGTTTGCACGTGACCTCGCCCAATGGGGCCCTCACACCCTGCCACTCTTCCCCCAGCAACTTCCACCAAGGGACAGTGTTTACAAGGGCTTCAAAGGAAGACCATTTCCTGGAGAAGGTGTTCAAATACGTGACGCGGTGCACGAACGGTGTGCGGACTCCTCCGAGGGGTTGTGCTGGACGCATGCAGCCCTGTGGAGGGTGCGGAGGGACGTGGGAGAGCGATGGCCCGTCCCTCGGCCCTCCGCGACGCTGTACTGCCGCATCAGAAACGAGGAGGCTGCCTGCCGCCACGCGGTCTGTTTGGTGCCAACACCCGTTCCAAAGTCCTTTGCCGAGGCCCACGGTGTGCGACGCGGTGCATGCGGCTTCGGGGGGGAGAGCACTGCGAACATGGGGACGTGCCGTTGCGGGACGACACAGCCCCGCGCGGCCTTCGACTCTGCACCGCCCCCTCCTGTGCCGGGGGGGGGGGGGGGGATGCCGCCTGGGCGGGCCTGCATTAGAAGGGGGTGTTGGGGGCCTCAAACGGTCGGGTTGCAATGGCCGCATTGGGCTCTGGCCGCGCCTGCCCCACGGCTGTCGTCGGCTTCTGTCCATCATGGCGCATCCACAGTGCGATTGTTGACCCAAGGTTCAGCCCTTGACCCTGCGTTGGCTAGCCCTACTGGCATTCTGAGCTCTACAGGGCTATGCGTACATCCTGGTCAGGGGTCACTCCCTCCCTGTGTTGCTTTCGCAGCTGGTCCCTTTCGGCCACACCAGGTGGGGCTTTGATGTTATGGGGAGATGGGGGTCTGACACCCAAAAGTGTGTGGACCAAAAATGGCCAGTTCAGATTTTCCCGATCGCAAATTTCGATTTTCCAACAACGGTCACTTCCAGGGCCCCTGATTACCCGCCCAGGGTGGCACCCCAGTTACCCGCACAACTTCCAGCTGCCAAAGGAAAAATGGGGGGAAATGGGGGGGAATGGGGGAAAATGGGGAAAGATGGGGGGGAATGGGGAGACATGGGGAAAATATAGGGAAGTTGGTGGAGGAAGATGATAAAAATATTCGGTTGTCCACCAAAGTGGCAAAATTTTTCCAAACACGTTATTCCCCATTTTCCTCCATGTTCCCCCATTTTTCCTGAGGCATGTTGCTCACCACCCCCCCCCCACCCACCCCAGGCCAACAAAAAGTGGTTTTTGGGGCTTTTCACACAATGTTGTCCCCAATTGTCAACAAAACATCAGATAACTCTCACAGTAGGACCCATTTTCCCCCATGTTCCCCCATTTTTCCTCGGGCATGTTGCTCAATACACCCTCCCCAACCCCCCGAAGGCCAACGAAAAGTGGTTTTTTGGGCTTTTCACGCAACGTTGACCCCCTGAGGGCGGGCCCCTTCCCCCTCACGGCACAGCACGGCACTGAATGGGGGGGGGGGGAGACCTGCTGCCGGCCTCTTCGGCCTGGCGCTCAAAAAGGTCGATCAACTTCTGCTCCAAAGTGCGCGGGGGCCGGCCGTCGTCGCCCTGCACCACAACACACGCAGAGGGACGGGGACGGCGGACGGGGGTTACTTGCACAGGGCCAAGGGAAAGGGGGTCTGCAACCCCCGGGGCCGGTACCAACGCGGCGGTTCCGCCGCGCCCCCGCAGTCCGGGCTGGTGTTGGGAGCGCCCACACCGTTCCATGTCTCCCGGTGACGGGGGGGGGGGGGGGCACTGGGGATGTATGAGAAGAGAGGACGGGGGTTGGGGAGGGGGGGGTGGAACCCAAAGTTTGTGTATCCCCCGCCCCCCTTGCAAACTCCCGGGGTAGCGCGCGACGGTCTCCCAGGTGGGGGGGGGGGAGACGTCGCCAAGTGACGGTCTCCGGGGGGGGGGGATTGCAAGGGTATTTCAAGGCAAACTGTGGTACCCTCCACTGATGCAAGCAAAGAGAACACGTGTGAAGCGACACCAGGGTGTATGTACCGAATGTGGCAAAACTGCGGCCCATTTGGCGAAGGCACCAAGTGTGCGTGAGTGGTACCGTACATGGTCACCGGGAGAAAATATCTTGGGTCTGAAGTAGCAACACAACACACCCCTACAACGCCTTTGGAGAGAGAATATCACAGAACACACACAGGTGCTTGATTTGAAGTATGGGAAAGCAATGCAAGGCCATGCGTAAAGCAGATGGGCAACACAAACCAGCACAATGCATGTTAACTTGAAAAACATGGAAGTGACGGTCTCCCGGGTGGGGGGGGGAGATTGCAAGGGGGGGGAGTTTGCAACGGGGGGGGGGGTACCAAAAATGGCCCAAATCAATATTTCCTTTTGGAAGTTTCATTTTTCGCCACCATGAAATTTGGGTCCGGGGGGGGGGGGGGCACCCCCCCTCCTCCTGCGGTTGTCAGCCGTTCTAATAGACCGGTGGGCCCACAACCCATCGGATGTACACTGTGTCGCTGTGGAGCCCGGGCATTGGCCGGCTGCTACGGCGGTGGGGGGGGTGCCGTTGCGGCAGGGGGGGGGGGGGGGCACAGGGACGGCGTTGCCGGGGGGGGGGGGGGGGGGGCTGACGGAGCGGCCCGGTCCAGGGGCTTCCATCGGTTCACTCGGGGGCGCTTCACTGTGCGCGTCGTTGCAGTCCATGTGAAGTGCGAACAGACGACATGTGAGGGTGGGCCATTGCTTCAGGACCGTTCCACGCATCCCCCGGAGGACCCCCCCCTCCCATCCCCCCACCCACATCACGAAGGTTTGCCTCGGGATTGTACCCCCCCCCTTGTCCTAACACGGGCCAGGTTCTGGTTCAGGGGGCAAAAGTGCGGAACACGGGGTCACTGTGTGTGGACAAGCCCGTGTTCCGACGGGGGGGGGCTAGGGAGACGGGGGGGGGGGGCTCCTCGGGAATGACACAATGCCCGCCCCCCCCCCCCCCCCCCCACAACTGCTGGCCAGGGGGAGCATCGCGTCCTAGGACCAGCAGAGCCGCCCCCCAGGCTCTTACCCCCCCCCCCCTAAACGGAGACTTGTGGGGGTGCACCAGAATACAGTCAGGGGACTACAGTTGTCAAAGAAAAGAGAGCGGTGCCTCATGGATACGGTCTTCTCTGAAGGGACCGCAAGATCAACCGCCGCCCGTCACTGCACAGCCCCAAAGGCGCGCACAGCACCACCGATGAGGATTATGTTGCGCTGACTGCTGCGCCCCAATATTTGATGCTTTCAGGTCCGGACGCACACTACCCTCAGCCCTGCATGGCCCGCAGCGGTTATATGGCAGCCGCCGAGCCGGCTCTGTATTTAACGACAACAATCCCACCGTCCCTCATCACTGTGCACTGTCATCAGTGCACTGAAGTTAGGGTACGGCTCAGTGCAATGCTGATCGCAAGTCCTGGCATGCAGCTTGTGCCCAGAGGATGACCTGCTGTCACTTTACACTGCCTCTTCAATCAACCACTACTGTAATATTCCTCCCATTTCTTGTGGTGTGGTTGGCTGGTGGTGCGACTGTGGGTGCTCAAACTGTGCGCCTCATTATACGAGGCGCAAATCGGGCTCGGCGCGCGCCTCGTTAGCGCCAACCCCCCCCCGCGCCTCGTTAGCGCCAAACCTCCCCCCCCCATGTGCGCCTCGTTAGCGCCAAACCCCCCCCGTGCGCCAAACCTCCCCCCGTGAACCTCGTTAGCGCCAACCCCCCCCCCCCCCCCCGTGCGCCTCGCTAGCGCGCCAAACCCTCCCTCCCCGTGCGCCTCATTAGCGCCAACCCCCCCCTCCCTATGCACCGCCTTGCATGTGGACCTCCCTCAACTTCGGCTCGCTTCGCTCGATGCGGGGGACACCCCTGCACCCCCTATAAATAACAAGCCTCTTGCGGTGGCTACAGACCGCCTTTTGTGTGCACCGCCTTGAATCTGCACCGCCTTGTGTATACACCGCCTTGTATGTGGACTACGGCTCGCTCTGCTCGATGCGGGGGACACCCCCCCACCCCCTTAAATAACAAGACTCCTGTGGTGGCTACAGACCGCCTTTAGTGTGCACCGCCTTGTGTGTGCATCGCCTTCTGTGTGTACTGCCTTGCCTGTGGCCCCTTAAATAACAAGACTACGGTGGCTACAGACCGCCTTTTGTGTGCACCGCCTTCTGTGTGCACCGCCTTGCCTGTGGCCCCTCAAATAACAAGACTCCTGCGGTGGCTACAGACCACCGAGGCCCCCGCCGCATGGGCGCGGGGGCCTCCTTCGCTTTGGGACCACCGAGGCCCCCGCCGCATGGGCGAGGGGGCCTCTCCCGCTTTGGGACCACCGAGGCCCCCGCCGCATGGGCGAGGGGACGTCCTTCGCTTTGGGGCCACCGAGGCCCCCGCCGCATGGGCGAGGGGGCCTCCTCCGCTTGGGGACCACCGGGGCCCCCGCCGCGTGAGCGCGGGGGTCTCCTCCGCCTGCGCGGTAGGCGCTGGAGCCCAGCCTGGTCTCCGTCCGAGTGCCGTGTTTAATAGCGAGTCCGGCACGGTGGCTATCCATACATACTCGAGCTCAGGTGCATTCCCGGTGGGACAGGCGCCTGGGGAGAGTGTGTCTTGGTCCGCGCACGGACACCTCCGGCAGGAGTGTTGTGCGGTAGGGGGGGGGGGGGATCAGGCTACGGACCAAGCCCCCGTGACCTGCCGGCCAAATGCCGCCCAGTCGGTAGTACCTGGCGGGCTAAGGGCCCACACCCGTGAGACTGCGTCCCCCTCCCCGAGGGGGGGTAGCGGACCGTGCCGGAAGTGGAGCCAGCGCTCCGCCTCGCCCCCCAATCTGTGCCCCTTGGGGGTTCCAGCAGCGTGTAAGGCGGTGGTGCGTGCGCGTTGTGCGGGCCAGGGGACAAGAGGAGGAGACGAAGAGGAGAGCCGCCGCCATGATGCTTAGCTGGACGGGTCGGGACAGAGACCCCCCTCTCGGTCGCGGTCAGGCCGGTGAGGGCCGGCGTGCACCATGGGGATGTGCCGCAGGTGCACCCTACCGGGGGACCGCATCTCCTCCTCCTCCTCCTACGGACCGCCTTTTGTGTGCACTGCCTTGTGTGTGCACCGCCTTGTGTATGCACCGGCTTGTATGTGCACCGCCTTGTGTATGCACGGACTTGTATGTGGACTACGCGCCTCGTCAGTGCCAACCCCTCACCCCCCGTGCGCCTCGTTAGCGCGCCAACCCCCCCCCGCGTGCCTCGTTAGCGCGCCAAATCCCCCCCGCGCACCTCGTTAGCGCCAACCCCCCCCCGCGCCTCGTTAACGCCAACCCCCCCCGCGCCTCGTTAGCGTCAAACCCCCCCCCCCCCCCCCCGTGCGCCTTGTTAGCGCAAAACTCCCCCCCCCCCCCCCGCGCGCCTCGTTAAACGAGGCGCGCAGTCTCGGTCAAACTATGGTGACCGTGCAACTGCCCAAGCAATGGACCCATCCACACACCACGGTGTGCGGCTGCTGCAGGTATTCAACCTTAATTGCCTTGAACACTGTTCGCAATTTTTCCGCAATTTTTCCGCATTCATGAACGCCTGCAGTGGTGGTGCCTTCGCGGGCAGGGGCGGGCAGGCAGGGTGTCTGTGCCCCTCGGTAAAAACAACAACAAAAAAACAAACAAAGCCCTCATTCAGAAATGTGAAAACTACAGTTTAAAAGAAGGCAAGTCTTTTTTCAAACAATAGTTCAATGAAGCAACAAAGCAAAGCATATTCGTCAATGCAGTATGCACACTCTGGCTTTTGATGACTTCCCGTGCTGCATACCGAAACCCATGCAAAAGTCATATTGATCTTTTTTTTTTAACTCGTGACCGAAGTTCTACCAAGTGTCCAATGAGAGTACACATAGCAGGTCATGGGTCAGTGACAGGAAAAGTCATATTGATCTACCCTCGCTACCTATCTTGCTTTCGGATGTAGGATAGTGCGCCATCTGTGATCACTGGCACAAATATTTTCAGGGGTTGTCACCCCACTGTCGCTTCCATCAATCTGATCAACATGAAGTGTTCGCAGCGGAAGTGCTCTCACCGCGTACAGACCAATGGACCACCTTCGCCACCCGGGTCATTTGTGTGGAGGAGGGTTGGGGGGGGGGGGGGGGGCTTGCAGTTTGCGGGTCAGAGTTGATTGGTTTTCCCATTGCTCACCACTGCCACACCACCGCCAGGGCTGGCAGGCTTCACATGAAGTCACTCCCACAACGTGAAGTTTGAGGCGCTCTCCGCCGCTAATGTGGGGGTTGTGAGTGACACAGGGAGGGCGGGGGATCAATGATCAGTTCTGATGGACTGAATGCCCCTGCCATAGACACGTTCAGCCATGAGTTCGAATGTGCCAGCGCAGTACAAGAGAGAGAGTGCATTTGTTTAGGGAGCATAGGTCTTGGGCTTGAAGGCTGGAGTCTTATCCCCGTGTCCCAGTGGGAGCACGCGGTAAAGAGCCTTCGGCGCCAACAGAGCTAGAGGCTCCACCGCTGACCGTGGTTATGTCTGCTCTGTGGTTGCCCGGCCATGATCTCTGCTTCTGGGTGGCAGTGGCGGGTTAGGCTGCATGCTGTACACCATGGTGTGATGTTGCAGGGGAAGGTTCTGCAAGGTGCAAGCGCAGTATGACAACAACAATGTGTCCCCTGCTTGGTTGGGGTGCTCCACTATTCTACATGTACAGAGGTACGTACGACAGATGTGGCTCCTGCGGTCTCCTGTTCCTGTCTGGAAATGCACGATTCAGTCTGTCATAAACCCAATCCATCGCAATCCATGGTGTCGCCGGGGCAGTCCCGACAGGGAGGGCAGGGGGGGAGGGGGGAGGGGGTTACTTATTCAGCCACAAGTGATCATACGCGTTAGTACTGCCCACGAAAATATTTTCACCGGGGGTACAGTGCGCCGGCAGCTCATGGCACAAACTGGTGGTGCCCCAAAGGAAAGGGCACAGACAACGAATCACGAGCCATACAGAGATGCATACCGCGCCCGCCACCCCTGCTTCTGTCACAGGCTTACGGTCTGGGCCCCTGACGGGACCCGAGACCGGGTCCGCGACCGGGCGCCCGACCGTGGACCCCGTCCGCGAGGTGGCGCCCGACCAGGCCGCCCGCCCGACTGGGACCGCGCATGCGACCGGGACCGGGCATGCGACCGGGACTGCGCATGCGACCGGGACCGCGCATGCGACCGAGACTGCGCATGCGACCGGGACCGCGCATGCGACCGGGACCGCGCATGCGACCGGGACCGCGCATGGCAACGCGAACGCGCGTGGCAACGGGACCGGGCATGGCAAGGGGACCGGGCCCGGGAGCGGGCCGGGCCCCGATTCAGATACGGATCAGCAAAGGAGAGGGCCACGCCGCTGGCATTCCTCGCACGAACTTCCCCATTCCCTTTCGGACCGTGATCGCGCCCCACACCCCAAAAGCCCCGTTCTTTCACGCGGAGCGCACCCCGATCCTCTTCGTTTTCGCGTGCGAGACCTTCCCTCGGCCCTCCCTCCGATCGACAGACAGGCCCAGGGGCGTCGCACCTCCGACGGCGGAGCACACGCCGCGCGCTGTCCACAGCCCCCTCCCAATCCGCAGCCTGCAGCACCTCCACGCCCCGCCGGCCCTCCGCCTCCGCCTGCTGCGCACACAAAAGGCGGAGGCCCAGGCCGTGGTCCCGCAGTCGGTGCGCCTCGCCGTCCCTTTCGGTGTGCAGCCTCTGGCGCCGCGCCCGCTCCCGGCGGTGCAGCCCCACCACCTCCCGGCAGAACTGCGCCCACGCCCGCTGCCAGGCCTCGTGCACGCGGCCACACCACAGCCCCGAGGCAGCCACGACCGCATCGCGCGAATGCTGCTCTTCCCTCTGCAGCAGCGTCACCCGCAGCACGCGGCGCAGGCCCGGACTCCGGACCTCCGACAGCCAAGTGCCCAGACACCGGCATCCCCCGCAGTCCGCCTGCCGGTGCACGGCCACGACCCCCTCCGCGTCGGTGTCGTGGGCGCAGGCGGGGCGCCGGTACGGAGCCGGGCGCCGGCCCACGTGGCAGCCCGCGGCACCGCCTTCGCCGTCGTCTTCGCCGGCCGCGCGCCCATTGTCGTGCCAGTCGACGTGGTTTGCCGCCGCGCCCTGCGCACAGGACCGCGCCTGCCCCTGCGCGTGCCCCTCGTCTTCGCTGTCGGAATCCGCAGATTCCCTTCGCAGGGGCGGCAAGTGCGTGAACCGGGGCCCCCCACTTCCGGCGCCGCGGCGGCAGCGCGCCATCCCGTCGAGCAGGGCCGTGTCGATCTCGTGGGCGGCCGGGGCCACACGCGGGGCGAGCAGCAGCTCGTCGCAGCTCCGCGCCCAGCCCCCGTCGGCCAGGCACACGTACCCGTGGAACGGCCCCGGGGGGAACTCGGGGGTCGTGAACAGGGCCTGGCCGTCGCACGCGAAGCACATCACGTGGGCGGCGAAGTCCACGTGGACGCTGTACACCGCGCCGCCGCGGCCGGGGGGCCCGCGCTGCGGGGCCGCCTCCGGCCGCCCGCGCAGCGCCTGCGTGTCCCAGCCGCGCCCCGAGGCCCGGAACCGGAAGGGCCTGCAGTCGGGCGTCCACATGGCGACCCCCCGCTGCGCCCGCAGGTTGACCACGCCGACCGCGACCCACGGGGCGCTCGCGCAGTGCACCGCGAAGCCGGGGTTGGCGGGCGAGAGGGCGCGCTCGCCGTGGGTGATCTGGATGGCCCCGCACCCGTTGGGCTCGCCCTCCAGCCGCGACCCGTCGAGCGTCTGCCGGGACCAGCATCCGTGGTGCCGGCGGCTGGGGTAGCAGTAGTGGTGGCCGGCGACGGGGACGTGCAGCGCGCGGAAGCGCTGGGCGAGCAGGCGCTGCGCGTACATGACGACGACGTGCAGCAGGTCGCAGGGCAGCGCGTTGCGGACCCACCACGTGAGGACGGCGCGGAGCACGCGGCGGCTGGGCGGGCCCCAGCACGGCGGCGTGTGCGGCTCCGACTCAGGCATGATTGACTGCGAAGAGGAAGCGGGACGACTGGGAAGGCCCGCGGTGCGGCCTCACCCTCGAAGCGGACGCCGCAGCGGCCACCAGCCCGTCGATCAACCACCCCAAGACCATTTTCTGGACGGCCCACAGTGCGACCTGGCCATCCGGCCAAGGCACTGCAGTGCCACCAGCCTGTCAATCGCGTACTTCAACACGTCAGACAGCCACCAACTGTCGATTAATGCTGTCGCCTGCGCTGGAGGATGTCCAAGGTGCGCGACGGTCCCCGGCCCCGCGACAGAAGAACGGTTTCCAGGTGCCCCCCGCCAACGGACAGTCCCATCACCGTGCACGAAAATCGGTGTACATGGAACGCAAAGCACAAAGTGCCAAATGGTAGGAGTAGCGGGGACCCGAAACCGAGCCACAAACGAAGGAAACCCCAGCCAGGAGCGGCGGGGAGCCCGGACACACGGTACCCCAACCAGGAGTGGCAGGGTCCCGAAACCAAGCCAAAGGACGTACCCATGGGCTGTCTCGAGGACAGACAGGGGGGCACTTCCTGAGCCTCCACTTTAATCCTATGTTTGGAAGCCTCCTCCTCCCCACCTGCCATCCTGTCTGGGACCGTCGCATGAGACCATTTTGCTCATGTGTGCACTGTTCCCATTCTTCAAGCTACAGCATGTGTGTTCTATGGAATGGAAGCCCGGAGTCCCACCACCTTCTGGGCTCAAATCCAGTACCGGTTATGCAACGGAAATGTAGCTGAAGAGGCTACCTGGCAAACATGGGCAGTCCGACAGGGTATCTGCTTTGCGTACGGGCCAGGCTTTCCTTGTGCACTTGCCTTCTTCCACCTCCTGCGCCCTCCCCAAGTGTGCTGGTGTGCAGGGGCAGCCTGGGCCAGAGCCTGCGTCGTATGCGCCTGCGTAACCATGCACGACCAGTTGAAGTGTGAGGGTTTGCCAATCTTTGCAACGATTTACCTGGTCAGGCACCAGGTGCAATGTGAGTTGCAGTTGCATGCGAGCAGGCTGTGCGTTGAAGCCTGTGCACCTATGCACAATGAAACCACAAAAATACTGCTGAATTGTTGTAAATCGAAAATTGTGAAGACCTGATAACAACTTCATGGCCGTGCTACCCGGGCTTACTAGAGACCTGCATTTTTGTCTACGGCACAACCTTCTGTATGCTGTCTCTCTGTCACTGATCATTTCTTTCATACTGTGACGCGATGCTTACCTCCAACAGAGAGAAAGATTTTACTGCTGTGGAGCACCGTTCCTATTTTATCTGCTTCTGTGCTCATTCTCTACCTTCGGCTGATCCAGTGGGAGCTGCACTCGAAATCATGAAGGTTCTGGGCCCGCACAGATTGGGACGGCAATGAGACAGGGGAGGGGAGGGTTGAAGCATGCTGCTGCAAGGGGTGTATGACAAATATTGCCTGCCATCCAGCAGTGTGTGGTAGCCGTGTGCTGCTCAGGCAACCACAAGAGAGGGGGAAACATGTGGTGCTTACGAAAAGAAAACCTGTTTTTTTACCAAAAAAAAAACACCCAATTCTTACCCAGATTTACCCCCAAAAATCTTGCAAAAAAAACCCTAAACCTTAATGTGGGTTTTTTTTATAAGATTTGGTTTAATTTTTGGTACGATTCGGGGGGCTTTTTTGTAAGAAGTGGGGGTTTTTTTTTGTAACATTGGGGATCATTTGGGGATTTTTTTGCAAAGTTTTTTTTGGTAAGATTTGGGTTTTTTTTGGTC
Organism: Eutreptiella sp. 'Long Island Sound 2002'; assembly: GCA_964036045.1. Taxonomy (NCBI): domain Eukaryota; phylum Euglenozoa; class Euglenophyceae; order Eutreptiales; family Eutreptiaceae; genus Eutreptiella; species Eutreptiella sp. 'Long Island Sound 2002'. The sequence continues at coordinate 11,938,786 of OZ038387.1, read as the reverse complement.
ATGTTTGGGGGGTTCATGGTGAGATATGGGGAGGGTGGGGGGGGGGGGGGGGGATGCATTGGGTGGCGGAAACATTGGTTTTCCGGAAAACCGCAGAAAATTTTCCGGAAAACCAATGGATGGGTTTTCGCCACCTGTTACACAAAATGCATTCGTTTTCCGGAAAACCAATGGATTCTGTGCACAACCACTATGGTACAGTACCTAGATATATATACGTGTGTGTGTGTGTGTGTGTGTGTGACGCCCAATTCTTTTAAATCTTGCTCAAACTGCGAGGTTCAACAATGATGCGACCAAACTATGAGGTCTGTTGTTCTGTTGCTCTGTCGCCGGGCTTCAGGAACTGGGTTGAGATGACACGCAACATGCAACAAGAGGGAGTGGGGCTTGTGGTCCTACCGCGTCCCGCATCCCTGGTCCGTGCTCCCGTGCTTCCCTGCGCGGAGGCCCCACTCGGCGAGTCCGGTGTGCTATTGGCGGACGTGGGGGTGAGAAAACCCACGGGTGCCGCTGGAGCTCATGTGCTGGGAGGGGGTGGTAGGGGGTGGGGTGGCGACTAATTCTACGTGACCTGTTTGCCTCTGCTGAACTTATGACCATACGAAAACATTGGCTTGCTGAGGGCTAGCGGCTCCTAACCTGTCTTTTGGCCGCGTGCCGCAGCGGCTGTGCAGCCGGCTGCTGCCCCGAAGACGCCGCTTCGAATCCCCGAAGGGGAATACGAGGAGGAGATGCGGCTCCCGCCGGCCGCGGTACCGGTGACGGGGGGCACTGCTGCAGGTGTGTTGTGCTCGGTGCCTTGTTTTTCCGTGTGCTCTGTTGCCCGCTCTGTGGTCTAGACTGGGCAATGACAAAGATAAAACGACGAGGACGAGACACGCCACCCATCCATCGGCGGTACCGGTGGTGGAGGGGGATGCTGAAGGGGGCGGTGGCAGGGACCTTGCCAACGAGCCCCTGGACGGACGGACGAACCGGGGCTCGAACCCCCGACGACGACGAGCGCCACCCATGGCGCATACCACTAGACCGTCCATGCCTCTTATGCTGTCTGGTGCAAAAATGGTTCAAACCTAACATGACTTCGCCGCAAGTGGCCATGAGGCAACGGATACTGGGCTCGCATACGCCCCCGTGTCACAAGCGCATGGTCATCACCACTCAGTTCAATGTTTCGCCTCGCTGCACCGCATCGCTGCTCGGTTCTGTACCACTCCAGGTGGTTTATGATTGTGCATTGGCTGCCTATACATCTGGGTCAGCTCGCACCCACCACCCTCCCACAGCGCCGGTTAGTCTCTAACGCTCGCTCTGCGCCGCAAGTGGGGGGGGGGGGGGGGATGCTCCGAACCCACAAGTCCATATATGTCATCTGTGTGGCGGATGCCCTGCCGCCCACGCTGGTGCAGTCCCGCCTACTGGAAGAGTTGACGGGCCGTTCTTGGCTGCTTTCTTGCTCTCTTTAGCATGTGTTGCACCTCCGCACTGCTCAAGGGGGTGTACGGGAGGGGGCTGATATCTGGTGTAACTGGTTCATCCCCCGCCCCAACTTCCTCTTGCGACCGTCTAAGCATCCTTTCCACCTCCGCACTGTACGGGAGTGGGCTGAACACTGGCGTACCCGGTGCTTCCCATGCTCACGCCTCTCTCTGCGGTGTGCCCCTCCCCCCCCCCCCCAATTACCGGGGGAGTATTCGGATGAACCATCTGTGTCCCTTCCCAAGCTGACTGGCGAGCTTGCCGTCCCGTCCGGTTAGCCTGGCGCACCCTCTGGTGACTCGGGTGGCTCCCCGGCTGAGCCACACTCGAGCGAGTGTTCACTTGCCGACTTCAATAGTGATTGGAGTTCTGAATGAGACGAGTGTGTTGTGTGTGTCCATGCCACCGGTGTTTCCCTGGAGGTACAGCAGTCCCTAATATATACTAGCAGGGGCCACGCACTGTCCACTCTTGCGGACCACTCCGACGTTCGCCCCTGTACCACTTTTTCAGGCACATTCACCCGTAACCCCGAGTCTTGACAAGAAACATCCTGTGGTGTGTCTCTGAGGACACGTGCCAGTACCGCACATTCGCCCTGAAGTGGAGATATGTCGGGTTCAAACACCCTGTGAAAATTTCCCCTACCGCCGTGCCCGAAGCTGGCGCCTCCCGCCACAGGACCCCCTATGGAACGTAGAGCTGCCGTACACACCGAGAGGGAAGGGGGGTTTGCTGCTGCCACCAGTTGACAGACTCTCTTTGGTTTAGACCGCTGGGGTGGCTCGAAAAAATCCAACCGAAAATATTTTTGCTGTCTGGGAACCGGCATTACCGCCGAGCTTTGTCTGACCTGAAGGAACTGCGCTATTGCGTGTAACGTGGTCTTGACCACACTGGCCGGTAGTGCCCCTTGCGAGAGGGAGCCCCATAGTTGGACCACGGAATACCACCTTTGCAAAACTGCTGTCGTAGCGTCCACCCGCTGAAAAGAGATATATTCACACCGAATAAGCCACCTCGCATAGATGCCTCTATGCACCCTTTGTGCGCCCTCTATGCGCCCACTATGCACCCACTAGGCACCCTTTATGCGCCTCATGTGCGCCCTCTATGCACCCTCTATGTGCCCACGATGCGCCCTCTATGCGCCCAGTATGTGCCCGCTATGTGCCCTCTATGCACCCTCCGCTGCCCAGCACAGCCATCCTTGTGCCGAGGTCAAAGATATCGAACTGTGCTCGAGGCACAACCCACATGGTTCAATCCATGAGTTGTCGTAGACCACCGCCCCCCATAACCTTCTGATGATTGAAAAGGGAATGGAAAGGTATGGGCATCGCTTCAATATGTGTATGCGATCCTCTTGTCGTGAGCAGAGGGTGCAGTCCGGCATGGACACCAGCCCAAATGCGAACATTCTGGCTGCTACCGGCACTTTCCGCCACAACGCTCGGAGGACGAAGTGGTAGAGCATGGGCGGCACATTGAACTCCCGTAGGTGCTCCCATACCTGTGAGTCCTGCCTCTCCTCTATCCGAACCGTACGTGCCCTTGCTCTCCACAGAGGGGGACGGGGCAACCTTATCCACCCCCCCCCCCCACCGTGGACGCGTGGTCCTTTGCCAATGTGTGTGTGTGTGCGTGTGTGTGTGTGTGTGTGTGTGTGTGTGTGTGTGTGTGTGTGTGTGTGTGTGACGCCCCAATTCTTTCAAATCATGCTCAAACTGCGAGGTTCAACAATGATGCGACTAAACCATGAGTTCTGGTGTGTGTGTGTGTGTGTGTGTGTGTGTGTGTGTGTGTGTGTGTGTGTGTGTGTGTTTGTGTGTGACCTATACTATTTACGAGAGTTGACGGCTTTTAATGTCCTGGACCCTCTTGCGACGGCAGGGTTAGGGGATAGCGGGTTACAGCCTGCCGGTGGCCTGCCCTATCCCAGCCCCCCCCCCCCCCCCGGTGTGTCGCGGCGCGGCGGAACGACGGCCCCTATGGGGCTAAGTGCCCTCCTCCGAAACCCTCCCATGGCCTTGCTCGGGGCCTTGCGAGCCTACTATGCGCCCTCTATGTGCCCTCTATGCGCCCACTAGGCGCCCTTTTTGCGCCCCATGTGCGCCCTCTATGCGCATGCGCCCTCTATGTGCCCTCTATGCACCCTTTGTGCGCCCTCTATGCGCCCACTATGCACCCACTAGGCACCCTTTATACGCCCTCTATGCACCCTCTATGTGCCCACTATGCGCCCTGTATGCACCCTCCGTGCGCCCTCTATGTGCCCTCTATTCACCTACTATGCACCCACTATGTGCCCTCTAGGCACCCACTATGTGCCCTCTATGCACTCTATGCGCCCACTATGTGCCCTCTATGCACCCTCTATGCACCCACTACGCACCCTCTGTGTGCCCTCCATGCACCCTCTGTGCGCTTCCTATATGCCCACTAGGCACCCTTTATGCGCCCTATGTGCGCCCTCTATGCACCCTCAATGCGCCCACTATGTGCCCACGATGGGCCCGCTATGTGCCCTCTATGCGCCCCGTTTGCGCCCTCTATGCGCCCTCTATGCATCCTCTATGCGCCCACTATGTGCCCGCTGTGCGCCCTCTATGTGCCCTCCATGCGCCCTATATGCGCCCTCTATGCACCCTCTGTGCGCTTTCTATGCGCCCACTAGGCACCCTCTATGTGCCCTATGTGCGCCCTCTATGCACCCTCAATGCGCCCACTATGTGCCCACGATGCGCCCTCAATGTGCCCTCCATGCGCCCACTAGGCGCCCTCTAGGCGCCCCTGTCTGCGGGACCAACACCGCTCGGCAGCGCCCTGTCGCCTTTGAGAATGGCGTGCCAAACCAAGGGACATGGGCGCAACAGCCACGCGTACCCAGGTGGAAGGGGTGTACAAACGTTGGAACATACCGGCACCGCGAGAACCTGCGAGCAGGTGGGCCTGAAGGCGATAGGACGTCTCATAGGGCGTTCCACGTGCCAGTTAGGGCTGATCACCGCCAGCGGGTGGGTAAACACAAGGGGGGGGGGAGAATGACATGTGGCAGGTTTAGGGACCTGAGGGTGTGGTTGTTGGGGTAGGGCAGGGTGTGTGTTGACTGTGCGTTTTCTCACAGCGGTCCCGGCGTCACGGTGCCCTCATCGGGCATTCGGCGAGCCAAGCTGGACTTGCTTCATCCCACGGGTCACCAGTCACAGCAGTCCCGGCGTTACGGTGTCCTTCTAGGGCATTCGGCGAGCCAAGCTGGACGTGCTCCACACCACAGGCCACCAATCACAGCAGTCCCGGCGTTACGGTGTCCTTCTCGGGCATTCGGCGAGCCAAGCAGGACGTGCTTCACGCCACGAGACACCAATCACAGCAGTCCCGGCGTTACGGTGTCCTTCTCGGGCATTCGGCGAGCCAAGCAGGACATCACTACACGAACCACACGACACAGCAGTACCAGTGGTCAATTGGCAGGGACAGGATAAGATGTCGAGCCAGCTTTTCACTGCGTTGCTCTCTGTGTTGATCTTTGGTCACAGGCTGTTCTCTGGGGCAGGGCTGGGCCTTCCGGTGGTGCCTGGTGCCACACTACCCTGGGTCACGGATTTGTCCGTGCGCGTGCCGCCTCGGGCGCTGGGGCAGGGTGGCCCGTACACATTGCAAGTGCTGTACTGTGATGTCTTGCGGTGCCAGGCGGCTGAGGCAGGACCGAGGTACAAGAACGCCTGTGTCGTGTGCTCGTGTGAGCGAGGGCACGCTCCGCACTGGGACTTCTATGCACTGTACAATACAGTGGCTCTCTATGTGTCCCGCGAATTCACGGTTCCGGAGTAGCAACTATATTGATGAATGTAGTGTGTTGTAGGGTGCTGCGCCTTGGGACAGGTAGGGATCACTGATACGCTGGAGTTCGGAGATCGCCCGAGCACTTTACCTTTACCTTTACCCTCTAGGCGCCCCATGTGCGCCCTCTATGAGCCCTCTATGCACCCACTATGTGCCCACAATGCGCCCCCGATGTGACCTCTATGCGCCCTCTATGCGCCCCGTTTGCGCTCTCTATGTGCCCTTTATGCGCCCTTTATGCGCCCCATGTGCGCCCTATGTGCGCCCTCAATGTGCCCACTATGTGCCCACGATGCGCCCGCTATGTGCCCTCCATGCGCCCTCTATGCACCCCCAATGCGCCCCATGTGTGCCCACGATGCGCACGCTATGTGCACTCTATGTGCCCCATTTGCGCCCTCTATGCGCCCCGTTTGCGCCCTGCATGCGCCCTCTATGCGCCCACTAGGCACCCTTTATGTGCCCCATGTGTGTCCTCTATGCAGCCTCAATGCGCCCACTATGTGCCCACCATGTGCCCTCTATGCACCCCCAATGCGCCCCATGTGTGCCCACGATGCGCACGCTATGTGCACTCTATGTGCCCCATTTGCGCCCTCTATGCGCCCCGTTTGCGCCCTGCATGCGCCCTCTATGCGCCCACTAGGCACCCTTTATGCGCCCCATGTGCGTCCTCTATGCACCCTCAATGCGCCCACTATGTGCCCACGATGCGCCCTCTATGTGCCCTCCATGCGCCCTCTAGGCGCCCCATGTGCGCCCTCTATGAGCCCTCTATGCACCCACTATGTGCCCACAATGCGCCCCCGATGTGACCTCTATGCACCCTCAATGCGCCCACTATGTGCCCACGATGCGGCCCCGTTGTGCCCTCTATGTGCCCCGTTTGCGCCCTCTATGCCCCCACTATGTGCCCGCTATGCGCCCTCCATGCGCCCCCTATGCGCCCTCTATGCACCCTCTATGCGCCCACTATGCGCCCACTATGTGCCCACTATGTGCCCTCTATGCGCCCTCCATGCACCCTCAATGCGCCCACCGTGTGCCCACAATGTGCCCTCTATGCATCCTCTATGCGCCCACTATGTGCCCGCCATACCCCCTCTATGCGCCCTCCATGCGCCCTCTAAGCGCCCTCTATGCGCCCACTATGTGCACTCTATGCGCCCACTATGTGCCCTTTATGCACCCCATTTGCGCCCATTATGCGCCCTCTATGCGCCCTGTATGCACCCTCTATGTGCCCTCCATGCGCCCTTTATGCGCCCCATGTGTGCCCTCTATGTGCCCTCTATGCACCCTCAATGCGCCCACTATGTGCCCACAATGCGCCCACTATGTGCCCTCTGTGTGCCCTCTATGCGCCCCGTTTGCGCCCTCTTTGCACCCTCTATGTGCCCTCTATGCGCCCACTAGGCAGCCCATGTGCACCCTCTATGCACCCTCAATGTGCCCCTGATGTGCCCCCTATGCACCCTCTATGCGCCCCGTTTGTGCCCTCTATGCGCCCTCTATGCGCCCTCTATGCACCCTCTGTGCGCTTTCTATGCGCCCACTGGGCGCCCTCCATGCGCCCTCTATGCACCCTCAATGCGCCCTCTATGCCCCCTCAATGCGCCCACTGTGTGCCCACAATGTGCCCGCTATGTGCACTCTATGCGCCCACTATGTGCCCTCTATGCGCCCTGTTTGCGCCCTCTATGTGCCCTCAATGCGCCCATTTTGCGCCCCATGTGCGCCCTCTATGCGCCCTCTATGCACCCTCAATGCGCCCTCGATGTGCCCACGATGCGCCCCCGTTGTGCCCTCTATGCAACCTCAATGTGCCCCGTTTGCGCCCTCTATGATTCCTCCATGAGCCCACTATGTGCCCACTATGCGCCCTCCATGCGCCCTCTATGTGCCCTCTATGCGCCCTCTATGCGCCCTCTATGCACTCTCTGTGCGCTTTCTATGCGCCCACTAGGCGCCCTTTATGCGCCGTCTATGCACCCTCAATGCGCCCACTGTGTGCCCACAATGTGCCCTCTATGTGCACTCTATGCGCCCACTATGCGCCCTCTATGCGCCCTGTTTGCGCCCTCTATGCGCCCTCTATGGTCTCGGGTGTTTCACGTCGAACAACTTTTGTCGCCCCGACATATTCCGGGGAATGTGAGCAGCTTGCCATTTGCAAATCATTAACACCGCCTTGTTAGCACCGGCAGCTGGGACATGCCAACATGGTTGCATAAAAAAACGACCTTTTTGGCAGCGCAAAATGTCACCATGCCCATATATCGGGGGCTTTTTGACAGTGCAAAGTGTCCATGTGCCCATATATAGGGATATTTTTGGCAGTGCAAAGTGTCCCCATGCCCAGGGGGCGCCCTTGCACTGCGCGCTACCTTTTAGACCGGTTCCCCCTGAAGAGTCCCCAAGCACACCCCTTCCAAACACTCTTATATCACCCCTACCTCGGGGCCATGTCCCATTGTAGACCGTGGGAGACCTCCTTCAATGGGGGTGGGAGGTGGTCCATCTTCCACGAATGGGGGTGGGATGATGACCCGGGGGTGCTGGGTATGGCCGTCTAGCATAGCCCCGCTGCCGACCCTCTCGGAATGACGGCATAGTACGTCTCGGCTAGCATGAGGGATCCTTGGCGTTGATCAAGCCCGTGAGCTCACCTTCGATTATAGTACTTGGGCGTGATCCAGCACTTGGAGAGGGTGCTGGATTGTCCCTCGGCCTTGATCATGATCCTGAGGTCCGACATCAGCTGTGCCTGCTCGGGGTCCCCATGATGGGGGGAAAACAACATGGATGCATGACCTCTGCCTTCTCGGGGTCCCATGGTGGGGAGAAGGGTCATTTTGCCCTAAAAACGGCAAAAAATCAACCTAGGAAAGAGTGGATGTGGTGGAAATGAGCAAAAAAGTGTCAAAAAAAGGTGGAAATGGGTGAAACTAGGTGAAAATCCAAAAATGCCATATCCCCAATGTGACACATGGTGCTGGGACGCACAGCATAGAAGGTAAAAAATGGCAGGAAAATGCTGAGCATATTGCTCAGGATATTTGGGGATGCTCAGCATTCATGCTCAGCAAATGGGACTCATATTGCAGGGTTGATCTCGGAAGTCCCAGCCAAAATTTCTTCCGAGCTCCCCCGGCACAGTCGGCTGGGAAGCCCATGGAACATTCCTACCGATATGGGTTGCGTTTTGGGACCCGATCTGGCTGCCAAAACTTCCAAGCATCTTTCCGAGGGATTTCAAAAACTTCCAAGCGTTTTTCCATCGGTTTTTTGTACGATGAACTACACCGTTCTTGGTTCCCAAATCCCACACCTCAGCAAAGAAACACACAAAAAGACAAGCATGACCGTTCACTTACGCTTGAAATGTGAATGCTCAGTGGCTTGCCTGTTCATTTCAGCTTGAACTGTGAATGCTGTACTCTCCTTCGCTGAGCATCTGCACAGGTCAGCCATCGCTTGACATGGCATCCACATCCACCACCACACGGCGATACTTCTTGGGTTGAGGTTGCGGTTCAGGGTTGTCACTGGATGATGAGGAAGAATCTGAGGCACTTGCTGTGGAGGCACCAGATAGGTGCACAACATCATCATCCGAATCATTATCCTCAGGACTGCTACTGCTCCCACTATCACTGCTGCTGCTGCTGCTGCTGCTGCTGCTGCTGCTGCTGCTGCTGCTGCTGCTGCTGCTACTACCACTGCCACGAGGGCACACAGGTTGCTGCTCAATGTCGCTATCAACAATGGGTACACGCGCCAACTTCGTACATCTCATGGGTTGAACACGCTGCTGCTCGTTCAAACCCGTAGGACCTTGAAATGAAGCAGCACTGTCCTCGCCCTCCGAAGGGGGTACAATATCAACTGTCGCAGGGTTAGAAACTCTGCTTTGAGGGATGGGCCCCACACGTCCCTTACCCTTTCCCTTGTCCTTCAGCGCCTTACGGCATGCAGCACAGGACTTAAATGTGGCACGGCTCTTCAAACCCAGTTTGGGCCACTTGCAGACAGCTTCCCTGTCCAGTGGTACCCATTGACAGACACCACGCTTTGAGCCACAGGTCCCACACACACATACCACATCACTCTCGGGATTGGCACCTGGAAAGGTGCATTTCACCGAACGGGTGTCTGGGTGCATATATAGGGAGCAACCACCTCCATCCTGGAAATGCAGCAAATGCTCTAAGGGGCGTTGGAAGACCACATGCCACACGGCATTGGCAGCAACCATGCACGCCTCCAGAACAACGTTTCGTTGCACGGGTGCCCAAATTTTGGCACAGGGGATCTTCTTTTTTTTCTGCACGAACTTTTGATACAGCTCATGCTTCAAACTTTCACTAATACTGGCATCTTGCCTGGTACTAGTGACGGGGGCATATCTCTTGGCCACCCTGAGATCCCGCTCGCCGGCCTCATCGGAATACAGCATGGGTGTTCGTGGATTAAACCATGTGTGGGACCACCCATGCATATATAACGTTGCAGTGCAACCTTCTTCAGCAAAGTCGGGGATGATGTGCACAATATATGTGTACAACATCCCCATAGCTTGCCATGTGACAGTTGCCAGGTTATTACAACCATAGCATAGATGCACCATGTGGCAAAATGCCACCACCAAGGAATGGAAAGGCAGGGGGAGCATCATACCCCCTTGCTAGTCTGCCCATGACTGTGCGGGCCTCGCGACCTGTGAGGCTAATGCCTGCCTGGAATCTACCTCGTACGTGACGCATGTGCTGCCTGCTGTTAGGTGGCAAAGATCCAGGATCATACCTCCTTGCCACATGTGCTATGACCTGGAGCAGGTCATGTAGGGCGCTAGTAGTGTTCGACCTATGACACCCAGGATCCTGGAGGCTACTCCTTTGGTGTTGTGCAATACAGGTTGCACAATATATACCTCTTCCAGGTTAGAAACCCCCTGAAACTTATGGGACCCACGCACACCATTGAGACATCCCCCTTTGTGCAAAAAGAGTTCTCCCGCCCCATCCTTATTCACCCAGGGACACGCCACACAGCCCTTTTGCCGGCACTCAGACCACAAATGGTGGTGATCGGCAGTGATTGCCCCGAGCCTTATCTGCAGGGTGGTGTTGTACACTGCACCAGCATACTTCATACGTTGCTTAAATTTACAAGAAGGCAGGGCTTGTAAGGCCTCTGCACGTTTGGGTAGCCACTCGCAATCACTGACCTTGGGAAGCTCTTGCCAGGTCAACATGTCTGTGCACCTAGGCACATTGCCAGACATTGGGAACCAGTGTCCCTGGAAATCAATTATACTGATTTTTGTGTTAATATTTGGACGGCCCCGGGGCTGGTAACCGTCTGCGTAGAGGCCTAAGGTCAGGGTGGCATGGGGTGGTGGGGGTTTGTGCCGGCCTTGGGCAGCCAATGAGCCACAGTTCTGTAGAAGTAGGTGGCACAGCTGTGGTAACAACTTCCTGATGTCCAGGGAGTAGTCCACTGCAGGAAGATGCAGGTCCTCCTGTTGCCTTAAAGCAACCATTGACCAACCAACCCCTGGTTGGAGATGGTCTAAGGTGCGCAAGACAGCGGCTGGCACCACATGCTCATGGCGAAGGCGAAGTGCAGCAGCCTGCAGCACTCTGGTGCTTGGGTGACTGATGTGGCCTGTGTGGTAGGCAAAGGGCCAAGGGACCTACGCACAACTGTGAAGGTGCCACTTGGGGGGCGCTGTAGCTGGTCTAGGTCCTTGGCCTGCAAGGGGGTGGCCGTGGGGAAGTTCATGGCAAAGGCTGACACCATGAATTGATCAGCTGGAATAGGGCATATGCTGGCGAATGCCTCCAGCTTGGAGATCTCCCCCTTCACCCATATAGCATGGTTGTTCACAACAAATTCATGGTGAAGCATGGTGCCTGGGAAACAGACGATTGCAGTAGGCCACTGTTTTGGTTTGTTTCAAAGGAACCATGTATGGAAAGCCGCAACGAGTACCTTTCACCAGAACCTTGAATTGCCAGGATTGCTCCAACCAGTTTCGAGATCCAAGGGTCCAAAGTGTGCTCGACTATCCGCCCCCTCACTCTGCACCACGGTTTTGCTTGGTTTCAAAGGAACCATGTATGGAAAGCCCCAACCAGTACCTTTCACCGGAACCTTGAATTGCCCGGATTGCTCCAACCAGTTTCGAGATCCAAGGGTCCAAAGTGTGCTCGACTATCCGCCCCCTCCCTCTGCGCCACTGTTTTGCTTGGTCTCAAAGGAACCATGTATGGAAAGCCCCAACCAGTACCTTTCACTAGAAGCTTGATTTACCTGGATTGCTCCAACCAGTTTCGAGATCCAAGGGTCCAAAGTGTGCTCGACTATCCGCCCCCTCACTCTGCACCACGGTTTTGCTTGGTTTCAAAGGAACCATGTATGGAAAGCCCCAACCAGTACCTTTCACCGGAACCTTGAATTGCCCGGATTGCTCCAACCAGTTTCGAGATCCAAGGGCCCAAAGTGTGCTCGACTATCCGCCCCCTCCCTCTGCGCCACTGTTTTGCTTGGTTTCAAAGGAACCATGTATGGAAAGCCCCAACCAGTACCTTTCACCAAAACCTTGATTTGCCAGGATTGCTCCAACCAGTTTCGAGATCCAAGGGTCCAAAGTGTGCTCGACTATCCGCCCCCTCACTCTGCACCACTGTTTTGCTTGGTTTCAAAGGAACCATGTATGGAAAGCCCCAACCAGTACCTTTCAGCAGAACCTTCGTTTGCCAGGATTGCTCCAACCAGTTTCGAGATCCAAGGGTCCAAAGTGTGCTCGACTATCCGCCCCCTCCCTCCGCGCCACTGTTTTGCTTGGTCTCAAAGGAACCATGTATGGAAAGCCCCAACCAGTACCTTTCACCAGAAGCTTGATTTGCCCGGATTGCTCCAACCAGTTTCGAGATCCAAGGGTCCAAAGTGTGCTCGACTATCCGCCCCCTCCCTCTGTGACACTGTTTTGCTTGGTTTCAAAGGAAACATGTATGGAAAGCCCCCACCAGTAGCTTTCACCAGAACCTTGATTTGCCCGGATTGCTCCAACCAGCTTCGAGATCGAAGGGTCCAAAGTGTGCTCGACTATCCGCCCCCTGCCACAGGCACAACAAGCACAGCTGGGCTGGAGGCATGAATGGATGCCAACAGGCATTTCAGGTGCAGCTGCAGTTCATTTCAGTGCCTCGAATGGGAATATATGCCTCCCTCTCAGTCCTCCCCCTCAGACTCAGGCTCAGGCTGAGGCTGTGCCTTGTGAGAGGCCTTGGCCTTGGTCTCAGGGGGCACAATGAGGAGAATCAACTCCCCTGGCCCGGAATCACCCCCGTGGATGAGGGGGAAGGACCTCATCCAATTGCGAGTTCGGTGGGCAGTCCCCTTCACATAGTCAAGGACAGTCCTGACCTGTGTGACTATGCGAAGGGGCAGTGACCCCTGGTCTGTGCCCTGCCCTGTGCCACTCCAGCCTACATATGGGCTGCGGCTGGTCTTCTTCCTCCTCTTACCTGCAGGGGCCCCAGAGTCAGGGGCCGCCCGCCCTCTCTTCACGCCTGTGGAGGAAGCAGGCACCTAGGAATCCGAGTCAGATGACTCAGGGGCCACCTGCCCTCTCCTCACCCCTGTCGAGGAAATCGGCACGTCTGAGTCAGATGGCTCAGAGTCTGAAACCACCTCCTCCTTCCCCTTCCCCTTCCCCTTCCCCTTACCCTTACCCTTCTCCTTCCCCTTCCCCTTACCCACTGCAATCTCTGCGGCGGAGTCTGAAGAGTCTGAATCACCCCCCCCCTTCACCCCCCCCTTCCCCTTCCCCTTACCCTTACCCTTCTCCTTCCCCTTCCCCTTACCCACTGCAATCTCTGGGGCAGAGTCTGAAGGGTCTGAATCACCCCCCCCCTTCACCCCCCCCCTTCCCCTTCCCCTTCCCCTTCCCTTTCCCCTTACCCACACCAGGGATAGCAGGGCCAGAATCAGGGTTCGCGATGCAAAAAAGTACCACAATGGGCACCATGTTGCCGGAGAGGGGGGCAAAGGGGACAAGCCCTTTGCCCCCCCCAACCGGGGCCAACTGCCCGGAGACTTCTTTCATCTCCTTCAGGGCCTCAGGGCCCCAGCCGGTGCGGTGGCACTTCCGGTTCCCTTTCACCTGGGCCCATGCCACAGTTTTGTCCAGCAACTCCCGGCACTGGTGCCCCCACATGGCAAAATGGCTCAGGGCGGGGGGGGGTGTCCCAAACACTCACAGGGTGGCTCATGTGCCACAAAATTATCTTAACCGCCACATACATGCAGTTGTGGCGGTTGCAGGAGTCGGGGGCGGTGTGCATCCTCACCGAAACCCCCCTGTCCCTCAGCTTCTGGGTGCACGACCTTGAAACAGCCGTGGCTGCAAGGTCGTACACCTCCCAACCCCCAGGATGCCCTGCAAAAACCACCCCATGCAGGAGCTCTTCCTGGTGTCCCCCTGTCACCTCCCATTTCCCAAAGGGGGGGAGGGTGCTGGGGGGCATCTTGGGGAGGGGGGCCTTAAGGAGGCGGCATTTTTTTTGCCTCCTCCCAAGCCCCCCGCATCTGCCCCAGCAGATCCTCTGCCCTTCCCTGCTGGGCAGTAGCTGCTGCCCGCAGCTTTCCCTCCCTGCTCTTCACCCCCTGCCCCCCCTGCCTCTTCCCCCCCACCCCCTCCCGGACAGCCTGCTCAGCCTTCTTAAAGGACTGGCAGGCCTGCTCAAACTGCCCTTTCAACTGCGAGTACCGATCAGCTGGTGATCGGTACTCCTTGAGGACCAGTTTCCTCAACTGGTCCGGAACCCCCAGCTCCCCACACACTGCCACACTCCGATCAAAAATGGCCAGGTCCAAAACCACCTTGGGGGGATCAATGGTCGGGTCCGATAGACTGAATGTCCCCGCCATAGACAATTCCAGCCATTAGTCCAGCAGTACTGTGTAGCTCAATCAATGCACGTGTCCCCTTCTTGGTTGGGGTGCTCCACTATGTAAGGTACAGCGAGGCGTTTCTTGCGGTTAGCTCTGTGGGTCACTTGTGTGCTTGTCCTGTCTGCCGACTCTAGTGAACAACCAGGATCAATAAAAAAAGCAGTCGTCCTTAAGGTGTGGACTGCATTCACTTGTTTACGTGCGAACTGACTGGGCTGCAAAGCATGGCACTCACTCGGCCTTTCCCCGTCAGTTGCTATTTAGTTTCAAGAAGTGCAGGGGGTAACATACAGATTCAGCAGGGGGGGGGGTACATACAGAAGATAAAGTATAAGAACAAGTGTGACGTGTGGGCCGTGTGCAATCTGTACTGTAAGAAGGGTGTGGCGTCATGTGTTAAGGTCCTCGTCCACAAAGGCCTGCACCACATGCTGGTAAGCTGAGACCAGACGGGGCAGCCCCATGCACCACAGCCGCATTGTACCCTTGGGAACACCATAAATGCGTTGTGTTGTGATGCCGGTTTTCAGCGACCTATTGGTGTCCACGTCCGTGATGACAACCGTTCGTTCCATGGAGTGTACTCCGGCGTGTCTTTTCGACTCTGGCTGGCGACTCACAGGGTGCGGGACGTGCCGTTCGAGCCTGTGAGCCAATGCGGCAAGGAGACTGAATTGCTTTTGATCTGGTATAGATGGGACAAGCGTCCATGTTCGGTAACTGCTGGATGCTGCTGCTAGATGCTCCGTGACGGTCACATCGTGGATCAGAATGTGGTCCTGCCTTCTCCGCTTTTGTTTTGTCCGTTCAGGATCAGACGACCTGCGTCCCCGCTTCCTCTTGCGGGAGGAATCGCCGGGTTCCATTGTGGCCGCAGCGATGCAGAGGTAGGCTAATCAGAAAAAAGGGAGAGGGTTCGGGGGGGTAGGGCAGGGGATCGCTTGTCTACCTCGAGGGCTGGGTGACGTCCGTGTGTTGCCCTTGCGACCGCTGTGGGGGTCTCCCGGCGTTTTGGAGGGGGGGCACCCGGTGGATCCAGCCGGGCTTAGCGGCTGGCCTCCGTGGAGCACGACCGCACGCTTGGCTGGCTGGACGCTTCCCCGGAGGTGTTCCACGTGTCCGTATCACTGTCACTGTTGGAAGGGGTGCTCACACCCCCGTCAGACAGAAGTGTGAGGTTAAGAGCAGTGAGTAGGTGATGCCCTTCCGCAGAGGGTGCCCGAAGAGGTGACTCGTGCAGGGGAAAATCCAGTCGTTTAACAACAGGCGAAGTTGCTTCCAGTGAGGAGAGTTTGACTCTTTTGGGCGCCGCCGGGGTGCCCGTGTGGCAGAGTTGTAGCTGTGGCGTGCGGGGGTGTGGGTAGCGGGGGTGGAGCTGCCCTGCCTTGATCGGCCAGGCGGTCTGCCTCATTGTTGCCCTCGATGGTCACATGCGAGGGGACCTTGATCAAGTGTACGGTGCGTGAATTGTTGTCAAGTTCCATTAGCAGTTGTTCCCACAAGGGGACATTGGAAACTGGTCCCGACGAGCCGACCCACCCCCGCAGTCGCCAGCGCCAAAATGACGTATTGTGAATCCGTGCATAGTGCAATGTCACCTGTGTGGAAGATTTTAAGTGCTCTAATGACCGCCAGGAGCTCGGCGGAATTGTGGGTTTGCCGGTACTCATCCGGGACATATGCAGCGATGCTGGTGTGATGCTCACAGAAAATGCCATACCCTGCTAGCCTGCCTGCCGGCCCCTCAACAGCGGAGGAACCGTCGGTATAGACTCGCGGGATGCCTTGGTCCTGTAGGTCCTGTAGGACTTCCTGCAGCTCCTCTGCTTTTTCAAGTTTGCGCATTTGTCGTGCTGTGGCGCGCGCCTTTGCTCTGGTGGGTGGGGGGGTTGGGGGGTTATTGGGAAATGAGGGGACCGAGTCCGGTTGCTCTGCCATGGGCAGTGCGGTGGTGCACGAGCGGGACGATCGGCGCAGCTTGGTGAGGAACCAGGTGTGGATCGTATCCGGGATGGGTAGGTAGCGTGGGCACGAGGACCAGAGGTTTAGGACGTGATACCAGTGGTCAGAGAATTTGTCCCACGTGACCCTGAAAAATGGCTGGTGTTTTTTGGTGCATCGTAGCGACCAGTTGGTGATAACGGCGGAGCAGCCCACAAGGCCTGCTGGGGTGCTCAGGGAGGCCGCAGGGTCCTCTTGCAAAAGTTGGGAAACGTTAAAAGGTTGGAAGCCCTCTGGCCTGAAGACCTGATTAATGAATGCAAAAGATTTTTGAACAAATTGGCAGTGATACAGTGTATGTGCGACGGTTTCTAGTTCCTGGTCAACAGGGCACCACACCTCTAGCGGTTTCCAGCTCTGCTGTCGTTGGCCTACAGGGAGCCTGGACCATGATGCCTTATGAATAAAGTCCTTGTGCCGCGGTGGAAGGTTGCAGCGGTGGAAGGCTGCCCAGACTGAGTCCGGCTGGAGTGGTTTCACAGAGTATGGTTGTGAAAAAAGCTCCGCCACTGGTGCTCGTGTCCATGCATACCAAAAGGTAAGGTCCGGGAGGGGTTGGGGGGGCAGTGCAAAAGTGGGCAGGAGAGAGGCAGGGAGCAGTGGTTGATCCACCTGGAGGCGGTGCCGATAGACAGGTTCCCAGGTGGGAGCAAGCATGGAAAAATAAGTGGGTTGTTCAAGCAATTGTCCAATTGTTAAAACTCCTTGGCGGATGAGGCGGGGCGAGAAGTAGGTGTGGCAGTGTTCATTCAAGAAAAAGGTCGAGTGCCACGCTGGGGCATCGCCGGGTAACTGGGCGGGGTGTTCAAAGTGCACATCTTTTTTAACCAGTGAGAAAGCGCGTGCACACCACCCCAGGAAAGGCATGGTCTGTTTAACAACATTTGGTCCTAGCTGAAAGAAAGGCAGTGATGCCGGGCTTAGGATAATACCCAGGTCGGCAGCAAATGGCTGGAATGACGTGTGTAAAATACTGGGAACGCTCAGTGGGTCTTTAACGTAAGCCACAAGTGCTGATGCATGCTGCCAATACAGGAAGGTTTCCGGTGCGGCCAGATTGTATCCCCCCTTGTGCAGAGGGTGGGAGAGAATGTCCAGCGTGATGGACCAGGAGTTGAGCTTTAATGCAACCTGGTAGACCGTGCGCAGTGCGCTCACCACAGGGTCCGAGGGGAAGACCACTCTCGCTGGATAAATCAGGAGGGGGAGAATCCAGAGTTTCAGCAGGAGGACCCTTTCAGCTAGCGATAGGTCCCATGACTGCATTGCAAAGGCCCGACCAATGGCCTTTTGCGATGCATGGGAGGATGCCACTTCTGGCGTGACATGGCCAAACTCAATCCCCAGGTATTTGTAGCTGTCTTGGAACTGCAGACCGGTCGAGAGTAGCTGGACTTTCAAACTCTCTGTCCAGTGTCCCTTCAGAAGGATGGCTGACTTTTTGTGGTTAACCATCAGGCCTAAGTATTTAGAAAAGGCTTTGAGTGAGCCCCAGACTATTAGGAAAACAAAGACAGCTTGCGCTGGTTCCCCGGTCACGATGATGAGCAGATCATCCGCATAGAGCAGAATTTGTACCGTGTCAGAGACAGAGGTCAGCTTCTGAGCCAGTGGTGAAATCAGCATAGCGAATATAGAAGGAGAAAGGGGGCAGCCCTGCCGCACACCCGAGGCTGGGGAGAATCTGTGCTGGGGCATTACTCCTCCTCTTACCAGTAAACAAATTGGAGCAGCAAAGAGATTCATGAGCAGATTAACTATCGGTAGCGGAATACACATGTCGACGAAAAAGGTCTTGGCAAAAACGTGAGAGACCGAGTCAAAGGCTTTGCTGAAATCCACTGGGCAGAAAATACCCTGCGGCGTTTCCGCAAACGTACCAAAGGCCTGCCAGAGATTATCGAAGATATAGCGGCCTTTAATGAAACCTTTTTGTTGGATCGGGGTGATGGCTGCAATGAGGTCCTGCAGCTGCAACGCCACAATGTTCGCTACCCATTTGTTGCAAAAGTTTTGGAGCACCAGGGGTCTGAGGTCCTGCACACCGGGCAGACCTGCCGTTGGAATAGGATTCAGCATGGCCATGGACCAGGCTTCAGGCAGGGTAGGATTATCCAGCAGTGATTGATAAATTTGGTGCATCAAAGGAACAAAGTGTCCCGAGAAACACTTATAAATAGCTCCTGTAAAACCGTCAATGCCCGGAGAGGAGGTCGCACTTAGGGCGTCAAGCGCCGCATGCACCAGGTCAGCTGATGCTGGGCGAATGAGTAACTTGGCCATGTCAGCCAGAGGTTTACCCTTAAAGAAAGAGCGTAAGTACTCCGAAACCTGAGGGGAGGAGAGCCCTGAGACGGACATTTTGTCAGACCAGAAACCCAGCAGCTATTGTGCTATCGACTCGGGGTCGGGGAGAACCTGGCCCGTTTTGCTGCAGAGCGTGTGCAGTTGCCGTTTCACCTGTAGCTGGCGGGTGAGGCGCCAGATTTCTTGCTTCCGGCACCACGGTCAGGTTTGGGGGCATCTGCCCAATTGGAGCACGATGCTCCACTTGCTTGCGGGGGGTCACGGCCCCCCGAGTGACCCACACCACCACCCCCTCCCCCCCTGGCCCGTAGCGTGCCCCGGCCGCGAACCAGGACACTGTCTTCTTACTCAGCTGTGCAAGCACCATCCGGACTTGCACAGCTGCAACAGCCGCCAACAAAGCTGCGCAGTGGGCAGCCTGCATGGCCTTGGGGTCCTCCGCATCTTCTGCTGCGGCGGCGGGCCCTGCTGGTGCTGCTCCTGCTGCTCCTCCGACTGCTGGCGCCTCCCACAAAGTGGGGGTGGCTGGCGAAGGGTTGCTGGCACCGGCACTGCTACCGGCGCTGGGGTTCCCACTCCCAAGTTCGGCCAGTCGACCCGAGGAGATGGGGACGGCGGCAGGAGCTGGTGGCTGGGCGCGGGCAGCCAGGGCAGCAGAGATGGAAGACATCAGAGCGAAAAAGAGGGCTGATGAAGACCCAACACAGTGCATCCCCAACTTAGGCAGGGGGGGGGGCTTCTGCGGTCTCAACCTGGCCCTGGACCTCACCCTTGGCCTGCAACCATGCACCTAAGATGGTAAGTCGCTGCCGCTTTGGTGCGCCCTCGGAGGAAGGTTTGGGGGCTGGGGCCAAAAGAAACTCAATGCCCCACAAGACACCGTGCGCATGGTACGTGGGTTGCTGGTCTGTTCTGAAAACCTCACCGTCGGGGGGGGTAACCACCTTTTCCCACGTGCCTGAGGGGGCTTGGTCCCACACCCGCCAACCGTCCTTTTCCCCGAAAACCTCTACCACATGTGCAAGTGTGATGGTGGCTCTGAGGGCGTTGTGAATCGTTGCATGTGGGGACTCAGAGAAGGCATCGCTTATGATAACCCTCAAAACCTCGAACGGAACATGAATAAATGAGAGGGGGGGGAACTGCACGTTGCAGGTTACTACTTTTTTGGACCGCTTCTTGATCTTGGCCTCTTTGAACCAAGTAACTACATCGCTCTGGGTCCACTTTAACTCGCGAATGGTACTGTCCGGGTGTGTGGACAGTATTGATTTCAAGTACATGTAATGTACACGCAGCCTCTCTTCAGATTCCTCTGCAAAGGTCCGGTCCGTGTTGTATTTCGGATCCGGACCAACAATGCAGAGAATTCTGTATTGTACACCGTACGAAGTCTCATGTTTGCTGGGGCTTGTCTTGCCCAGAGCCTCCCGTGTCGTCAAGACAGGGATTGAAAAATGCTTGTGCATAAGCACAGCCAGCAAGGTATCCTTCGGCTGGATGCGGTATGCATCAGGGACGACCCTGTCTAAAAAAACCCTTAGCATTCTGGGTTCAATGGTCTCTGACGGCTTATGCCGCAGGCACAGTGCTGCTAGGGCAGTGAGGCGCGATTGTGTATCACCCGGTTCGGGAACTTCGGTATTGGCTGTGTCCGCGTCAATGAGCTCGCCCTCAAGCTCCAAATATGGTTCCGGGAGCTGCTGAACGGGCTGGGGGGGCTGAGCGGACGAAGACGGGGCACTAGCGGCACTGCCTTGACTATCAGACATGTCTCTTGCAGGTGACAAAAAGTGTTCTGAGCACAAAAATGGAATACATTAGTGAGTCTACTCAAAGGGGCCTAGGTGAGAAAGCGACACACATGCAAAAAGAAAACCACAAAAGCAGGCACAAAGCTTCACAAGGCACAAAGGGCAAACATTCATCAGCTTGAGTACAGTGTTCTCGATGCAAGTTTGTAGGCAAAGCAGCCACCAAGGATCAAACTGGCGTTGCACATGTCAAAAGCAAAAGTCCAAATTCACAAAGGAGCACAAAGGGGAAGCAATCATAAGCTTGAGCACAGTGTTCTCCATGCAGTTTTGTAGGCAAAGCAGACAAAGGGTAGACAAACATTACCTTCAACTTGCTGTTCTCCGTGGCATCTTGCAGGCAAGGTAGGCACCAAGCATCCAACCAAAATTCCACTAGGTTCGGGCTGAAAAATTTCTTCCGAGCTCCCCCGGCACGGTCGGCTGGGAAGCCCATGGAACATTCCTACCGATATTGGTTGCGTTTTGGGACCCGATCTGGCTGCCAAAACTTCCGAGCATCTTTCCAAGGGTTTTGGAAAACTTCCAAGCGACAAACCGAAGCATGTCGCATGCACGTCGGTACAGATTTCCTAAAATTGCCACCGGTAACCGGACAATATTGGTCTCTCTTCCAATGTTCTATGCTGGGCACCGGTGGTACATGTGGAAGAAGTATCAAAACCTACTCTCAAACAACGATGATGCCCCCCTAGTATCACAAAGTATGGGTCTGCAGTACGGCCACACGCTCAAATAGTTGCACTGCACTTGCACTGCGCACGCACTGCGCTAAATGTGCTCCCCCATATATAGGGGGCTTTTTGGCAGTGCAAAGTGTCCCCATGCCCATATATAAGGGGCTTTTTGGCCGTACAAAGTGTCCCCGTGCCCACATATAGGGGTCTTTTTTTTGGCTCCGACCAAGATGAGCTAGCGTAGCCTGCTCACTTCACAGTACTTGAGGCGACCCCTCGGGATCAAGGTTCAGAGTTGTCTAGGGGTCTTTTTAGGAGTGCCATGTGCCACCATGGGGGAATGTTTGCCCCCCGCACGCCCGGCGCGCTACTTTTCTATTAACTATACCCACTTCAGCGCCTCATGTTTGGACTGACCAAAGCAACTCGGCCGCCACGCAAGATGAGGCAGAGGATGAGGCGGAAGTGTGTGTGTTGTGTTGCCAAATGACAGTTGGAGTTGCTGAATTCACAGATATTGCTTTATTATGCAACGTGCTTTGTAGGGAAGGTGTGCAGTGCAATGTGGTCTACTTGGGGGGCTTCTCCATGAGAGGGTAAATATGGGGCGGGACATGCTCCCATGGTCCGTAGGGGGGCGGGTTGCTTGCGGATGCAAAGCTGTGTAAAATGGGGTCACCATGATGCTCCTAGTATCTCAACGTATGGGTCTCTAGTACAGCCAGACGCCCAAATAGCTACACTGCGCTAAGTGCGCCCCCTTAGTGCACCCACTAAAAGGCCAGTAGTAGGGCACGGGTCCAAAAAGATGCCCGGCGCGGGCCCGGCGCGCTAACGTTCCCCCCATGCCCATGTAGAGGATAGAGGGGGCTTGTTGGCAATGCAAAGTGTCCCCAGCATCGTGCATGTGACTTGTTTTGGGGGTACTTTGTCCATGACATGGTACTCGAGACAACGTTTCAAAATCAAAGTTCAGAGCTGTCCGGTGCTACCCCCCCCCGCCCCTGCCCCCCCCGTCCTGCCTGAATCCGAGGAAGATGGTGCCCCGCCAACCCTAGGTGGGCGGTTGCCAAGTGAGCCCCCCCCCCCCCCCAGCGGTGACATGTGGCTGTATCAAGTGGTGAATGTGCCTAGGGAAATTGCGCGGGCAACAACATGCAACGCCAAAAAGAGATCAAGGCTGATGACTAACTTGAAAGTCCGGTCCGAGGTGCCTTTCGCCAAAGGCTGCAAGCAACATGGGCGGTGTACACACCGTACCTCTCTGTTGACGCCCCTAACCTGAATGAGATAAATCAGACAAAGCAAGCACTGCCTAAATAAGATAAATCAAACAAAGCAGGCACGGCGGCGTGTAACGTCAGTGGTACAGAAAATGGAACACCGCTCTTCACCAATGGACTTTGGAGTCTCTTGGACAGGAAAGAATTCACTTTAGGGAGCAATACTCCATGGGGCCATCGCCATATCTACACCGAACGTGACATCAGCGACAGGCCATTAAGGTAGTTAGCCGGACGCACGGGCAGGTCTTTGCCATGGCAGACGTGAGGCGGGCAGGTATGCGCGCGGCATCAAGGAAGCGCGGGCCCCGTCCATCGGAGGCGGCGCTGGCGGGCGCGGCGAGCGTCCATACCGTGACGACCGTGACAACCGTGACAACCGTGATGCGGGAACTCGGCTGCGCTGCGGCGCCCCAGGGTCCCCCAGAGAAGGGTCGCCATGCCCTACCGGGATGCCCCCAGGAGAAGGGTCGCCATGCCCTGCCGGCGGAAGTGGCACGTGCCGGCAGCGCGGCGCGGCTCAGAGCCGTCATCGCCGAGGTAGCCACGGAGCGGGCATGCACCAAGGACGCGGCGATGGTCGGGCTATCCGAGGACTACAGCATATTTGGGGCGGCACCGCAGCGCCGTATTCGAAGGACATGGACGCCGACCCCGCGGCCGCGGCGAAGCGGGACACAACAGGCACAAGGCTTAGAGGGCGCTAGCCCGGCGCGCTCGACGCGGCTCTGGCGCGAGCGGCACGCGACACCCCCGTGACGACCGTGACGCGGGCACTCGGTTGCGCTGCCGCGCCGCTGCGTCCCCGGGAGAAGGGTCGCCATGCCCTGCCGGGATGCCCCCCGGAGAAGGGTCGTCATGCCCTGCCGGCGTAAGCGGCATGGGCCGACAGCCTGGCGCCCGCCGAGGACCCTCTCGCCAAGGACGACGCGGGGTCGCTCCCAACAGCGCGCGGGGCCTGTCGCAGAGGGGCGCAGGGGAGACTGCACAAACTGCTCCTTCCCCTGCCAACTGCGGGGGTAAAGACCCTGGGCTGCACCGCATTAGCCCTCTTCCCCAACAGGGGTCAAGTGGTCTTGTCCGTGAGGTTATCCTCTCTCCCCACCGTCCTCCCCTCCCATTCCTCCCCCCCCCTGCCGGATAACAACGATTTGGGCACCGCGCTCCAGCCACTGCCGACGGTACAAAGCCCGGGGGCGGCCTTGCCTGATTCCTTTAGCGCGGGCAGTGCCGTCTCACTGTCACAACATCGCCCAGAGGTGGTTGTGTTCTTCAACGCGTCCCTCTCGCGGCAAGTGCGTGGAACCTGCCCGGGCCCTATTGGCTTGCTAGCCGCGCGGGGGTCCCCCCCCCCCCCCCCCGCTCGTAGTCTGCGGCGATGTGGAGCCTAACCCGGGGCCGCGGACCACGCCCCGTCTGACCCCAGGGGGGCTACTCCTCCGGCTAGCCCTGGTGCTGGCCCTGTTTCTGTTGCTGCCCCCCCCCCCCCCCCCACCCCACGGTGTGTGGGACAGACGGGGGCAGAGGGGAGAGGCATGGGACGAAGCGGCGGGCACCGGACGTGGTGGGGGGTGCACTCCGCCGATCGACCGCCGCGGTTGCTGCGGCCGGACCGACAGCCCCCGCTAATGACGTTGCTGCCAGGGGGGGGGGACATTCATCTGCACCCCGGCCCGCTGCGTGTGGCCGTGAGCAACGTCACGACCGTGCGCCTGCACTGGGACACCGTGGCCGCCTGGGGCGTGCACGTCATCATCCTGACCGAAACCAGACTGACACTGGCGTGGCAGTGGGCGCTGCGGTGGCGGGTGCTCCAGCCGGGATGGCAGGCGTTCTGGGGTGAGCCGCTGCCCTCTAGAGGGGGAGGCATCTGGGACACCTCTGCGGGTGGCGTGGGGGTGCTAGTGCGGCAGGGCATCCCCGCGCGCGCGGCGGACCTACCGAGGCGGGAGCGGGACGACCCGCTGGCACATGAGCTGCGGCAATCATGTCGCTCGCTACACGTGCTCGTCAGTTGTGGATCGGGGTCCACCTGCCTCCATGTGCAGACCCTGTATGGGCACTTTAGCCGCCCAGTGGAGAATGGGGCCCTCGTGACGAAGGCCCTGGCATACTACATCGATGGCCTGCTGGTCGACACGCGGGCGACGACCACCCTGCGGAGGGCGTGGGCGCTGCCGGCGAGGGGGATACCCTCGCATGTGCCGAGCTGGGGCTGGAGCGGACGTCGTAGTGGGTCGCCAAGTTCGTGCGCCCCCGCCGAGTGGAGCTGCCGAAGAGAGATCCGGAAGCCCAGCTAGCGCTCGAGTATGCGCTGCTGGCACTGGGGCCCCAATGGTAGGCGGTGCTGACAGAACGCGACGTCGATGAGGCGTGGCGCTTTTGGACTTGGGCAACCGAGGAAACACTGTTGGCCCTGTCGCAACCGGACCTACAGGCCTCAGCAGTGAATACCGCCCAGCCGCTACCGGCTGCGCCAACGGCGCTGGAGCGGGGATGGGGCACAGGCCGGCTGGTAAAGCGCGTGCGCCTTTGCCCGAAACAGCGGCGCACCATGGGGGCACCGGAGACCACGGCCCTGGCGTAACTGAACGCGATCCAAGGGGCCCTGCGAACGGTGCGGCGCTGGCACGATTAGCCGGGGCGACCGATGGGGGCTGCGGCGGTGGCGGTCCTGCACGCGTGGGCGGCGGCGCACAGAATGATAACAAGACTGCAGGCGCGCGATGGCGCACATGCGGACCTTTGCCTGCCGGGTCTGACGACGCGGGCTCTGCCGAGCCTCGCGGTAGTGGGGACGCTGCAGGACGCCCTACGCCACAAGATACGCACACGGAGTGCGCGAGAGGAAGCACGCCGGGTCCGGGACTGGGAGCGTTGGCTTGAGACGAACTGGACGACCAACCGGGGGGCCGTCTACCGGTGGCTCCGAGGGGATGAGTTCACCCCCCCCGGTGGTCTTCCTGACCCGGGAGGACGGCTCCCCGACCGCGGACATCCGGGAGATGGACGAGCTGCTGCAGTTCGCGTGGGCCCTGGTGAACCGCAAATATGCGGAGCGGTAGGAGCCATGCCCGGAGGACTTCCTCCGCGCGTAGCGCCGCCATGTACGGGGCGTACCCATGCACGCCCAGCCGCTGACGGGCGAGCGCCTCAGCCGGCGAGCGCGCTGGATGAAGCCGTCGGTGCTGAGGCTAGACGGCTGGAGCCTGCAGGAGCTGCGCCAGCTCCCGATGCGCCTGCTGGATTGGCTGGCCAACCTCCTGGATTGGCTGGCCAACCTCCTGCAATTGGTGGAGGAGCGGGGGCGCTGGCCCTCGGCGTTGGCAGAGGGCTACACCGCCCTCATCCCAAAGGAGGGCCCCCCGGGCCCCCTAAACACACGACCGCTGACCGTGCTCAGCATGGTCTACCGGCTGTGGGCGGGGGCCCGACTGGAGGAGGTCATCGTGTGGCAGGAGGGCTGGGCCCACCCGCTGGCGTTCGGGTTCCGCCCCGCACCGGGGTGGCTGGACGGCGCCGCGGTGACCCAGGTCCTCCTGCAGCTCTGCCGGCTAAAGAGGTGGACGGTCTCGGGGATGAGCATCGACTACAAGAAGTGCTTCGATCTCATCCCCCAGGCCATCGTCCTCCGGGTGGCGGCCGAGCTTGGGCTCGACGCCGGAGTGCTCAGGGCGCTGGCGGCCATGTACCGGCAGCTGCGGCGGGACTTCAAGGTCGCCAGCGCCCAGGGATCCTGGTGGAGAGCGACAAAACGGCATCCTCCAGGGTTCCCCCCTGTCGGTCATCCTCATCAAAGTGCCGATGTTGGTGTGGAAGGAGGAGGTGGACTCCTTGGGCCAACAAGTGGCGATACGCACGCGGGGGATGCCGCCGACACGAGTGCTAGAGGCGGTGGGGGAGCCGGGAACACGGGAGGCCGTCGTGACCCTCCGGCCCGCAGGCCCAGGCTACGCAGCGGTGGCAGCGCAGGGCTACACCGATGACACCCAGGCCGTGGCACCCGGGGTCACCGGGCTGGAGCCGGCGGCAGCAGCGACGGAGCGAGGCCAACTTGGCAAGTCACATGACACCATCCCATCACGCAAAGCATCCAATGAATGTTTTTTGTCATTTTTTTGGGTTGGGGGTGAGGTTGAGGACAATTTTGCTTCATTTCCTTGTGCTCCGCAAAATTTTCCCGGGTGGGTCTTATATAGAGGTGTGAGTGAACTGTCTGTGGCATACTTGGAGGTATGCGGGCGACTCTTCAGTCACCCAAATCCCGTAATATCTCCGGCTTTTCTGATGAGGATAACAATTCGAAGAAGCTTTTTGTTGTTTTTCATTTGTGTTCGATACTGGCCATGATATATTGTCAATTGGTAAATTGACCTTTATTGTATGCAGTCTATATTGTTCTCCGTACATGGTTTGACTTGGCATGACGCTCGCTCCGCATGACCGGCCAGGAGGTGAACGTCGGAAAGTCGACCTCCTTCCTCGTGGGGTCGGACGAACCGACGCCCGTGCGGCTCCTCGGGGAGGCGCTGCCCCGCTCGGAGGAGTTCAAGCGGCTCAGGGCTGGGATTCGGCTCGGACGGTGGCGCAACACGGGCCCGGTGCTAGAGGGCCGAATAGACAAGGTGCAGAGCATGCTGACCCAAATGCCGCACCTCCCGACGTTCCATTGCCGGTCCACGGTGGCGGGGGCCCTCGTCCTGTCTACGGCCCTGCACGGCGTCGCGTTGGCGGCAGCCGCAGAGCGGACCCTGACGACCCTGGAGTCCAAGGTGGGGCGAGCCATATGGGGCGCCGCGGTGTTGGCGCGGGCGAAAGAGGTCATCTTCACGCTCCTGTCGCCAGGGCACCGGACGGCGCCCCACATGCGCGTCAAGTACGACCAGCTGACTTGGTTGACGCGCACGGTGCGGGAGCCGGGGCCCACCCAGGTGATGGTGCAGGCAATATGGGAGGACCGGGAACGCCCGCCCCTGACAGGGCCGGCCGGGCGCGCACTGCGGGTGCCGGCCCAGCGAGGGTGGCAGCCGCTCGAAGGGTGGTGGCAATGGGGCGTGCCGGGGCAGGACACACCCCTCTGCTTCCTGCGGCTGGCGTGGAAGGAGCTACTGCACCGCCTCCGGGACAGCCTGCAGTACCATGCCTTGCAAGGCCTGGAGGCGCGTCGACCAGCCACCTTCGGAGGCATGGGGGGGCGGATCGACCAGGACGTCGTATGGCAGGGCCTGCGCGTCGCCTCTTCGGAGTTGGAGCTATCCCTGCTGCATGGGCTAATCACGGGGGCCACGTGGACGGCAGCACAAGCAGGAACGCAGGGCATGAGACCCGGGACGGACTGCCCCTACTGTGGCGCTCCGAGCGAGGGGGAGGACCACATGCTCTGGCAATGCGTCTCGTGGGCGCAGGCGCGGGACCCATGGTTGCCATGGGTCCACAGCATGGCCGTAGGGGTACCACGGCTGGGCCCACCGGAGGCGTGGCCGGCGTGCCTGCGGCGAACGGGGCTGCTCCGCGGAGGCCTCCGAGGGCGCAGACAGCGCAGCGGTGCGGGAGTTCAGGCACCGCCTGTACGGCATGCATCTGGCGGTGCTCGCGTGCAGTCTGGATCGAGACCGGGTGCACAGGGACCAGCAGGGGACGAGCGCCGTGTTCACAGGGGCCCCGCGGACGGGGGGGGCGCGGGGGAGGCTACCCCTGGGGCCAGCTGAATGGCCCCCTACCGTGGCCGCCGCCGCGACAGCCGCTGCTGGCAGCCCCGGGGCTGCCGCCAAGGTGGCACTGGGACGCCGACTTTAAGAGGGACCTCCTCGAATGGACGTCCAGGCTCCAATGGCAGGTGCAGCCGGCGAGCGTCTCCTACGCGGAGCTGGCGCTCGACTTCGAGGCCACGGCCAACCGGGCGCTGCCGGCACCACCCGGGATGCACCTGCGCGGCACCACCCTATCGCTGCAGACTCGCGCCTCCGTGCTCCGGAAGGCGCTGGGATGGCTGCAGCGCCACATGCTGACGGGCGACCTGCCGCAGGGCCGCCACACTGGCACGTGCCGTGCCCTTATCCCGGTGGGGGGCCACTGTTGCCCGGGCCTCACAGCTCGGCCCTACTTCGCGGCCTGGGGGCCCATGTGACTGCTCTTACGCCGCCCGGAGATGCGCTGCGTCAGTGCGTGGCATGCGCGGCTGCGCGCGGCCGTTGGAGCGCGCCGCCCGCTAGGTCAGTTTTTGGACCACTACTTCCCTGCGCCGCACCAGGGGTACCACCCCCTGAGACCGTACCAGCGGCCGGAGCGGCGGCAGGTGGCCACAGCACGCGGACCGGCGCCGGCGCCGGCACCGCGGCAGGGTTTGGACAACGGGCAAGGCTTAGCGGGGGCCCTGGGCTCTGTGCTCTGTGGGTGCCATGGGGCGCCGACGTGCAGCCAGTGCCGAGCAATGCGCATCGGGGTGACCAAGTGTTGCCGCTAGCAGCACGGAGGGCACGAGGGCCCATCCAGCCAGCCCGTGGTGGTGCAGCGGCCCCAAGGGATGCGCCCGCTGGTGCCAGCGGCCCGGCGCTCAGCGGCGGTGGCGCTCCACGGTTGGCGGGCGACGCCGGCGAAGCGCCCAGCCCCGCCACCGGAGTGCCCGCGGGCAGCACAAGGCCGGTGCACGCAGCCGCCAGCAGTCACAGGCAAGTGGTCTCGAACCGATCATGACGAACTGGGCGCCTCGGGCAGCGGGGCAGTGATGACCGCCGCCGCAGAGGGTCACCGAGACGGAGAAGCCGGGGACCGAGAAGAAGGAGCAGAACAAGGAGTCAGGCGCGGCGACGCGCCACCGCGGGCAGCCCGGCGCCGGCTGGAGCCAGCGGACCCGATTGCGTGGCAGCAGCCCCCCCCCCCCCCCCTCCCCCAGCCAGACGCAGGTGAGCACGCGGCCGCGGCAATGGCAGCGGCAGCAATGGCGGCGATGAGTCGCGCTGAGAGTCCCCCACCAGTGGGAGGGGGGGCGGCTGCACCCCTGCGGGATTCGGTGAGGCACACACCGCGGGGGTACGGGGCTCGATGGGGCGCGGGTCACACAGCACGGGCGAGGGGAGAGCGCAGCACCCCCCCCCACACAACGGCGACAGGCCCCAGCCCCCGGCCCGGCGAGGCGAGCCCAGGCGGGCACGCTGCTGGCCCTGGGCTTCACGCGATAAGGGCCGTACCCCGCAGCCCACTTAGGGGGGGGGCACACCAGCACAGGGCACGGGCGACGACCCCCCCAGCAGCCAAGAGAGCGTCAGCTCCACCAGAGTGGCCGGGCGCGCGTGCACACAGCACGGCCGCGCCTCCTCCGAGTGTACATAGCCCCGCCAGCGCCGTCCTTCCGGCGCGCCGTACACCCATAGGGTGTGGCTAAAGGGACAAGCCATGGGCATCACCCGACCTGCACTTGGCGGCACTCTGCGTACATAGCGTCGAGGACAAGAGAAGACACGTGGGCCATTAAGGTAGTCAGATTGCCTGGACCTTGTACCCTCCCCCCCCCTTTGTCCTTCCCCACCCCAGGGAAGACGGTCCCCCGCCACCCCCTGAGGGACGGTCACCAAGTGACGGTCCCCCACCACCCCCCGGGGGACCGTACAGGCCTATGCGCTCGCCAGCGCCAGGAGAATTCTACTCGCCAAAGGATAGAAATTATGGGGAATTATGGCGAATTGTGGGGCATTGTGGGTTTTTTTATGGGATTTCATGGGGTTTTAGGGGGAATTATGGGGACTTATGGGGCATTATGGGGAATTATGGGGAATTATGGGGTTTTATAGTTTGCAAAGGCGGAACACAAGAATACTGCACAGAACTTGGGACGGCAGTAAAAAGTATCACCAAAACCGGTACCAATGCCGGCGATAGACTCTGACCCCGCCCTCCAAGAGAGCCATGGCTGCCCGCCTGCAACGCGGACACAGTCCCAGCACATAGCGGTCAACAGACGAGACTGACACAACGCAAGAACCCGTGAATGAATCGGTCCCCCTCTCAGCACGTCAGACTGCCGCCACATGAGGCGGTGATCATGCTCGACCCAACCACACGCAACCATTTAACCCGAGAAGGGCGGGGTGCAGGTGCACCCCCCCCCAAACAAAACTACACATGGCTGGGGTCCGGTGGGCGGATGGCCGATCCCAGAAGAGGAGCGGCTGCCGTGGGTGGGTGGGCGGGAAAAGACAGAAAAACTGCCTAAGAAAGGAGGTGCAAACAAAAGTTGAAACGAGGTTCAACTAGTGTTTGCAAAGGCGGAACACAAGAATACTGCACAGAACTTGGGTATTCATTCGCTGCCGTAACCCCTCCTGCCTCCCCCCCCAATCCCCAGCCATGCCCTGGAGCCATCGGGTACCCCCTGGGTGCACCGCCACCGGGGCACCTGAAGGGTGGATGCTGAGTCCTAGATACGAGAAGAGGCATAAAACTCCCCATGGGCCTTAGGGCCGGCACAGTAGGCACAAAAAGACCCACGGATGGCGATGACTACACATAGGCCA
This sequence comes from Eutreptiella sp. 'Long Island Sound 2002', assembly GCA_964036045.1. Classification (NCBI taxonomy): domain Eukaryota; phylum Euglenozoa; class Euglenophyceae; order Eutreptiales; family Eutreptiaceae; genus Eutreptiella; species Eutreptiella sp. 'Long Island Sound 2002'. The sequence goes on along the minus strand of OZ038387.1, from coordinate 11,907,902 downwards.
CCGCATTGCAGTTGCCATCCCTAGCACGACAGTTGAGTGCTGCCAGCGCAGCGTTTGCAAAACACAGGCAGGGCTGTGCCGGGGCACCCGGCCGCTCTGCAGCCGAACGGCCACGGCGCCGGGCGCCACCCGGCAGCTCCACGCTTGCAGTGCCACCACGATGCGGGCCTGGGGCCAGACGAACTGCACGCAAATCCCACTTACTAACCTCGGCCTAACAAGACCGGGCCGGGGCCATACATATACCACGACAACCACGAATTCATGACAGCATCAGCTGAAGCATCCCAAGAGTCGTCACACACAGTGCCCCATTGTCCATCGTGCAGCACTCTCACATAACCTGACAATGCATCAGGACCTCCTCAGGCCAAGATGGCAACAAAGGAATGGGCATGGATCCGCTGAGGCTCGCCCAAGTAGATGATCCCATCCCCACGGAAGACAGCGTCCTCGAGGCCAACTGCAAGGCCATGCTCAAAGGCTTCGCTGGAGGCGCCGTCAGCGGCATCGTCATCCGCGGGGCACCCTCAGCGTCTTCACCCCCTGCCTCCTCAAGGGCAACCTCGGCATCATCCTCTGCTCCATCCGCACCCACGACCTCAGTGGCATCCTCGGGAGTATCTTCAGCATCAACGCCTGCCCGATCTACAAGTGCAAGCTCAGAGGCATCACTCGAGACCTTGTTAGTGGTATCGTCATTCACACCCCTAAAGGCACCCCCAGCAGCGTCATCAGTGGCCTCCCCAGGAGTGTCCTCAGCATCCTCTCGGCGCCGTCTGCAAGGGCATGCTCAGAGGCATCTCTTGAGGAATCTTCAGTGGCATCGTCAACCGCAGCTTTGGGGGTGTCCCCAGAGGCCTCATTAGTGGCATTCCAGGGGGTACCCTCAGCGTTATCCTCATTGCCTTCCGCAATGGCGTCATTAAAGGCTTCCTCGGGAGTCCGCATCATCCTCTGTGCCGTTTGCAAGAGCATGGTCAAAGGCATCTCTCGAGGTACGGTCAGCAGCATCGCCACACGCTGCCTTGGGGGCATTCTCGGCGTCCTCGGCAGGGGCATGCTCATGGGCACGTGCCCAGGCGTTGTCAGTGGTACTTTGCTGCCCCCATGCCCGTTGGCGTTGAAGCCGTACTTCTGGGCCGTGGCTTTGAGCTCGCAGCCTGCCCAAAGGCCCATGGTGGGGAGTCATATGTCCCCCTAAAAAGACAGAAAAACTGCCTAAGAAAGGAGGTGCAAACAAAAGTTGAAACGAGGTTCAACTAGTGGTTTATATGGGGATTTATGGGCATGGGGAATCATGGGGAATTATGGGGAATTATGGGGCACTATGGGGTTTTATGGTTTTATGGGATTTCATGGGGTTTTATGGGGAGTTATGGGGAACTATGGGGAGTTCTGGGGAATTATGGGTAATTATGGGGAATTATGGGGGAAAATCCGGATGCGTGTGCAACACAAGTCGGGAAGACTTTCATTCACATGGCTTCATGTCAAATGGCCACGGGTGGCGCAACAAAACCGTTCATCACTAAACTTAAGAGTCCTTCTGCACAAATGACACTTTCTCCTTTTGCACTGTGCTCTTTGAACCGGCGGTAGGCTAAGCACCCAGTGGCAACAAAGGGGCTGTGGGTTCTTCACGGACCTTTTGCCTACAAACTACAAGTTCTTGCTGACCATTTCTGCATGTGGGCACTTACCACCCTCCTGTCTCTCTCGCTCCCGACGTGATGTGTTGTTGTCCCTTTGTTGCTGCTCGGCCTCAAAGCCGGGAGCAAAGTGGAATTGTGAAGTCAGGGAACGCTCCAAGAGCCGTTGGTCATGTTCATCGCCGATGATATGATCAATGACGTTTTGCTTCTTTGTACCGTTGATCTTGCAGTTGCACGAAATGCAATGCAGGATATCACCTTTCCACACTGCACCATAGCGCCCAAAGTCTTTCTCTATTGCCTTTTATGAGGGTCTGCGATGGGGGGGGGGGGGGCACAGAAGACGGTCTCTATGGCAAGCTTCAAGGATTGCAAAGGCAGATTTGCACACAGTTCCGGCACAGCGTCCTTAAAGAATGCTGCAGCACTGTCAATCATTTGGGGGCGAAACTTTGCAAGGTTGAGAATCAAATTTGCAGAGGGTCCTGGTACTGCAAATTCTGTGAGCCACATCTTTTGCCCTGTCGTACCACTGCCCACTGTCACAGCACGTGCACGTCCATCAGTAGCAGCATCTGGGCCTGCAACATTGCATGATCCAGCAACAGGACTACCCTCGGCGCTGCCACCTTGCGGTTGCACAACCTGCTGGGTAGCAGGAGGCGGTGGTGCAGCAATAGTAGCGGCCGAAGCAGCACTAGGTTGGGGTTCTGCGGACGCACTTTGTGCCTCGGATGCCACATTCTCATGCTCAGCAGCAGAAGCAGAAGCAACAACACAGCCATTAGGTGGACACACAACAGTATTGGCAGCATTGGGCAGCTCACCAAGACGTTGAACACCACCAATAGCAGTAGCAAAATTAGATGCACATGCTTCACGGTGGCCAGGTGGTACCAGTTGAAATGCAGTTGTGCACGACAGCCATCCTCCACCACGACGGCCCAAGCACCAACGGGGCCAATTTTAGTACTGTTGACGCACTTGATGTCTTGCTTCTTCATGACCCTAGCCGGATGACCCTGCGACAGGTACTCCCGGGGGGGTTTGTACAGATATGACAAACGAACGTACAAGACATTATTGAAAGCATGAATATCCGAATCTGACATGTCTGCGGTAATGATCACAAAAGGAATAAGAAAGACACTAGCATAAGCATAACCTAATATAAAACCCCATAATTCCGGATAATTCCCCATAAAACCCTATAATTCCCTATAATTCCCCATAATTCCCCATACATCAACCATAATTGTCCCATAATCCCGCATAGGGGGCGTCGTCGCACGGTGCGCGCACGGTGCGTGCACGGTGCGCGCACGGTTCAATGTTTTTGGGATGGTTGCCCAACTTGTACCCCGTTGAATGGCCCCCATAGAAACACACCCAGGGTCCTGATTTCTGCACCTTGCAGTCCATACTGGCATACCAGGATTCTTCAATTTTTCGTCTGATGCTTGTCAAAGGTTCCAGGGTCCTATTTTCTGCACCCTGCAGCCCCTATTGGCGTACCGGGAATTTTTTTTTTTGAATCTGATGCTTGTCACAGGTTCCAGGCTCCCAATTTTTGCACCTTGCACGCACCTCCGTAACAAACCATGCACACGCGACAACACAAGCGACAACACTGGTTGGGTTACGGGAATTTCAATTTCATCCGCCACAGCATTCTGGCTCATGATCATCAATTCTAGGGGCTTCAGCTCCCACTTCAGGTAATTGGGGCTCCAGCAAAGCGTCCATCGGCGCCTCATGGTGCACAGGTTGGGGGAATCGGTGCTCTCAGCAGTCACAATTGCAAACTCCAACCTCTCCTCGGGTGCATGCTCGTACAAGACCTCTTCACCACCCAATTCGTACCGAAAAGAGACGCGACGCCCACCTCTTGGAGAAGGGTCAACGACAGTGGCCGACACCCTATCCCCGCTGGAGCGGTGGTAGTACACAGGCAGTCCGGCGACAAGCCAGGGCAGCTCACATTCAGGCATTGTGGATCTGGTGGACACAGAATACGCAAAAGGACGCACGGTGCGCGCACGGTGCGCGCACGGTTCAGGCAACACCCCCATAATTTCCCATAATTCAACCATAATTCAACCATAATTCCCCATATTTCCCCATATTTCCACGCCACGGTCCCTACGCGCCATTGGCCGACAACCACTCCCATGGTACACCTTTAGGAATTATGGGAATTTTACTCGCCAGAGCCAAAGGAAGTCCACTCGCCAGGCTCGCCAAGGTTTTGGCGAACGCAAAGCCCTGGACCGTAGTACCGCCGCACACACACACACTGTGGGGCACAGAAATTGCGGCAGAAGACGAAATAACACAGCATAAAAAACGGTGTGCCGAGCTTGTCACGGTGACAAATGAAAGCAAGTAATGCAACAATATGAAAATCATGCGCGCGCTCAATGGGCTGCCAATGTAATGAAATTTACTCCTTGACTCACTAGGTGTAGAATTTCTTCGTCCTGCTCCATTTGACCTTGAATTCTTGAACATGCTCACCACTTTCCAAAGGAATACTTTGGACAGCACCCTTGGGCGGTGGCTTGGCCCTTTTGGGTTTCACCAAGTGACGCCCCCCCACCCCTTGGGGAAGGACAAGGGGCGGGGAAGGACAAGGGGGGGAGGGGGTATGACAAGAGGCTCCATTGGAGTCTGTTGGACATACATCAACACATCAGCACATCAAGGCTGATCTTAAACTGGAAAGTCCGGTCCGAGGCGCCTTTCGCCAGAGGCTGCAAGCAACATGGGCGGTGTACACGCCGCACCTCTGTGTTGACGACCCTGACCTGAATGAGATAAATCAGACAAAGCAGGAACTGCAGGGTCCAACGTCAGTGGTACAGAAAATGGAACACTGCTTTGGAGTCTGGTGGACATACATCAACACATCAACACATCACAGCAAACACAAGACCCCCTCCCCCCGCCCACATGCAGGGGGCTCGAGGCAAAGTCTGGGGCATGGCGGCACAGCGAACTATCGCCGCACCACACTGTGTGTTCACCCGGGTGCAGTAGATGTCACGAAGCATACTTGCGAGCATCCCAAACAGCATGCTGTTGCAACCATATCCACAAGCGTTGCTTGGCGGTGGATGTTTCACATGGCATGTACCGTGACATATACTTAATCCATTTTTGACTGAGCACTGCATCATGAGGTGTGTAGCTAAGGAACCTATGTATTGCTTTTTGACAAGCTCGCACTGCAACGGACGGTGTGTCGTTGCTCAAAAAACTTATCTGCAGCCATGCAGCTGCAGAAAACAAAAACTCACTCAACGACGACAAGAAGTCACGACAATTCATCAGGCCACCAGTGAACGAATTACCCAAGTTGGTTTGTGTAACAGCCCAAGCTTACTGTAGTGGGGCACCTTGTTTCATGACAGAGCCACAGCTGAGGGGTGCACATACACATTACCACAACCACCACGTCTCTCCATGGCGACACCCAGAGCATGCAGGTCACCCGTCATACACAGGAGACTGCAACGAGAATTCTCATCCGTGATGCACGGACAGAGCACACACAGCGACGATGGGCTCTGCAATAGGGTGCACACTTGGTGCATGGCCCATGTTGACCCTGGGCCTTTCGCTGCGGCTAACACATTGTCACGGAATTGGGCTAAGGCCACAACATGACCAGCCTCATTTTTTTTTGATCAAAAAGGCCAGTTCAAAAGTGCCAGGGGCCACAGTGGACCAAGTTCGATGTAAGATACAGATTTCGGCGAAGCCAGGGTATGCATACGGGCTGCAGCTCGTGACTGTGCCCCCATGGTTTCCCATTGAGGTTGGTGTAGTCATGTCAGTGGTACTTCCCACTCATTTGGGTCCCAGTGCGTTTTGTGGCGTTTCGGTAGCGGTTGTAACGGGACTTCCCACAAGGTGGGGTCCCAGTGCTCCCGCGGCCGCTTCCGTATCAGGTATATCGTCTGTCGGGCTGGTCGGGTTGTTTGCCAGTATTGTGTTGTCTTGTGTTTGCAGGCGTCTTGGTAGTACTGTGCCATGGCAGTCAGGTGTGTTTGCTGCTGCCACATGTAGGTCGCTTGTTGATGGTGCAGGTCAAGTAGCTTGGCAGTGCCTGCGCTCAGCCTCCAGTATCGGTCATTGACCATCAGTGGCAGTTTTGCGTCAGTGTACCACAACCTTGTGTCTTCCTTCGCTTGTTCGTACCATTGCCTACGTATTTGGTACAGGTGTGCATGTGTGTCGTGCAGTCGTTGTGTTTGTCTCTGTTGGTCGACTAGTTTTACTACAAGCCTGTGGTAGTCTGTTTTGGCCGTCAGTGCGTTGGTGTAGCCCATGTGTAGGGTGTGCAGGTGTTGTCTTGCCATCGCCTCCATGTGTGCTTTGTGGTATATGTCCCGTGCTTGCTCTGCGTGTTCGTTTGCCAGCCTGTCTGTGGTTGTCTTGTACTGTTCCCACCGCTGTGTGTCAACGTTGAGGCGCTGACGTTTCTTTATGTGGTCGTCTGCCCCTGTGTTAGTGGCACGCGCGACGAACCATGCCACTGCCTCACTATCGTCCGCGTTGCGTGCATCTTGTAACCATTGGCTGGGGACGATTGGGTCAGCCGTTGCGACCTCGGCCTTACGTTTGCGTTTCGCGCCGCACCGCGTGGGCGCCCCGACTTGGTTCCGTAGGTTTTGGGGCGTTTCTCGCGGCGGAAGTGCCTGTGCCATGTATTTGGTGAGCCACAGGGGCGACGGTGGTTGTTGTGGTGTTGGGTCGGCGTACTTTCGTCTTAGTGTTTGGACGGACTGTATCATGCGAAACTGGAACAGACCCATCTCCGTTCGCAGTTTGTGTCGTTCCGCTGTGGGTATGGCGTCGACGAGGGATAGTGGTATGAGCAGCCTGACACAGAGCCACAGTTCTTGGTTGTCGGCCGCTTGCAGCCATTGGTGCGTGTATGGGGTCCAGTCAGTCCAGCTCTTGCGCCACAGGTCCCAGAAGTCGCTCCAGGCAGGACAGTAAGCCAGTTTTGACTGTACCGATGCTCCGTGTTGGTGGCCACACTGGGAGCAGAGGCGGGGTGTCCGTTCCCAGGGGGCGCCCATTCCCCACCATCGCACTTGTCCCCACACCCAGGGTGTCCACGCGTTGCGTCTGTAATGCTTCATGGGGAGCCAGCTCACCCAGTGTACGTCTGGTGTTTGTTTTTGTCTACGCACTTGCATGATCCATGCCTTGGCAGGCGTGGGCATGATCTGTCCTGTGATGACAATATCATGGGGTTGTGGTTGTTGGGAATCCATGGGCAGGTTGTCGCCCATATTGGCGAGGACGTCAGAGTGGTTATTCCCCTGTATGTCCTGGTAGTCTTTATACGTGGTGGCTTGTTCTAGTTTGCGGTGCCCTGGTGTCCATCGGATCGTCAGTCGTTTCGTGGTGGAGTTGAGGTACCCTATGTCGCGGTAGTCTTGGTCCTTGACCACTCCTTTGCGTTTTATAGGTGTGGCCTTCACCACACTCTGGTTGTCTAGTATAATGTCGTCTCCTGGCTTGGCCAGCTCTGAGGCTAAGGCGCAAGCGATCGTTTCGGCCCGATAAACCTGTTGTGGCCCGTGCACCCGGAAGGCCGCACGGTATGTTCCGTTGTAGATGCCCCCTCCCGCTCGTCCGTGTCGTTTCGACCCGTCTGTGTACCACCGGGTGGTGGTGGGTTCTCCTGTGTAGTGTATGGTGATTCCGTGTAGTTTTTGCTGGTGGGGGAGTGCCTGACAAACCTCATGGGTTTCCTCAGTGGTTGGCTCCTCTGGAGGGTTCATCCAGCTGTAGTCTATGCGGTTGGTTGCTGGCCGTGTCTTCCCTGCATGCGTCTCCTGGTCCTCTTCTGAGCTCTCCGAGTCGTAGAGTCCCGCGGACAAGGGTCGGTGTTGTCGGGGTTGGGATATACGCTGTCCCACCGTGCCCCCTAGGGCTCGAATGGCGTCTATGTATTTATATTGGGTTGCGGTGAGTTGTTGTGTAGGGCCGGTGCGCTGCAGTTCTTGTTGGCCAATTGTGACCCACCGGGTGATGTAGGACCACCACAGCTGGCCTAGGCCAAGTCCCCCGTGACTGAGGTTGGTAGTAAGCCGGTGTTTGTTCATTTGTTGTTCTACCCCGGGTGTATCCCTGATGAACTGCAGCAGTATGTCGTCCCAGTACGCCATTCGTGTCCTATTTCCGAGGAACAGTCCCCTGTACGTCCATCGGGGGATAAGGACGGCGTTGATGGTGGCCACCTTTTCGTAGGCGTTGAGCGGCAGGGTCCTGTATGCCGCTACGTTGTGGTGTAGCTGTGTAGTGACCATGTCCCATGCTGTGTCTTCTTGTGTGGGGTGGGCTAGCACATGCCCCAGGTATGTCATTATAGGTGGCCGCACGGGGATGAGCTGATGCCGCCACGTGATGGGCGTTAGGTCGTAGTCCTTGGCCCAGTGGCACACTTCAGTTTTGTCCTTGTTGAAGCGTAATCCCATTGTGTGGGCCACGTCGTGGAGGGTATCCGGGGTGTGCAGCAATGCTTCCTTCGTGGGCGCACGCACAGCTATGTCGTCAACGAACACGTACAGTCGGGCTCCCGGGCATCGTTCCATGGTTTCACGTAATAGTATGTCGTAGTATAGGAGAAATAGCGTTCGGGAAAGGGGGCACCCCTCCTTCATACCCCTGGTGGGTCGTATGGGTAGGTCCTTTCCGTGTAGGGTTAGCACGGCTGGTGTATGCTGGTATATTTCCCCCAACATCCGTATGATGTTCTCTGGTGCCCCTGCCTCCTTGACGATCCCAGTCAGCATGGGTCGGGGGACTGATGGAAAAGCTTTGGCCACATCAAGTAGGGCCACGTACCCGTCCTCAACGTGCAGGTCGTTTAATAGTTTTGTGGCCAACGTTGTGGTGTTTCGGCCCTGTGTGGCGCCGTGTTGTATGTCCAATAGTCCCGGGGTCATGGCTCCCGATATACGCGTCACGAGGAGGCGTGTGAGTATACTATATATAGCCGTGGATACGTAGATTGGCCGGTATTTTCGTGGCACCTTGGGATCCTTCTTTTTATAGATGAGCACTACCCTGGACCGCAGCCATGCCACTGGGATGTGCTGTCCGTTCCAGACTGCAACGATTGCCTGGTATAGTTGCCGCTGCACGTGGTCCGGTAGGTGCCGGAGCAGGTGTGGGGGGACACCGTCAAGTCCGGCAGATTTGTTCTTTGGTGCCCGTAGGCACCGCAAGTACTCCTCGTATGTGGGGGTCGTTGTGTTCCACGTGCGGCGCCGTACATGTTTCCGTATGAGTTGCCGGCACGCGTCTTCGTCGTATGTTGGGTCGCCCGCAAAGTGGTTGAGTACGTACTGTGTTCCTCCTATTGGGGGCTGCGGTGTGTCTTGGGCTATGAGTCCAGTGCGCCATCTCTTGACCATTTTATAAAAATAGCCCGATTTGTGCACTGCCGCCCGGCGCAGTTTGCCGATTTGTCTCCGTATGTGTTGCTCTTGTATTTCCCCGTACTCCCGTAACCGTGTTTTGGGGTCCGTGGTTTCCGACCAGCTTGCGGTGGTCGCTGTCTTTGCGCGCGTGGGTCGTCGTGGTCGCGCCGCGTGCGCTATAGCAGACAGTATCCGTCGTGCCGTGTGTAGGGGTGGGTCGTTGTTTGTTATGGGTAGTGTGGATATGGTGTTAGTAAACCGTTGAAATTGTTTTGTATACCACTTCGCGACTGTGGGCTGTGGTTTTCTGTGTGGTGGGTCGGGGACCCCTATCCTCCATCGGACCCCAAGCAGGACCATAGCATGATCCGATATGGGCATTTGTATGGTGTCATAGTAGGTCCAGGGTATGTTCGGTATTTGTTGCCTAATCAAGATGGCATCTAGGCGACGTGGGCGTCCATGCCTTGGGATGCGGGTATAGTATTGCCGGGGGTCCGGGGGTTGGCTGCTGGCGTGCAAAGGGTCCAGGAACACTCCGCTGGCCAGGTCTTCCTGCCACGGGCGTGTCGGGTTGGGTGACCAAATGTCATCGTTGTAGTCCCCCATAATGATGTCGTATGGTCTCAGGGACTGCAGAAATAGGTCTACCTCTTGTTTGTCCTGTTGGTTGAATTTGGAGTACACACACGCAATGGTGCGGCGGGGGCTGTTTGGGAGCTGTATCCTGATGGCCCCTGCCAATCCGTTGGGTGAGTATAACGTTTCGAGTATGTGAGGGACCACAGCGTTGCGGACAATGAAAGCTATCCGCGGTTCGTTCCCAGGCGCAGCGTAGCACTTGTAGTCGTTGTTGAGTGCTGTTGTGGCCGCCTCTGGTTTAGGGAAACCTGGGTGATACTCCTGGATGCCGCATAGGTCGATACGGCACTGGCTGATTAGGTGGAGGGTGTTGGCCCACCGTTGTAGGCTGACGGATCCCTGTGCTCCTTGTATGTTCCAGGAGGCCAGTTTCATGTCGTGGTCCTTCGCGGTGGTTGCGTCGTCTAGACTGCCATACCGTCGATTGGTGTTGACCACCAGGTGTTGTGCATACTCCTCAATGTCCAGCAACGGTATGGGGGGTCCCCGCACATCCCGGCATCCCCGCCGGAGCTGATATGTCCTACGGCGCCCGGGGTTGGGGTGCACATCTCCGCATTGGAGGACCCAGTTGGTGGTATACCGCGTGTTATATGGGCTGGTTACCGTGGTGATCGTGGCAGGTGCATGGTAGCGGCATGGCGCTGCCGTGATTGGGGCGGTCGGGGTGTGGAAGAAACAGACGTCATAGAGGAGGAGTAGGCCTGGCTGCCATATACGGTAACTATGGGGGTTGGGGCCCCGTGCGTAACCGTGCCGGTGCCGTAACGGCGGGGTATATCGTCTGCGGACTCTCCGGTTCACGGGGAGCAGATATAACGGCCCCTCAATATGCGTGGGGGCCAGGAGTAGGAGGAGGGCCATAATGGCGATGCAGGGCATGAGGAACAGGCACCTCACTTTTTCCCTTTGCCCTGCGGGTTTTTTGGCGGCCCCTTTCCTTTCCCCTTGTGTCTGTTGTCCACAGTGAAGGCAGCCGTACTGTCTGCTTGTTGTGTGGATTGCGGCGATGCAGGTGCTGCCTTCTTCTTTTTTGGTGGTGGCGTTGTTTTTGTGGGCGTTTTCTGTGGTGTCTTGTTGTGGGCCTTGGTTTTCTGTGCTGGGTGTGGCTGCCGTGCGTGTGTTGTGGTTAATTTTGCCGGGTTGTCTGGTTGCTGGGCGGGGGTTTCATCCGTGTCCATGGTGGCCATATTTGGGTGGGTGTCTGATGGGGTGTCGTCGTTGGTGGCATGGCCGAGTTCGTTCAGGATGGCCTCGTCCCAGTCAGCCACGTTGATGGGTTCCGGCTCTGAACATGACCAGCCACATTAACCCAGATGGGGTACCGGGCATCAGTTGAAAGTAACTTGCCCAAGGTATGGAAGCGTTTACCCCCCCCCCCCGGCAGAACCATACTACCACTGTACATGCACATTTTCACACAGAAATTGCAGCACAAAACGAAAAAAAATCGGCATAAGATGCACGCAGGACTGTCTTGCTATCACGCTTGTAAGTGATGCGGCAATATGCATCACCGTGCTCACAATGTTCAACAACCTGCGCCAAAACAGTTTCCCCTGTGGAGCGGATGAACAGTACATTTGTCCTAGGGGCAAACATGGTTGTGCTGTCGAGTTCCATTTCTTTTTTTTGGGGGGGGGGTTTCAGACTAAGATGAGCCGGCGTAGCCCGCCCACTTCACAGTACTCGAGATCATTTTGGTAATTTGGTAATTGTCACTTTGAGTGGAAAACCGAGTCTGGTTTCACCCTGATCGTAGATGAAAAAACGATCACCAGTCAAGACGGCGGCCTTCTGATTTTGAAAATCATAAGCATTCGTAAAACGAACCCATCTTGAAACTCCGGAACTCGGGCACACAGGCATGAAGGCAGACAGTATTCAACTGATGTAGTCATATTGATCTGGTCCCACGGTATTCGGTTGAGGCTCTGTATACCATCATAGCCATATACAGCATTAAACTTCAGCTATGCATTGTTTTACCTCGGGGACAAAGAACTGGAGAAATGTAGCAAAAGACGCAAACGAAGTGGTTCCCATGGAAACAGGAAAGCGACAGGGCGAATTCGCAATAATACAACAGACAGTGGTCACGAGATACTGTTAAAGTCAAAAGACGTAGAATCAAGACGCGTGAGTCCACAGAAACTTGTCGCCGCGACCACGGGCGCCGTTGCGGGTGACTGCGCAACTACTGCTGCCACCGCGCCCGCGTGTATAACAAAAGGGAGAGGAAAGAAAACTGGAAGGAAAATTGCCGCAAAGACGGCTGGGGTATGTGTAGTCGAATTGACAATACAAATGAGAGAGGAATTAACTGGCCACCACCCACCCACCCAGAGACAGCCGGTCAAGGTTTCAGCATCTAAGACTTAGAATCAATAGACAGATCAGGAATAGCACACAGTGGAGTAGCTCAACACCGGCCAAAACTGTAAATATCCAAAAACTCCAAACTTAGGGCATCAAGTCTTGAGCCATCAGGACCTTGGAACCTCGGGGGAAGTTAAGAAGCTGCATGGTCAATTACATGTACAGTCTGCAAGTCCAGCATGAAGAGTGTTCAATCAAGTAGTTGATAGTAGCTGAATGATAACACTCATCCAGACTTCCATTTGTTGTCCAAGGCAACATCCGTGGATAGACTTGGATCCAGCTATAGCCAGCAGCGTCGGAAGGGACGAAACTCCGCGAGACCGCAGAAATTATAGCAAATTGGACGTTCTGCCTGCCCCACCCCTCCCCCTGGACAAAGCAATCAGGACAGATGCACTATTCCACGGACAGCACATTTTGCCGCGCGACTGCGCGTCCATTTGTCCCCCGTAACCGTCGCGTCATCAGTCCCCCACCTCCCCCTTGAATCTCCACGGGGGGCGAATCATCTCCATCAGACCCATGTACTTCGTGTCGACGGCTCTTTCCCACATCTCACGACGCCTTGCTGCTTCGGCAATGGCCTGTTTCCGAGACTGGAAGCCTGTCTCCCTACTCAGGGGGTCGGCCGCGTTTGAAAAAGACGGCACCCTGAAGGACTCGACACTAACAGTACTCCAGCACCTGAGCCAAAACAGGCGCCGGAGTATTCGTTGCTGAGAATCGGCATGCACCGACGCCCGCAGCGCATTAATCTGAGACCTAGCTACGTTGCTGTCTGAACCCACACGAATTCTTTCAAAACCACGATAGGATGCCACCTTAATAACGATGTACAGCGCATACAGCTCCGCCTGCTGCAGGGAGTCCACCCAGGGCGGACACACCTCCGATCCATAGTAATCCCCCCCCCCCAACAATTCCCAGTCGAAAAACTTTGCCCTCTGGAGCCGCATCCACGAACACCTCCCAGGCCCCTCGTCCACCAGGCCCCGGAGGGTCACACCGCTGAGGGACACAAGAAAACACGAGCACTGTCGCCACCCCTTTGCAGACCCCCCTCCCAAACACCCCTTTCCCACTCTGCAAACCTCGATATGCGCCCGCCAGGAAGGCGCCCAGACCCGCATTGGGCCTGCTCAACCAGCACAGTTCACCCAGGAGGCGTTCCATAACCTTTGAGGGCAGGCGCCCCCTGCCCACCCCCCTGACCCACGCCCTGAAAGCACCGACCAAGGCACCCACCGCATTGCTGATTGTCCCAGCTTTGGTGTCAATTTGGTTACCAATAAAACCGAGGCGCTCAGTTGGTTCCGGCTCGGACTTGGCCCCCACAATAAAACCCGCACGTCTCAGCCTTCGAATGCAGTCCCCCACAGCCCCCCTCAGCCGACTCTTGCTCCTGCACGACAGTAAAATGTCGTCCAGATACACCCAACCCCGCACACCACGTCTCGACAAGGCCCCCCGGATAACAGTGGATACCAGCTTCTGACATATCACAGGGCTATAGGCCCATCCGAAAGGCAGCCTTGCATATCGAAAACGCCTACCCAACCGCCCCCCCACCACAAAAACACTGCGCCATGCGGTGGGGAGGCGGATGCTCTAGTAAGCATTCTGCAGGTCCAGTTTAGCCAAAAAAACACGGCACCTGCCTCCCCCCACACGCCGAGGGCGCGCACGTCCCATCCAGTGGCGGATGGCCTCCAGCCCAGGGAGTCTGAACTTTGGGGGCTTCCGGGGGTCGCTTGCGTTGACTCCCCGCGCATCAAGAATGGCTCGGCATTTTAGTGCATTCTTCCACGTAAGGAACATTTTGGCCGTCTCGGGTCGCTTTGTTCTGCGCAGTCCCTTAGTCTCAGTTCTGAGGGATTGCAGCATTGCATCCACAGGCCCCGGTCTCCCCCCCTGTGACTTTTCAACCCCCGCACTGTCCTCCCGCAACTACCTCCGGTACACCCCCAGAAGGTCACGAGGGACCAGGCTGTTCCAGATCTTATCCGACACTGTCACACACCCCGCTTCCCCCACCCCCCGAGCAGCCATTTCCTCGGTAACCACCCCCTCCTCGTCACTACTACTGTGGTACCCATCGTCCTCCTCGTCTAAGTCCCCCTCCCCAACTTTTGTCAACACACTGCACAGCGTATCCAGACCCTCCTCTCCACACTCAAGTCTGAGCACTGCCTCACCCATCCCCGTAATGAGGTTACGCACCATCTCTTGCCTGTGCACCTTGACGCCCCGCATTTCGCTTATCGCCCTCGCCGCATCTCGCAACTGTCCTCGCAGCACTCGCACTCGGGGACACTGTCCTTCCTCGTTTGCGTGCATTCTCACCCCCCTCAGGCGCTCCCCCAGCAAGTCGGGAAGCTTCCCCGGCCGCGAAGGCGATTTCCCGGCGTATCCATGTCGGCTAAAAAGAGAGTGTGGAGCCCTGCTTTGTGCAGTAGCCTGGCTCTACCCCCCCCCCCCACATGGGCCATGGGATTTTTCCCGAGCGGGCAAACTTCCACCTGGGGGGGGGGCTCGGTATACATCTGCGCGACTTTCGCTGACTTCCACCCCCCCCACAGCATGATTGTTGTGAGCGGCGCCCCCATTTTCCGAAGTTGAGCTGCCCCCATCCTACGGAAACTGTGCCACCGGACAGTTTTCTTCCCCTCCCCCCTCTCCAGCAGGCTGACCAACGTCTTCCCCAGCGCTTCCCTGGACTCGTGCCACGCCCCCCTGTCGGGGTGGAACCCCTTGAGTGCCCTTAGTTTCGCCAGGAACTGTAACCATTCTCGCACCCAGGGGCCCCACTTCCTGTCGCTGGACCCCCCTCCTGGACTTTGTTCCAAAAAACCGCACTCCTTCATCTTCCTGCCCCACCCCACCCCCCGCCTCGGAACCCCGCAGGCAGTGTCCCACCGACACGCACGCCAGCGCCACCGCCTCCCATTCCGCAAAGCTGGAGGCAGCCGCACACAGCCTGCACAGGTCCTCCAGTTGTGCCCACTCCTTCGCCTCCGCCCGCTGCTCTTTGCACCGCCGCTGTTCGATAGACATAACCAGGTACCAATCAGACTTCCGCACCACCGGGGCAAGCCACTCCATTTTTTCGGCCAGCCTCGCCGCAGCCAGAACGATTTTTGCGGCGCTCTCTGACAGGTCGCCCTGCACAACCTGCATGAGCCTGGCCTCCAGTATACCCCGAGCACCGTCGCCTGGTCGCATCCGCTCCAGCCTGGCCAGTCGCCTGAGCTGCCGCAGATACCCGTCGAGGATACCATCATGCAGGCCCCGCACTGTCGTGGCATCAAAAGCCGTCCCGTACTCGCCAGCCATCGCCGCCTCGAGTCTGTCGCGCGCGGTCGCCCACGGCCACTCGCGCTCGCACTCCTCGTCCCCGCGCGTGCCTCCTGCAGCCCCGTCTCCATCGTCATGGCTCCGCAGTCACTTCCTTCGGCCTTTACACCCGTGCTTCTCCCTGTCAAACCACCAATGGTGGCCACCACACTCCGGGCATGCCGTTTTTGGAGGGTTTTCGCAATTAACCTAGTCTCCTGTTTTCTTGCTGCGGAAGTGGCGCTTTCCGTCTATCCACTTGAACTCCGGCTGACTCGTGCTCCCCTGCGTGCCACCTCTGCTTTTGCGCTTTGAGTGGCGCCCCGATGAGCTAGAGCTTGCCGAGGATGATGTATCGGACGCGCTGTCGCTGCTACTGTCCGTGGACGACGAATCCGAGTCGGAGGACCTGCGCCTCCCTTCTCCCCTCCGAGATGATCGGCGCTCCTTCATCTCCTTCTTTTTCTCCTTTCGCCTCTGTTTTTTGGCCTTCTTCTTGTTCCTCTTTTTGACCCCCTTTATTTTTGCCTTGACCGCGTCCTTACCCGACTTGTCGCAATCAAGGAGCAATTGCCAGACATCGTCAATGATCGTGGACACCTCTGTCGCAGTCTCAGACTCCTCGGCCTCCATTAACCTCTCAACCAGGCGGCACAGTTTGACCGTCCACCGCGGGGCCCCGGGCCTCTTTCTCACCCACCTGGCATTTTTGAAGCTGGGCTCCTTGTACGTCAGTTCGTCCTCCTCGTCCTCCTCAGCCGCGGCCGGCCCCCCACCTCCTTCGCGGTCACCGGCTCCGGCGCCCGCCTCCTCGTCCAGAGCCATACCACTGTTGGTCTCGGGCCTTGCGTTCTTCCCCTGAGAGTGTCTCTCACCCTTGATCCCCACTCCTCCTCTCCTGCTCGCCGATTTTCCAGGCGGCTTGGCGATTAAGTCGCAGACAGCGAACCCGACGGCCGCCTCTTCCGCAGACAGGCTGAACGCAGTCACCTCTACTCCCCACGCAAGTGTCAGCCCATACAGCAGCGCGTCGACGTACCGCTGCGGATCAGGGGATTGAAACGAGATCCCCAGCGTCTCATGGAAGGTCCTGGCCAGCTTCACCGCACTCCAGCTGACTCCGTCCCGAGACCATCCTGCCACGCCCGCCACCAGCACCTCTGTACGATGCTGAAGCGGGATCATACGGGCCATCCAGGGCGTCTGAATCAGGTGGGCCCATGTTGTTGACTTCGCCGCGGGGTCCTCGTCTTTTAGACGTCTCCAGTCCCAAGCCCCATCATTTTTGGCAGAGCCCATTGGATGACCCGATGTACCCCCGCCTTTAAATTATAAAAAGGCTAAGGAGGGGAGGAGGGAGGAGGGGAAGCAGGGGGTAATCTTTTTTTTTAGATGCGAAATCTTTTTTTTAGATGCGCTAAAATTTGAGAATAGTGCTAAAATTTAAGTCAAAACAGCTAAAAAATGAGCTTAAACAGCTAAAAAATGAGCAAAAACATCTAAAAAAAAAGATTTCGCATCTAAAAAAAAAGATTCCCTACTAAAAAATAAGATTCCCACAAAACCCAAAATCTAAAAAAAAAGTCATTCGCATGTTTAAAAACGTCAAAAAAGCAGAATCTTTTTTTTTAGATGGCCAGGTAAAAAGTGAGATTTTGGTAAAACTAAGAGAACACAAAGCCAGGGGTGGGGAGGGGAGGCAGAAATGCAGTTCCTAGGGGGAATCTTTGCACTGCGCGCGCACTGCACGCGCACTGCGCGCTACTTTTAGACTATGTTCCCCCCGAAGAGCCCCCAAGCACACCCCTTGGAAACGCCCTTAGAATTAGGTGACCCAAACTGCCCCAGCTCAAGAAAGTTGCAAACTACCTTCCCTTAACATAACACACACATGTTCCTTACGATGCCCCACTGCCACATGCGTGGTTTCGGTTCTGAGGAAGGGGCTCTCTCCTTTCCCTTGCGGTTAGAATCGGATTGGGGTTGAGATTGTGTAGCCACGGGGGGTTGCGAGGACTGAGAGGGTTGAGGGGGATTGGAGCTGGACGAAGCCACATCGGCCCGAGGGGGCGCAACAACACAAAAAGCATCTAGTGTGCGTTGCCGCTTTTCTAGGAACTGCTACGCATGTTTTGCTTGTTTCTTGGCCTCTCTCTCTCTTTTCTCACGGCGCAAACGGTCAATCTCAGGCTGCAGTGTTGGCGCTTTACTGCCGCCTTCAGAGAATGGTTGACCATCAAGCCCATCCTGGATGATTACACTTTCTTCATCCCTTGGTAAGTGGTTACCCTTGCCGAACCGCAAGATCTGCTCAATCACCTTTGGCACACCCAAACAAAGGGGGACAGAATCAGAAGTCAAAACCTCCGCTAGAGGTCACCATGATGCCCCTAGGGGCCCCTAGTATCTCAAAGTATGGGTCTCTAGTACGGCCGGACGCCCAAATAGTTGCACTGCGCGCGCACTGCACGCGCACTGCGCTTAAGGCTCCCCCCTAGGGGCACCCCACCGGACGAATCATCCACATTCCTGAGGCGAACCCTGCAAAACAAGGCACAAAGCAAAGAACGGTAAAGAATGCCAACAAGACCGGAGCAGATGGCTGAGCACTTGCAGAACGTGCTTTTGCAGTAAACAGTACATTACGTGAAGATGATGTAACCCACTTGATGGCGTCGGGACATGCCACTGTGCAACTGATGCACAAGACGCCTTCCTTGTGGAGAAGGGCTAAAATGCCGTGGATTTTTGGAAATGCCAAACAAATACAGAAGCAGCATCCCTCCCTGTGTGCACCTCAAGATATTTGAAACGAGCAAAACTTGAGCATGAAATTATGGGCAAAATTGTGCACCCACTGAGTAGTGGTTGAAAACAAGCTCTACGAGGCAATGCCACTCGGCTTTGTGCGCCGAATAATGCCTCTAAACAAAGTTTGAGCAAGCAATCTGAACGTTGGGACTGACTGGGCAGACAACAAAGGCTGCAAAAAATGAGCATATAATGCAGGAACGGATGTGTTGAATGCAGGGTTCTCAGGAGTTGATCACTATGGCTGGCAGACACTGCAGCACAGGCACGTGGGTGGCAGAATGCACTGCAGAAGAAATGCGCAAAAAAAAACTGTGAAAAAAACTCCCTGTAAACAAAATCTGAGCAAGGAATCTGGAGCTGGGGACTGACTGGGCAGACTGCCAAAGCTCCAGAAAGTGAGCATACAATGCAGGAACGGATGTGTTGGGATGCAAATGTCCCAGGAGTTGATGACTATGGCTGTTAGACACTGCAGCAATGTACAGGAAGGTGGGTGGCACTTTGCAGTGCAGAAGAAATGAGCAGAAAAAACCTGGCTGGATCACTCTGCGTCTGAAAAAAGGTCCCCACTCAGCAACCACGACACACTGCTTGTGTGGACAGGCAAACAGTGGGGATCGCTGTCATTCTTCTTCCATGTACTGACCACACACAATCTGCGTTGCAAAGCTCCCAGAAGTTGATCACTATGGCTGTCAAATGCTGCAGCAAAGCAGGGGCAGCTGGGTGGCACAATGCACTCCAGAAGAAATGAGCAGAAACAACCTGGCTGGATGTAGTCCCTTCCTCAAACCCGAGACCTTGGTTCCCCGGAAACATGCAATTGTGCACATGGGCTCTGGCCAACATGGCCAAGTACTCGGCTTTACAAAATGCAGGCATGACCTACCAGACAATCTCAGTCTGCTCCATAGGAGACTTGGAACATTTTGAGAAATGAAAATCTACATTGAAAACCAAACACATGACACCAAGGATGGTGCCCATCACATGCCATTGCACACTCAGGAAACTAGGCAAAAAAGGGCAATTTTGTGCGATTTGGTGAAAAAATCTCGGGGGGGGGGGATGTTTCTTCCTTCGAGAGGGGGTAGCCAGGGGGGCCATGTTTCTTCTTTCGAGACGGGGGGGGGGGGCATTGGCATGGCGGGTCCATTGGCATGGGGGGTCCATTGGCATGGGGGGGGGGGGGGGGCGTTGTTGTCCTGCACACCTGAATAGCTGTCCTACATCCACCAGAACCATCAAAAACCCATTACCCTGGAAAAAGAAGGTGATGTGGAAATGACCCCAGGCCTGGTTCAAAATTTTTCAGCACCATATACTTTATGTGGCAGTCAATGAAGCTGACGAGCGTGGCCTGCATTGGATCGCAACATACCACTGGGTCCAGATGTGGCACTGATCAGGGAATACGCGTTTCGGGGTGTTTCGCGTTTCGGGACGTTTCGCGTTTCGGGGCGTTTCGCGTTTCAGGACGTTTCGCGTTTCGTGGGATGGAGATGGGGAAGGCAGATAGAGATGAAGGTGGAGATGGAAATGGACGTAAGCGTTTCGGGTCGTTTCGCGTTTCGGGACGTTTCGCGTTTCGTGGGCCGGAGATGGGGATGGAATAAACAGCATTGTGGAAACCAGGCACACAACAGAGCTGAAAGTGGTGGCCCCAGGCCTGCTTGAAAAAATTCAGCTCTGTGAAGTGCGCAATAAAATTTCTATCAAATAGACATGAATCCCATGCAACTGCAATTGGCTGAATGACAGAATGAATCACGGCACTTTGACCTGAGCGAAACATGCTGAAATCTGTGGCCCCACGCCTGCTTGAAAAAATTTCAGCACTGTGAACCTGGCTGGATCACTCTGCGTTGCAAAGCTCCCAGAAGTTGATCACTATGGCTGTCAAATGCTGCAGCAAAGCAGGGGCAGCTGGGTGGCACAATGCACTCCAGAAGAAATGAGCAGAAACAACCTGGCTGGATGTAGTCCCTTCCTCAAACCCGAGACCTTGGTTCCCCGGAAACATGCAATTGTGCACATGGGCTCTGGCCAACATGGCCAAGTACTCGGCTTTACAAAATGCAGGCATGACCTACCAGACAATCTCAGTCTGCTCCATAGGGGACTTGGAACATTTTGAGAAATGAAAATCTACATTGAAAACCAAACACATGACACCAAGGATGGTGCCCATCACATGCCATTGCACACTCAGGAAACTAGGCAAAAAAGGGCAATTTTGTGCGATTTGGTGAAAAAATCTCGGGGGGGGGGGATGTTTCTTCCTTCGAGAGGGGGTAGCCAGGGGGGCCATGTTTCTTCTTTCGAGACGGGGGGGGGGGGGCATTGGCATGGCGGGTCCATTGGCATGGGGGGTCCATTGGCATGGGGGGAGGGGGGGGGGGCGTTGTTGTCCTGCACACCTGAATAGCTGTCCTACATCCACCAGAACCATCAAAAACCCATTACCCTGGAAAAAGAAGGTGATGTGGAAATGACCCCAGGCCTGGTTCAAAATTTTTCAGCACCATATACTTTATGTGGCAGTCAATGAAGCTGACGAGCGTGGCCTGCATTGGATCGCAACATACCACTGGGTCCAGATGTGGCACTGATCAGGGAAGCATTGTGGAAACCAGGCACACAACAGAGCTGAAAGTGGTGGCCCCAGGCCTGCTTGAAAAAAATCAGCTCTGTGAAGTGCGCAATAAAATTTCTATCAAATAGACATGAATCCCATGCAACTGCAATTGGCTGAATGACAGAATGAATCACGGCACTTTGACCTGAGCGAAACATGCTGAAATCTGTGGCCCCACGCCTGCTTGAAAAAATTTCAGCACTGTGAACCTGGCTGGATCACTCTGCGTTGCAAAGCTCCCAGAAGTTGATCACTATGGCTGTCAAATGCTGCAGCAAAGCAGGGGCAGCTGGGTGGCACAATGCACTCCAGAAGAAATGAGCAGAAACAACCTGGCTGGATGTAGTCCCTTCCTCAAACCCGAGACCTTGGTTCCCCGGAAACATGCAATTGTGCACATGGGCTCTGGCCAACATGGCCAAGTACTCGGCTTTACAAAATGCAGGCATGACCTACCAGACAATCTCAGTCTGCTCCATAGGGGACTTGGAACATTTTGAGAAATGAAAATCTACATTGAAAACCAAACACATGACACCAAGGATGGTGCCCATCACATGCCATTGCACACTCAGGAAACTAGGCAAAAAAGGGCAATTTTGTGCGATTTGGTGAAAAAATCTCGGGGGGGGGGGATGTTTCTTCCTTCGAGAGGGGGTAGCCAGGGGGGCCATGTTTCTTCTTTCGAGACGGGGGGGGGGCATTGGCATGGGGGGTCCATTGGCATGGGGGGAGGGGGGGGGGGCGTTGTTGTCCTGCACACCTGAATAGCTGTCCTACATCCACCAGAACCATCAAAAACCCATTACCCTGGAAAAAGAAGGTGATGTGGAAATGACCCCAGGCCTGGTTCAAAATTTTTCAGCACCATATACTTTATGTGGCAGTCAATGAAGCTGACGAGCGTGGCCTGCATTGGATCGCAACATACCACTGGGTCCAGATGTGGCACTGATCAGGGAAGCATTGTGGAAACCAGGCACACAACAGAGCTGAAAGTGGTGGCCCCAGGCCTGCTTGAAAAAAATCAGCTCTGTGAAGTGCGCAATAAAATTTCTATCAAATAGACATGAATCCCATGCAACTGCAATTGGCTGAATGACAGAATGAATCACGGCACTTTGACCTGAGCGAAACATGCTGAAATCTGTGGCCCCACGCCTGCTTGAAAAAATTTCAGCACTGTGAACCTGGCTGGATCACTCTGCGTTGCAAAGCTCCCAGAAGTTGATCACTATGGCTGTCAAATGCTGCAGCAAAGCAGGGGCAGCTGGGTGGCACAATGCACTCCAGAAGAAATGAGCAGAAACAACCTGGCTGGATGTAGTCCCTTCCTCAAACCCGAGACCTTGGTTCCCCGGAAACATGCAATTGTGCACATGGGCTCTGGCCAACATGGCCAAGTACTCGGCTTTACAAAATGCAGGCATGACCTACCAGACAATCTCAGTCTGCTCCATAGGGGACTTGGAACATTTTGAGAAATGAAAATCTACATTGAAAACCAAACACATGACACCAAGGATGGTGCCCATCACATGCCATTGCACACTCAGGAAACTAGGCAAAAAAGGGCAATTTTGTGCGATTTGGTGAAAAAATCTCGGGGGGGGGGATGTTTCTTCCTTCGAGAGGGGGTAGCCAGGGGGGCCATGTTTCTTCTTTCGAGACGGGGGGGGGGGCATTGGCATGGGGGGTCCATTGGCATGGGGGGAGGGGGGGGGGGGGGGCGTTGTTGTCCTGCACACCTGAATAGCTGTCCTACATCCACCAGAACCATCAAAAACCCATTACCCTGGAAAAAGAAGGTGATGTGGAAATGACCCCAGGCCTGGTTCAAAATTTTCAGCACCATATACTTTATGTGGCAGTCAATGAAGCTGACGAGCGTGGCCTGCATTGGATCGCAACATACCACTGGGTCCAGATGTGGCACTGATCAGGGAAGCATTGTGGAAACCAGGCACACAACAGAGCTGAAAGTGGTGGCCCCAGGCCTGCTTGAAAAAATTCAGCTCTGTGAAGTGCGCAATAAAATTTCTATCAAATAGACATGAATCCCATGCAACTGCAATTGGCTGAATGACAGAATGAATCACGGCACTTTGACCTGAGCGAAACATGCTGAAATCTGTGGCCCCACGCCTGCTTGAAAAAATTTCAGCACTGTGAACCTGGCTGGATCACTCTGCGTTGCAAAGCTCCCAGAAGTTGATCACTATGGCTGTCAAATGCTGCAGCAAAGCAGGGGCAGCTGGGTGGCACAATGCACTCCAGAAGAAATGAGCAGAAACAACCTGGCTGGATGTAGTCCCTTCCTCAAACCCGAGACCTTGGTTCCCCGGAAACATGCAATTGTGCACATGGGCTCTGGCCAACATGGCCAAGTACTCGGCTTTACAAAATGCAGGCATGACCTACCAGACAATCTCAGTCTGCTCCATAGGGGACTTGGAACATTTTGAGAAATGAAAATCTACATTGAAAACCAAACACATGACACCAAGGATGGTGCCCATCACATGCCATTGCACACTCAGGAAACTAGGCAAAAAAGGGCAATTTTGTGCGATTTGGTGAAAAAATCTCGGGGGGGGGGGATGTTTCTTCCTTCGAGAGGGGGTAGCCAGGGGGGCCATGTTTCTTCTTTCGAGACGGGGGGGGTCCATTGGCATGGGGGGTCCATTGGCATGGGGGGAGGGGGGGGGGGGGCGTTGTTGTCCTGCACACCTGAATAGCTGTCCTACATCCACCAGAACCATCAAAAACCCATTACCCTGGAAAAAGAAGGTGATGTGGAAATGACCCCAGGCCTGGTTCAAAATTTTTCAGCACCATATACTTTATGTGGCAGTCAATGAAGCTGACGAGCGTGGCCTGCATTGGATCGCAACATACCACTGGGTCCAGATGTGGCACTGATCAGGGAAGCATTGTGGAATCCAGGCACACAACAGAGCTGAAAGTGGTGGCCCCAGGCCTGCTTGAAAAAATTCAGCTCTGTGAAGTGCGCAATAAAATTTCTATCAAATAGACATGAATCCCATGCAACTGCAATTGGCTGAATGACAGAATGAATCACGGCACTTTGACCTGAGCGAAACATGCTGAAATCTGTGGCCCCACGCCTGCTTGAAAAAATTTCAGCACTGTGAACCTGGCTGGATCACTCTGCGTTGCAAAGCTCCCAGAAGTTGATCACTATGGCTGTCAAATGCTGCAGCAAAGCAGGGGCAGCTGGGTGGCACAATGCACTCCAGAAGAAATGAGCAGAAACAACCTGGCTGGATGTAGTCCCTTCCTCAAACCCGAGACCTTGGTTCCCCGGAAACATGCAATTGTGCACATGGGCTCTGGCCAACATGGCCAAGTACTCGGCTTTACAAAATGCAGGCATGACCTACCAGACAATCTCAGTCTGCTCCATAGGGGACTTGGAACATTTTGAGAAATGAAAATCTACATTGAAAACCAAACACATGACACCAAGGATGGTGCCCATCACATGCCATTGCACACTCAGGAAACTAGGCAAAAAAGGGCAATTTTGTGCGATTTGGTGAAAAAATCTCGGGGGGGGGGATGTTTCTTCCTTCGAGAGGGGGTAGCCAGGGGGGCCATGTTTCTTCTTTCGAGACGGGGGGGGTCCATTGGCATGGGGGGTCCATTGGCATGGGGGGAGGGGGGGGGGGGCGTTGTTGTCCTGCACACCTGAATAGCTGTCCTACATCCACCAGAACCATCAAAAACCCATTACCCTGGAAAAAGAAGGTGATGTGGAAATGACCCCAGGCCTGGTTCAAAATTTTTCAGCACCATATACTTTATGTGGCAGTCAATGAAGCTGACGAGCGTGGCCTGCATTGGATCGCAACATACCACTGGGTCCAGATGTGGCACTGATCAGGGAAGCATTGTGGAAACCAGGCACACAACAGAGCTGAAAGTGGTGGCCCCAGGCCTGCTTGAAAAAATTCAGCTCTGTGAAGTGCGCAATAAAATTTCTATTAAATAGACATGAATCCCATGCAACTGCAATTGGCTGAATGACAGAATGAATCACGGCACTTTGACCTGAGCGAAACATGCTGAAATCTGTGGCCCCACGCCTGCTTGAAAAAATTTCAGCACTGTGAACCTGGCTGGATCACTCTGCGTTGCAAAGCTCCCAGAAGTTGATCACTATGGCTGTCAAATGCTGCAGCAAAGCAGGGGCAGCTGGGTGGCACAATGCACTCCAGAAGAAATGAGCAGAAACAACCTGGCTGGATGTAGTCCCTTCCTCAAACCCGAGACCTTGGTTCCCCGGAAACATGCAATTGTGCACATGGGCTCTGGCCAACATGGCCAAGTACTCGGCTTTACAAAATGCAGGCATGACCTACCAGACAATCTCAGTCTGCTCCATAGGGGACTTGGAACATTTTGAGAAATGAAAATCTACATTGAAAACCAAACACATGACACCAAGGATGGTGCCCATCACATGCCATTGCACACTCAGGAAACTAGGCAAAAAAGGGCAATTTTGTGCGATTTGGTGAAAAAATCTCGGGGGGGGGGGATGTTTCTTCCTTCGAGAGGGGGTAGCCAGGGGGGCCATGTTTCTTCTTTCGAGACGGGGGGGGTCCATTGGCATGGGGGGTCCATTGGCATGGGGGGAGGGGGGGGGGGGCGTTGTTGTCCTGCACACCTGAATAGCTGTCCTACATCCACCAGAACCATCAAAAACCCATTACCCTGGAAAAAGAAGGTGATGTGGAAATGACCCCAGGCCTGGTTCAAAATTTTTCAGCACCATATACTTTATGTGGCAGTCAATGAAGCTGACGAGCGTGGCCTGCATTGGATCGCAACATACCACTGGGTCCAGATGTGGCACTGATCAGGGAAGCATTGTGGAATCCAGGCACACAACAGAGCTGAAAGTGGTGGCCCCAGGCCTGCTTGAAAAAATTCAGCTCTGTGAAGTGCGCAATAAAATTTCTATCAAATAGACATGAATCCCATGCAACTGCAATTGGCTGAATGACAGAATGAATCACGGCACTTTGACCTGAGCGAAACATGCTGAAATCTGTGGCCCCACGCCTGCTTGAAAAAATTTCAGCACTGTGAACCTGGCTGGATCACTCTGCGTTGCAAAGCTCCCAGAAGTTGATCACTATGGCTGTCAAATGCTGCAGCAAAGCAGGGGCAGCTGGGTGGCACAATGCACTCCAGAAGAAATGAGCAGAAACAACCTGGCTGGATGTAGTCCCTTCCTCAAACCCGAGACCTTGGTTCCCCGGAAACATGCAATTGTGCACATGGGCTCTGGCCAACATGGCCAAGTACTCGGCTTTACAAAATGCAGGCATGACCTACCAGACAATCTCAGTCTGCTCCATAGGGGACTTGGAACATTTTGAGAAATGAAAATCTACATTGAAAACCAAACACATGACACCAAGGATGGTGCCCATCACATGCCATTGCACACTCAGGAAACTAGGCAAAAAAGGGCAATTTTGTGCGATTTGGTGAAAAAATCTCGGGGGGGGGGGATGTTTCTTCCTTCGAGAGGGGGTAGCCAGGGGGGCCATGTTTCTTCTTTCGAGACGGGGGGGGTCCATTGGCATGGGGGGTCCATTGGCATGGGGGGAGGGGGGGGGGGGGCGTTGTTGTCCTGCACACCTGAATAGCTGTCCTACATCCACCAGAACCATCAAAAACCCATTACCCTGGAAAAAGAAGGTGATGTGGAAATGACCCCAGGCCTGGTTCAAAATTTTTCAGCACCATATACTTTATGTGGCAGTCAATGAAGCTGACGAGCGTGGCCTGCATTGGATCGCAACATACCACTGGGTCCAGATGTGGCACTGATCAGGGAAGCATTGTGGAATCCAGGCACACAACAGAGCTGAAAGTGGTGGCCCCAGGCCTGCTTGAAAAAATTCAGCTCTGTGAAGTGCGCAATAAAATTTCTATCAAATAGACATGAATCCCATGCAACTGCAATTGGCTGAATGACAGAATGAATCACGGCACTTTGACCTGAGCGAAACATGCTGAAATCTGTGGCCCCACGCCTGCTTGAAAAAATTTCAGCACTATGAACCTGGCTGGATCACTCTGCGTTGCAAAGCTCCCAGAAGTTGATCACTATGGCTGTCAAATGCTGCAGCAAAGCAGGGGCAGCTGGGTGGCACAATGCACTCCAGAAGAAATGAGCAGAAACAACCTGGCTGGATGTAGTCCCTTCCTCAAACCCGAGACCTTGGTTCCCCGGAAACATGCAATTGTGCACATGGGCTCTGGCCAACATGGCCAAGTACTCGGCTTTACAAAATGCAGGCATGACCTACCAGACAATCTCAGTCTGCTCCATAGGGGACTTGGAACATTTTGAGAAATGAAAATCTACATTGAAAACCAAACACATGACACCAAGGATGGTGCCCATCACACCGGAAGGCTAAAAAGAGGACATACTTTTTCCACTGCTTTTCTGTATGCTCAAAGTGCTCAGTGATACGAGTGGTTATGAGTCGACATCCACACACTGTGAGTTTCTGGGTGCATCAAAACTCTTTCCACGGCTTTCGTGTATGCCCAAAGTGCTCGGCGATTCGAGTGGATACGAGTCGACATCCTCTCTTTCATTTTCGAAGGTAGGTCGAGGTGGCCCCGGTTCAAGTGCCACAATATCAGTCATACCAGCGTACCGAAATTCCACCTGTTCCTCGTGGTCAGGCTGGCGGGACCGCAGCCAGCCGTACACAAGACAGCAAAGGCACAACAGCATCAGCAGCAGCAGCAACAAAAGGTACAGGGCTGAGTCGCTGCCATCAGCAGACGAACTGGTGGACACGGAGCTAGAAGGAAAAGTGAGCAGCAAGTAGCAAGAAGCAGCCGGGCTCGAAGACGTCACATTTATCATACAGCTCTCACAATTGTACAATGTGACCCTCGGAGTGATATCAGTGCAGCTACTTTCATCCCATTTCAGCAAGGGAATGGTTTCCGTGCCAGTGCTGGTCACCACAATCTCCACAGTTCCACTGAGAGTTAGGCTGCCGCCAATATTGAACACATTGGCTGTTCCAGTGACTGCAGCTAACACTAGCAAACCGCCGGATTGGATATCAACAGCGCCAGTAGTGATTGCACTAATGGCGTAGTCGCTTGTGGTTCCACCGATGTTGAAAGACTCAGTCCCATAAGTGCATGAGGTGTCAATCGACAAGGAACCCCCAGTCACAACTAACCCGGATGACACAACTGCACCACATACGGAGACCGCCGGAGTGGTGGTTGTCAAGTCTGTTTGGAAGAGAGCCCGATGGTGTATTGAAGGACCAGAGGACCCCAAAACAACCAACGATTGGATAGTGCTTGATGGTAACAATTGCAGGCGCCCCCGGATAATGGAAAATGTGCCAGCACCACCGATCAAGCAGCCCTGGTCACACCTGCTCACATCCGATGCAGAATCTAAAGCAAACAAACTGGTGGAGGAAATGGTGAAAGAGCTTGTCAACACCTGCAGAGTGCTGACAGTCACCTGAGTGGCTTGCGTCAAGGCAAAAGCAGTGGCGGACTGGCAAGAAATCAATGCAACAGAGGCAAGGGTGTTTGAAAGGGTGACTGTGCTTCCTGTGAGTGCTGCATTGTGCCCCATACTCAGCGACGTGTTAGTAAAATTCATGCTGCTTGCATTGGAGGTGATATTGTCACAAGTAACGTTCCCACCGTCTGCCGACAGTATGGAACTCCAGACACTCCAATCACTGACAGAGAAAATGGTCGCTTGAAGGGTCATTGATGCTGCAGTGACTGCCAATCCCCCACCAAAATGCATGCTTCCCTCCGTGCCCAGCAATGTTGCATCAGAACTTAACAAGGCAGGAGCGGAAACAGTGAGCAAGCTCCCTGCAGTCCCATGCAGCACCGCGGAGCTACCGGATAAAGAGAGCCTTTTCTTGAAGGTGGTAGTGGAAGCAGAAATGAGGAATGAGCCACTGACTTGAGCAGTGACATCGAAAATGACAGCGGCAGTGACAGTGATGGTTGCCGATGCATCTGCTTTGAAATTACCGTTGCCACGAAACGTGGTAGCGCAGGCAAGAGAGGCTGTGCAGCCAGCCAGCAGATGCATCTCAGAATCAGCATCAAAGTCAAAAATGGCATTCTCAACGTGGTTAACAAACCCTTGGGAGAGTTTTAGGGACATCTTCCGAAAGGTGTTCAAAGCCCCGGAATTCTGAAAAACACTGAGGTGCATCTGTGCCCCATTTCCAGAGCTATCAGAAAAATCACAGATTTCAGGGCACACGCAATGCCATACACCCCCAGTTGAAAGTGCCTCTGAAAACTGGTACCAGCCCCGGAGAAGCCCTGTGCCACACAGATCCCTATCACCCATCTGTGCCCCAATCTGAACGTACTCTGCATCCTGTGGGGATGGGGATGGGGATGGCGGAGGAAGAAAGCGGAATTGAACATCTACAATACGTGTCTCCAAAAAACTTCCCCAATTGCTGGTCCACTCCAGCTTGACATACTGCGCAGTGTCTGAAAACAGCACCTCAAACCATCCCCCAAATGGAATGACCATATTCAACGCATTTCTCCAGGCACCTGACATCTGGTCTGCGGCCATGAGGGCCGCATCCTTGACCCCTGCGTCCGAATCCCCATTATTCCGAATGCGGAAGCCTGCAATAATCCTTTGAAATCCAAAGTCAAGGATTAGGAAGCCGCTTGAAGTGGAAAACAGTGCGTGCGTGATCCGGTTGAAATCAAGAGCATTGGAAGGCCAATCACAAAACACTGAGTGCCGCATGAGCTCAAGTGGATCATCACTCACCCATGATTGATTGTGTTCCCAATCTGCGACTGGTGATTCACTTGGAGATGGAGATGGAAATGGTGACCACGATGGACTTGGACTTGGGAATTCGCTTGGCGAAGGGGATGCGCTTGGAGAAAGGGATGCGCTTGGAGAAAGGGATGCGCTTGGAGAAAGGGATGGGCTGGGTGTTGGAGATTGGATGGGGCTTGGAGACTGGCTGTTGGAGGCCGAGACTGATGGCGATGAGCTTGCCAATGGGGATGGTGACGGTACTGGACTTAGGGGTGGGCTGGGGGAGTCGCTTGGGGCACTGGGGGATGGAGACTCACTCGGGGATATGCTTGGGGAAGGTTCAGCTGCCAATGGTGATGACCGAAAGACGAACAATTGGACACGTCCATTTTCTCCAGGAGGGACAATTGCCGAGGGCGAGGGCGAGGGCGAGGGTGAGGGCGAGGGCGAGAAAATTGCTGATGGATCCAGGGAGGGCGAGGGTGAGAGTGAGGGCGACTCCGAGGGCGAGGGCGACTCCGATGGTGAGGGCGAGGGCGAGGGCGACTCCGATGGTGAGGGCGAGGGCGAGGGCGACTCCGATGGTGAGGGCGAGGGCGAGAAAATTGCTGATGGATCCAGGGAGGGCGAGGGTGAGAGTGAGGGCGAGTCCGAGGGCAAGGGCGAGAGCGAGGGCGAGGGCGAGGGCGAGGGCGAGAAAACTGCTGGGTCAAAGTGGGGGCTTCCGATTGCTGCAACGTTGCCATCTGCATTGAATGCAATGGACTCTCCGAAACTGTCATCTGGAGCGTCGCTTAAAATGTTGCTTCCACGCTGCACCCAGAAGCCTCCTCGGCTGTTGGAGGGTGCCATCCACTGATACACTTCAGCCTGTGTGCTGCCACTTGAATTTCCTGCAATAGCCACCATTGGGATGTTGATGGGGTTCCCGGTGGGTTGGGCGTAGGGGTCGTTTGGGGGGTCAAGTGGGTCGTAATTGACTGCGATCGCCTTGCCTGTTATGCCAGCAGAAATGTTCCCGCCAACCTGCTGTGAACCCGAGCTGCTATACTTAAATACTTTGATGTGCGTTTCATCATCTCGCAACCTGATAGCCCAAAAAGCACCAATCCCTGCTACGGATGCTGCATGCTCACCTATTGTTGCCTTATCATCAATGCCGTACTCATATCTCCGTATTTCCTTTCTCCAATCGTAACTCATGAAATAAACATTTTCCTCCCCGACAGCGACAACTACTGCGTTGGAGCCTTGTCCCACCGCCAAGGAGTGGCGCGAGTTTCCATCCAGTCCAGGAACGTCGACAGACTCTTGACAAGACAGATACGTAGAGGCTCCGCACACCCAGACCTTGCTGGAGTTGGAGGTTGTAAAAGCGAAGGTTCGCATGCCACGCATGTTTTGGCTGAGTACCATGGACTTGCCAATCCCTTCATTCGCTTCTCCGTAGAACGTAGAACTCCTTTTGAAAGTGCCAGATGGTTTGTGGTACCGCCAACCCTCAATACAACCCTCCTGGAAATCGTCCTTGTAACCAGGTGCGGCGATAAAGATGATGTGACCATCTCCACTGAGTGCAACAGATGAACCAAACTGGGCGTTCTCATGTTGCCCAGTGATATCGGCGCCCAGTTGCACCCATCCGCCTCCAATCGCAGACTTGGCCCCTTTGTTCTGAAAAACTCGAACCACCCCGTGATGACCCGATGCAGTTGTGCCGACTGCTGCAACGGCTAAAATTGTGCCGTCGCCACTAAGCGCCACGGAACTGGCCAATGAATCCTGCGCATTCCCGAGCAATTGGTCTCCTTTCACCCAGTCACACGGTGGGCAGCTTCCTCCACAGTCGATGCCAAGCTCACCGCCATTTTGCAGTCCATCACTGCACGACCATTCACAGGCAATCAGCAGCTCAAGTGGCTTGGATCCCCTTACGTCTGAAATCGTCTTCGCAGAAATCATGATCCAAGTAGGGCCATCAACATAAACATATGGGTGTTTTCTGTCGCGGGCTGCAATGCACAGTGGATCCGTCAAAAAGCCATTCCACCCAGCATGACAGTGCAAATGGGTGCAGTTGCCTGTGAAAAACCAAATAGACGGGTCCTGTTCTGATCTGCTGTCAATATCACAGTTGACGTCCAGGGGACGAAGCCAACCTGTGTAGTTGATGAAGTACCATGCGGCTGGATACACCCAATGGGTCCATTCGAAGAAATCCCGAGTGCGTAGCTCCAATCTGGAACCCTCCCCCTCGCATCTTTCCACGATATTGTACGTTGAGGCATTTTGTGTGTACTTGTACATGGGCACTGAAAGATTGCCGCCGCATTCAATGGGTTCAGCGAATGGACAATCATCGTTTCTTGGGAAATCTTCCTCACAAACGACCTTCAGGCTGCTGTACCCAGCCGTCAACGCCCAAACAAGGTCAATCTTCACGTACGTTGGCCCATCCAGATAGACTTTGTAATTGCCTCCTGTGCTGCCGGCCGCTGCGCACCAACTCTCATATGAGTCTTCGAGCATTGGATATCCCACAATACACTGCAGATCCCCACCAGCAACGGGTTTGTAAAAGGATATGGCGTGCTTGCTTGACCCGCAGGTCCTGAACAGCACTGGTCCAGTATAATTCATGTAGTACCAAACGTCCCCAAGGTCCTTCCATTCTCCATTTTCGGTCTGATTGTAGCAAAGGGGGAGATCTGATCTTTCAAGCTGAGCATTTTTCAAACTGTCGTATCGTTCCGTGTCGCACGTTAAGTGGATTGCATTGTGCATCTCATCGTTCCGAGGGCGTGGGGGTGGAGTCGGCGAGGGGGCAGGTGTCGAGCTAGGAGAACTACTTGGGCTTGTAGATGGCGAGGGGCTCGGTGACGGGCTAGTAGAAAAACTTGGGCTAGTAGAAAAACTTGGGCTTGGAGAGCGGCCAGGGGTAAAAGACGGAGCTGGGGTAGGAAATGGAGATGGTGATGGAGATGGGGAAGCGGGGGAAGCGGAGGGAGATGGGGACGCAGACTCAGATGGGGACGCAGACTCAGATGGGGACGCAGAGGGAGATGTGCTCGCAGGGGATGGAGGAGATGCAGTTGGACTCGGGCTCATCTGGCTTGGACTGGGGCTTGCAGGTGACCCAGAGGCGCTTGGAGAAGGGGAGCTGGCGGGACTTGGGCTTGGACTTGGCGTTGGCGAAGACATCCACAGGCATCCTGGGAGAACTTGCACTGTAACAGTCGCCATGGCTGTGTTGCCCTGAGTATCCGTTATCATGTAAGTGAACATGTCGCTCTGTCCCTGTCTATGGTGGTGGCTGGGAGTGTATGTGATTGGGAGTGTATGTGATAGTGCGGTCAGCATTCAGGAAGGCCAGCCCATCAGGTGGTTGAATCACCGATAGTTCCACCACTGCGCCCTCATCGTTGGCCAACACATCCACCACCACTGGATTGACAATGTTGGTCACTGCATGATCATTCTTTGCGTGTAGCCCAACGGCAACAGACATTTGTGCTAGCAATGCTAGCATTGTAAAGAAAAGAAGCAACATGTGTGTCCACTTGGGAAAAACAGAGATGGCATGTGGATTCGCAGGAGCTCAGCACCACAGTATCCCCGTTGTTCCCTATTGAGGCCTGGTATGCCCTATTTAGCAAGTGGGCCCCCTTACCTTTGGCCCTGGGCTCCCCTCTCTCCGTACCTCCCTCGGTGCAGACAGTGGCAGGCTGCGGACCATTAGGAATGGCCCGGACCATCAGGGGTGGCTCGGTGTCTCTTGGCACCTCGCGAACACCTGCCCCCTCAGGGACTTGCTTGAGCGTGGGGGGGGGGGGGGGATCCAGGGGGGAGGGCCCCCGTGCCAGAACACACCCAATCCAGAAACACAAAATTCATTGGAGAATGAACCACTCAGCACATGGAAATGTCATGTTGTCGGCGTAAACAAAGCAAACTCATCATTGCATGTCAATTCAGTGTTCCCTAGAACTAGAACCTGATGGTCATGAGGAATCTGCCTGAATGGGAGACATCAGACAAATGTTTGGACGGTGCCTCATCATCCACTGACTCAGGATTAGAGGGCACCTCAGCATCAGACAAATCTGTTTTCTGGCGCTTGGTACCCTTGTCCTTAAGCCTGCCGCGCAAATTGCGCGCCCGTCTGGTTTTCCGAAATTCTGCTGCCACAGCAGAAACGTCATATGAACAATGATGGAATATGGTGCACACAAGGAGCAACAGGTAAACGGTGTATGGCGTGCCCCAAAGGCACCGAAAAACTTTTTTCCCTATGAATAAAAAAAGTTCCCAAAACTGAGGTTCTCAGGTGCACTTGAGCTGAGGGGGGAGGGGGGGAAGGGGGTCCAGCCCGGGGGAGCCCAATCCTCGGTTTGGACGCGGACTCCAGCCCCAACTATCTCCGGGCTGAAGGCCCCCTAGAGGGGGAGGGGGGGGGGGGCTCCACCTGGAGGAGGGGGGGGAGCGGCGGCACATATGGGTATCCAAATGATCGGCTCGGCACACTGCTCATTTTCATACCCTACAAAGGGTTTGTTACCCCTAACCATCCCCTCACCCAAATCCAACCCCCCACCCGAACCTTGTCCCTAACCCTAAAGCCAAGGTCAGGGAGGGGGGGGGGGGTTCTTGGAAATTGGATGTCCTGCTTGAACCCCCCCCCCAAGGCCAAATTTAAAAAGGGGCGGGTTTGGGGGGGGGTTTAAGGGGGTTTTTTGCTGCGCGGGGGTATTTTCCATGGGAAGGGCACCCCGGACCCCCAAATCCCACACCATCCCCCCCCACAACCCCACACCAAATGAAATACATAGTGTCGGGCACCTCCGAACAGTTGAGTATGCGGCCCAAGTGTGATCCGACAATTCGCACCGCCCCTATCAACGTCTATGGTAGGGTTTCATCGGCCTGGGTATTTCCGGCCATGGATACCAGAAACCTTGGGACTGTGGGTCTCCGAGGCGGTCATGGATTGGAAATACACCATGGGGTTACTTTCTGAGTGTCTATTTTTTTCGTCTCCTAATGCATCTGATGAGTCATTGACTGCCCCGTGCGTGGTTACTATCGTGCCTTGTTAGAATTGCAGCATGGTGGTTGAAACGCATCAAGGTTGGTCATGGGGTTTGGAATGCACCATGGGGTTAGAAATACACCATGGGGTGAAAAATGCATCAAGGGGAGGGCATAAAAGAAGGGCTGTGTGTGTGACTATACTGGTCAGCCGACGCAACGCGGGAGGCCCTTAAGGCTATGGCGGGCCAGGCCTCCCTCCCGGCGCCACTGTGTGGGCCTTCCGGTCCTAGTGTGCATGCTCCCGCAGGGGAAGGAGAGGGAGAGCAAGGAGGTGTAGGGGGTGGAGGAGGTATCGGTTTGTGTCGTGTGTGTGCGTGTAGCTCCGCCTACTTCTTGCGCCCTGGCGTCTTCACCGTGTGTCGCTTCTTTGCACTTTGCTTGGGAGTGGTGATGGGCCGCTTTGTGCCCTTGCCAGGCACAGCTTTCTTTTTGGGGAGAACTTCCACCCCGGAAGAAGAGGTAGAAGAGGAAGAAGATGAGGAAGAAGAGGAGCTATTACCATCTTCGGAAGATGCAGGACTCTCGTTACCGCTGGAAGAATCCTGATCTGCTGAAGACCCAGATTCCGCAGAGCTTGCATCCTCCTCTGGTTTCCACTCCCAATCCGAGCGGTCAAGAGTGGCTTCACAGAAAGATGCACCCTCATTGTCAACCGCCTGTGCCACCTTCAAAGTGATCTTGGGCTTCATCAACATGGGGATTTTTTTTTTGGCTCGCCCCTTCTTTTTCTCATCATCCTAGCTAACTACAACCGTCAAATCAACGGCGTTTGGCGCCCCGGTGGGATGGCAACGTGCCAAGTGAGTTTTGATGTTCAAAACCCACGGGGTAGCACTGCACCCAAGAATAGGACATTCACGGGGCATGTTTTCTTGTTTGCGCATGGCCACTGCGTGCTTCAATGGGACCACACACGGGCATGTGCTATTGATTTTCTTGCGCACAATACTTGTGGCGCACGTGCCTGTACTGCGACCACAGAAACCGCAAGGTTCAGCCTCACCATGCATCCTTGGGTCCGTTACCACCTCTCCCTTCTGCAAGTGCACTGCCACATGATTCCTCATCCTTGCCAAAGCAATGGCCACTCCACAAAACGAACAAAATTCTGTTGCTTGTACTCGTGTTTTCCCGACGGCCGTAAGCAGCAACTCGTCGTGCGACATTAGACAATGTACTTTAAGAGCTGCAATGGACAGCTCTTAAACCGTCGCTCTGCGGCGAGTGCATTTCTTATGGTTTAGGTTTGGGCACACACAGGTTTGGATTTGGGTACATCAACCCTGCATTCTCAGCGATCCCCAAACAAAAGGGGACAAAATCAGAATTGGCTGCCTCACCCCTGCCTTCTCGGGGGCCCAAAAGAGGGCGGAAATGCTACGTCGCCCTCTAGGCTCCGTCTATGCCCCCTCTATGTGCCATCTATGCGCCCTCGATGCGTCCTCTAAGCGCCGCTCTATGCACCCACTATGTGCCCTCTATGTACCCTCTATGCACCCTCTATATGCACCCTCTATATGTGCCCCCTATGTGCCCTCTATGCGCCCTCTATGAACCCTCGATATGCACCCTCTATATATGCCCTCTATGTGCCCTCTATGCGCCCTCTATGTGCCGTCTAACTGCCCTCTATGCCCACTCCATGCGCCATCCATGCACCCTCTATGCACCCTCTATGTGCCCTCTATGCGCCCCCCATGCACCCTCTATGCGCCCAGTACGTGCCCTCTGGGCGCACTTTATGCACCCTCTATGCGCCCTCTATGCACCCTCTATAAGCCCTGTATGAGCCGCTCTATGAGCCCTCTATGCGCCCTCCATGCGCCCTCTATGCACCGACTATGCGCCCACTATGCGCCCTCTATGCACCCTCTATGCGCCGTCAATGTGCCCTCTATGCGCCCTCAATGTGCCCACTATGCGGAGTCTATGCGCCCTCTATGGTGCCCTCTATGTGCCCCCTATGTGCCCCCTATGTGCCCTCTATGCACCCACTATGCGCCCACCATGCGCCCACCATGCGCCCTCCATGTGCATATGTGCCGTCTATGTGCCCTCTATGCGCCCTCTATGTGCCTTGTGTGCGCCTTCTATGCACCCACTATGCACCCACTATGTGCCGACTATGCGCCCACTATGCGTCCACTATGCACCCTCTATGTGCCGTCTATGCGCCCTCTCAGGGCCCACTATGCTGACTCTTTCCGCTCTCTATGCGCCCTCTATGCGCCCACTATGCGCCATCTATGTGCCCTCTATGTGCCCTCAATGTGCCCCCTATCCGCCCTCTATGCGCCCACTATGCGCCATTTATGCGCCCTCAATGCGCCCCCTATGCGCCCTCTATGCGCCCACTATGCGCCCTCTATGTGCCCTCTATGCGCCCTCTATGCGCCCTCTATGCGCCCACCATGGGCCCACCATGCGCCCTCTATGCGCCCTCTATGCAATTCCCCAACACTTCGGAGGGGGGGGGGGGGGGCACTAGGTACATCACTCCTACCGTCAGGGGGGTCCCCAACGCTTCGGAGGAGGGGACAAAATTAGAAGTGGCCCACAAGTGGGCGGATTGGCTACATAATCTTTCCCATCTAGGGGGTCCCCAACACTTCGGAGTGGGGGACAGAATCAGCAGTGGCCCAAAAGTGGGCGGATTGGCTACATCACCCCTGCCGTTTAAGGGGTCCCCGACACTTCAAAGCGGGAGACAAAATCAGAATTGGCCCACAAGTGGGCGGAGTGGCTACATCACCCCTACCGTCTAGGGGGGGTCCCTAACACGTCGCAGTGGGGAACAAACCACAAGGGGCCCACACGTGGGCGGATGGGCTATATCACCCCTACCATTTGAGGGGTCCCCAACGCTTCACATTGGGGGACAAAATCCGTAATGGCCCACAAGTGGGCGGATTGGCTACACCACCCCTGCCGTCACGGGGGGTCCCCAACACTTCACATTGGGGGACAAAATCAGTAATGGCCCACAAGTGGGCGGATTGGCTACATCACCCCTGCCGTTAGGGGGGGTCCCCAACGCTTCACATTGGGGGACAAAGTTAGTAATGGCCCACAAGTGGGTGGATTGGCTACATCACCCCTGCTGTCACGGGGGGTCCCCAACGCTTCACATTGGGAGACAAAATCAGTAATGGCCCACAAGTGGGCGGATTGGCGACATCACCCCTGCCGTAACGGGGGGGGGGTCCCCAACGCTTCACATTGGGAGACAAAATCAGTAATGCCCCACAAGTGGGTGGATTGGCTACATCACCCCTGCCGTCGGGAGGGGTCCCCGACGCTTCACATTGGGGGCCAGAATCAGTAATAGCCCACAAGTGGGCGGATGGGCTATATCACCCCTGCCGTCAGGGGAGGGGGTCCCCAACGCTTCACATTGGGGGACAAAGTCAGTAATGCCCCAAACGTGGGCGGATTGGCTACATCACCCCTGCCGTCAGGAGAGGTCCTAAACGCTTCACATTGGGGGACAAAATCCATAATGGCCCACAAGTGGGCGGAGTGGCTACATCACCCCTGCCGTTAGGGGGGGTCCCCAACACTTCACATTGGGAGACGAAATCAGTAATGGCCCACAAGTGGGCGGATTGGCTACATCACCCCTGCCGTCACGGGGGGTCCCCAACGCTTCACATTGGGGGACAAAATCAGTAATGGCCCACAAGTGGGTGGATTGGCTACATCACCCCTGCCGTTAGGGGGGTCCCCAACGCTTCACATTGGGGGACAAAGTTAGTAATGGCCCACAAGTGGGTGGATTGGCTACATCACCCCTGCCATCACGGGGGGTCCGCAACACTTCAAATTGTAGGACAAAATCAGTAATGGCCCACAAGTGGGCAGATTGGCTACATCACCCCTGCCGTCACGGGGGGTCCCCAACACTTCACATTGGGGGACAAAATCAGTAATGGCCCACAAGTGGGCGGATTGGCTACATCACCCCTGCTGTCACGGGGGGTCCCCAACGCTCCACAGCGGGGGACAAAATCAGTAATGGCCCACAAGTGGGCAGATGGGCTACATCACCCCTACCGTTAGGGGGGTCCGCAACGCTTCACATTGGGGGACAAAGTTAGTAATGGCACACACCACAAGTGGGTGGATTGGCTACATCAGCCCTGCCGTCAGGTGGGGTCCCCAACGCTTCACATTGGGGGCCAGAATCAGTAATGGCCCACAAGTGGGCAGATTGGCTACATCACGCGTGCCCCTCAGGGGGGGTCCTGAACGCTTCACATTGGGGGACAAAGTCAGTAATGGCCCACAAATGGGCGGATTGGCTACATCACCCCTGCCGTTAGGGCGGGTCCCCAACACTTCACATTGGGGGACAAAATCAGTAATGGCCCACAAGTGGGCGGATTGGCTACATCACCCCTGCCGTCAGGGGGGGGTCCCCAACGCTTAAGAGCGGGGGACAAAATCACAAGTGGCCCACAAGTGGGCAGATGGGCTACATAACCCTTCCCGTCTACGGGGATCCCCTACGCTTGGGTGCCTGCAACAAAATCAGAAGTGGCGCACTATTGGGTGATTGCAAAAGCACGAAACAACGCACGGACAACAGGCCACGAGAAGAGGGACGATGCGTAGCTGTGCGCACATGGAACTAGAGGTCCAAGCAGTGGTACAGTGCGGGTGCTGCTATCTGTATGGAGAGGTCCCATCTTTGGGTGCAATCCAGCAGGGATGTATTAGAAGAGAGGAGAGGGGCGGGGTTGACACGAGGCCATAGTGTTGGTTTGCTTGCCTTTGGCGGCGCCTATTGGCCTGTCGCCATTCCGACACTCTGTGGGTCCGAATGTGTTTTGGTTGTGTCAACGGAGGGGGGGGGGGGGCTAGAACCCAAAAGTGTGTGCACCCAAAATGGCCCAATTCAATATCTTCCCCCTATTAAATCTGGGTCCGGGGGGGGGGGGGTCCACCCAGGGGGGTGTACCCCCTCCTCCTATGGTGGTCAGCCATTTTGATACATTCCTGCGGTCCAGTATCTTCCGGTACACCTCTGTCACTACGGTTGCAGGCACGCACGGGGGCCGCCGCCAGCCAATGTGTGACCCCGAGGGGTGTTTGACAGTTTGAGGGGCTCTGAAAAAAAAGAGTGCTGCGGTGCAGCAAAACAATCATGAGCTATGACCAGTCACAGTGCGTCTTGTTAGCTTTGTGTGTTTGCGCGCTTGGACAGGGCTTGACGGAAAAGGTGCTGGGTTTGGGTCAACGAAGCCCCCCCCCCCCTTCGGAGGGGGGTGGGGTCCCCCCTCCCTACAGAGCGTTGCTTGGCGGTGGATGTTTCACATGGCATGTACCGCAATATATACTTAATCCATTTTTGACGGAGCACTGCATCATGAGGTGTGTAGCTGAGGAACCTATGTATTGCTTTTTGACAAGCTCGCACTGCGACGGACGGTGTGTCGTTGCTCAATAAACTTATCTGCAGCCATGCAGCTGCAGAAAACAAGTACTCACTCCACCACAGAATTCATCAGGCCACCAGTGAACAAATTACCCAAGCTGGTTTCTGTAACAGCCCAAGCTTACTGTAGTGGGGCACCTTGTTTCATGACAGAGCCACGGCTGAGGGGCGCACATACACATTACCATAACCGCCACGTCTCTCCATGGCGACACCCAGAGCATGCAGGTCACCCATCATACACAGGAGACTGCAACGAGAATTGTCATCCGTGATGCACAGACAGAGCACACACAGCAACGATGGATTCCGATGGCACATAGTCACTCGTGCCTGATAGGGCACTACTACTGGAGGATGCACTCGTACCGGAGGAGGCATTGGCGGTGGAGCTGCTGCTACTACTACTGCCACTACTACTACTACCCTGGTTTGGCCCAGAGAGAAGA
Organism: Eutreptiella sp. 'Long Island Sound 2002'; assembly: GCA_964036045.1. NCBI lineage: Eukaryota > Euglenozoa > Euglenophyceae > Eutreptiales > Eutreptiaceae > Eutreptiella > Eutreptiella sp. 'Long Island Sound 2002'. Next base: position 11,867,165 of record OZ038387.1, on the reverse strand, counting down.
GCAGGGACAACAGTGGGCAGGGCCGGCGACGCAGCAGGCTTCGCCTTCGGTGGCAATGGGGCCCGGAAATTGTCAAAGGCTTGCAACGCCTTTGTTTTCTCCTCTTCGCTGCACCCGGCATAGTCATGGGACACACCGGGGTGCACTTGTGCCATGTGGTGTGGCATGGCGTAGGTGCAATGCCATTTTCGGCAATCAAGCACCCTGTAGCGAACTGGCAAGTTGGTGCTAGGGTTCATCGCCGTTGGGGTTGCCGCGCTATTTTTCTGTGGTAAAGGTTATGCATGCAAGGCGCCAAACGTTCCCCAGCGTTGCAGAATTGGAAGGCAGTCCCTATGAAATCCACTGCCAATTCATGCCCTTTGAGTTTTTAGGTGGTGCTGGCATTGTCCATTGGAATGGGCGTTTCTTGCAAAACGTGCACAGTGTTTTTGCTGCTGATGCACATTTTGTTGCACCAACTGCAACGGTGGAGAGGTTGTGGCAGTTCTCGCACAACGACATTAAACAGCTTTCGCGCTTTCTGATGCATGTCCCCTTGCCAAAGGCAGTGCCGCTTATGCCGTATGCGGCGTTGGGTTGTGCTCAATACCGTGAGCAGCTGAGCAATGCTCCAGGAGGAAAACGTATGCCCTGCCCTTTTCCGACAAAATCAGAAGTGGCCCACTTGTGGGCAAGGTGGCTACATAACCCCTGCCAACTGGGGGATCCCCTCCGCTTCAGAGCGGGGGACAAAATCAGAAGGGGCCCACTTGTCGGCAAGGTGGCTACATAACCCCTGCCGCCTGGGGGATTCCCTCCGCTATAGCGCCGGGGACAAAATCAGAAGTGGCCCACAAGTGGGCAAGGTGGCTACATAACCCCTGCCAACTGGGGGATCCCCTCCGCTTCAGAGCGGGGGACAAAATCAGAAGGGGCCCACTTGTGGGCAAGGTGGCTACATAACCCCTGCCGCCTGGGGGGTCCCCTCCGCTTCAGAGCGGGGGACAGAATCAGAAGTGGCCCAATTGTGGGCAAGGTGGCTACATAACCCATGCCGCCTGGGGAATCCCCTCCGCTTCAGAGGGGGGGGCAGAATCAGAAGTCGTCCACTTGTGGGCAAGGTGGCCACATAACCTTTTTGTGCTTTTCAGCCATTTTTGAATTCTCCAGGAAATTCTGGGTATTTTGAGTACAGACACATAGGGTCGAACAAAAAAATTTCCCCCTGCCGTATGCCTAAAACAAAAACTCCGGCGCCTGCGGCGCCGACAAAGCACATTGTTCCGTGCAACAATTTTGGGGTCCGTAGAGGGGGGGGGGGGGGTCCCCCCCTCTTTGGGGTCAGGTCCCGACCTGGATCGGCCCTGTGCAGGCACGTCCGCCCCAAAACAAGGTGACGAAAAGGGGGTGGCCTGCGTGCCCTGGGCACACCTTCCGTGCATGCGACGGTCCTTAGGAGAAAAAAAAAGCGTCTGTTACACACAATTTTCCAAAGAGACCCACGGGTTGGTGGCAATTGGCAGTTGGTAGGGTCCTTAAGGACTTTGGATTACCTCAGCAAAAGTGCACTGATCAAGTGGACTATTCATCTCGGAATCGCAATTCTATTGCCTTTGGCAGTGCACCTCGAAGAGAGGCTAACAGTCAGCCAATCAGTCAGTCAGTCAGTCAGCAAGCAGTCAGCCAGGCAGTCAGTCGGGCAAGCAGGGAAGGCAGACAAGCAGACAGAAAACACAGTTTGGATTTTTTCAGTGGCAGACACGGGTACAAGCAGTGGGAAGCCCCTTGTGTACCAGAACAATCTGCGGTCGGGTGGCAATGCACTCGACCGCGTTTTCAGTGGCAGACTCGGGTACAAGCAGTGGGAAGCCCCTTGTGTACCAGAACAATCTGCGGTCGGGTGGTAATGCACTCGACCGCAAACACTCGAGTCGGCGGTTCGATTCCCGGCCGGCCGACCGTTGGCGGCGCTGGCTGACACAAGCCTTATTGCACCTGACCCTCGTTCAAATCCCTCTGAGCACAAACTTTTGACCCCCCTCGAAAAAATGAGATAATCCAATGTCAGGGAATAGAGGCCTCAGAATAACAAAAAAACCATTGGGGGATCGTTTTATTGGGCAAAATAATGATTTTACAAGGGGTTGGACATCCAATATCAAAAAGGGGGTTATACAACGCACGCACCTGCGCTTGATCTAACAACCTCTCTTCGAGGTGATTTTGGGTTGTGAAGTGGCGAATCACAATCACCAAACCCGGTTCAACAGAAAATGGACTGCAACGCCTGTCGAGCACATGGCGATCGTGCAGCACAGCCACGCCACCATTGGTTCGTGCAAGGAGGTGCCCTGGTTGTATCCATCAATATGTACATCTGTACAGGTGTGCGCGTGCGCCCACAAGGTTAGAAGCGCATGGCAGCATGGGGCTCGGCTTCCCTACCCCATTCCCCATCCCCAACCCCTCCCAATCTCCAGATCGTCCCTCTGCTTGTTTCGCTCAGCCGGCACCCAAAGTGCTGGGCGCCTGCCGAGGGCTCCTACTTCTCACAGGTGTTGGGGGCACGGCACAGCGTCTGGGTGTCCGATGCCGTAACCCCCCTCGTCAGCTCCTTGCTGTGGGAGTCAGATTGCTGGGAGGTCGAATGGCAAACCCTCGGCAAGAGATGACGGATGAGTCATACAAAGTCAGTGTCGGCACCTGCTTGTGCCTCAGACCCCATAATGTTCATGCCACCGCTGCACTCTGCACCGGCCTGGCACAACGCAACAGGAGCAGTGCTGCTTCCTCGTCCCGCCACCACCTGTCCACCCTGGGTAACCCCTTGAAAGACCATGCGGCCTGATGCGATGCGTTTTTTTTTGGGGGGGGGGGGGGTGGCAATGATACGGCCGGCCCTTCACCGGTTGAGGGTGGCGCATCAAGGGGGCCACGCGAAGGTCACAGTCCGCTCACCATAAAAGCACCAGGTCACGACAGTAATAGCACAGCAAAGAAAGCCTGGCGAGTGAGCAAACGGTACAGGCGCAACGCCGCGTCTTCCACTGTCATTTGGGCGTTGATAATGTGGGCATTACGGTAGAGTAGGCCCAGTTTTACGGGGGGGGAAATGGATAATGATCACGGGGGGGCCGTCTCCTCGCTTGTGTACGTGACTCCCCCCCCCCCAGTAGAAGTGGGCCGAAGGCCCCTTGGGGGGGGGGGGGGGGGGGGGTGGCATTGGAGGGGGGGGTTCAGGGAGGGGCAATGGGGGGGGGGGGTTCAGGGAGGGGCAATGGGGGGGGGGGTGTCGGGAGGGTCGGTTGGGGGGGCGGTCCAGGTGGGGCAATTTGGGGTAGTGGGGTGGGGGGGGCATAGGCTCCGGTTACCTCCCCTTGCCCTCCCTCAGAGGTGAGAGCTAGGGCTAGGGTTAGGGGTAGGGTCACCGAGCTGGTGGAACCATTCTTGGTTTTATAACCCTTTTTAGTGTCTAGGGTGGACCTACCAGGTTTAGCAGCAAGCAGCAAGCAACCAAGCAAGCAGCAAGCAAGCAGCACGCGCGAAATGGGCCAAAATCACAACTCCGTCGTGGTGCTTCAGATTCGGGTGAAATTTTGGTGCATGATACCTATGGGTGTGAAGTACAATCACACAAAGTTTGAGCGAGAAACTCGACGGTGGTGGCCGGGAACGGGATTCGCAAGTGGCGGACCCCAGTTTCAAAATTTGCAGTTTAGGGCCAAAAACAGCCATTTTTGGGCCAAAAAAAACACCGGAACACATTCAAAACGGCCAAACGAAGGGAAAGGGTGGGTACACTCCACGTGCGGCTTGACTTCCCCGTGTCAACAAGCTCTTTGCGGCCCTCTAACTCCATGATATGTTCCGGAAACGGCCGAAAAAGGCGCCCAAAAAGGCCCCCAGAAGCTCCAAATGCCCCGACAACCACAAACCAAGAATAGGCCATATCTTGGGCTACATGGCTCAAAATGCGATTCCCAGGGCACCTACTCCACCCGCAACCCCCCACTTTTTGTGGTTTCCACCCCTCAGAATTGCCCAAACGGACACCTAGACCCCAATGCCTAGGCCCACTAGGGTGCGGCAAGCTGCAAGCTCAAGCCCAAACAGGTGGGTGCCCAAATGGGTTAACAGGGTCCAGTAGGGGCAAAAAGATGACTTTTCTCAAAAATGATCCTAGACCATGTGCGACGCTAAAACAAGTGTTTTTGGACCGTTTTGAGCTTGTGGTGGCCCATTTTGGTCCTCCGAAAATCCCAAAATGCCTTGAAAATGGGCTGTTTTGGGACCAAAAATGGGTCAACAATGGGTCAAAAACGCATTTTTCCAAAAATCATCCTAGACCATTTGGGGTGCACAAACGGGTGAAATGAGCCCATTTTGAACCCATTTTGGGGCATTTTGGCCCCTCAGAAGTCCAAAAAGCCTTGAAAGTGGGCATTGTGGTGAAGGGGATCACTTGCAAACTGATTTCACTTTGTCAAGAGCCATCAATGTGTCAATCATTCTTGATGTCCCTCACCAGTCATAGATGATGTTCCCTCCCCCACCAGCTCGGTCCCAATATTCAGTCTTGATTAGGGTTAGGGTCACCGAGCTGGTGGAACCAGTCTTGGTTTTATAACCCTTTTTAGTGTCTAGGGTGGACCTACCAGGTTTAGCAGCAGCAGCAGCAAGCAGCAGCAAGCAGCAGCAAGCAGCAGCAAGCAGCAAGCAGCAGCACGCGCGAAATGGGTAAAAATCAGAACTCCGTCGTGGGGGTTCAGATTCGGGTGAAATTTTGGTGGATGATACCTATGGGTGTGAAGTACAATCACACAAAGTTTGAGCAAGAAACTCAACGGTGGCAGCCGGGAACAGGATTCGCAAGTGGCGGACCTCGCTTTCAAAAACTGCACTTTAGGGCCAAAAACAGCCATTTTTGGGCTTAAAAAGCCCTAGAACACATTCAAAACGGCCAAACGAAGGGAAACGGTGGCTACTCTGCACGTGCGGCTTGACTTCCCTGTGTCAACGAGCTCTTTGCCGCCCTCTAACTCCATGACATGTCCCGGAAACGGCCCAAAAAGGCCCCCAGAAGCTTCAAAAGCCGACAGCCACAAACCAAGAACAGGCCATATCTTTGGCTACATGGCTCAAAATGCGATTCCGAGGGCACCTACTCCACCCGCAACCCCCCACTTTTTGTGGTTTCCACCCCTCAGAATTGCCCAAACGGACACCTAGACCCCAATGCCTAGGCCCACTAGGGTGCGGCAAGCTGCAAGCTCAAGCCCAAACAGGTGGGTGCCCAAATGGGTTAACAGGGTCCAGTAGGGGCAAAAAGATGACTTTTCTCAAAAATGATCCTAGACCATGTGCGACGCTAAAACAAGTGTTTTTGGACCGTTTTGAGCTTGTGGTGGCCCATTTTGGTCCTCCGAAAATCCCAAAATGCCTTGAAAATGGGCTGTTTTGGGACCAAAAATGGGTCAACAATGGGTCAAAAACGCATTTTTCCAAAAATCATCCTAGACCATTTGGGGTGCACAAACGGGTGAAATGAGCCCATTTTGAACCCATTTTGGGGCATTTTGGCCCCTCAGAAGTCCAAAAAGCCTTGAAAGTGGGCATTGTGGTGAAGGGGATCACTTGCAAACTGATTTCACTTTGTCAAGAGCCATCAATGTGTCAATCATTCTTGATGTCCCTCACCAGTCATAGATGATGTTCCCTCCCCCACCAGCTCGGTCCCAATATTCAGTCTTGATTAGGGTTAGGGTCACCGAGCTGGTGGAACCAGTCTTGGTTTTATAACCCTTTTTAGTGTCTAGGGTGGACCTACCAGGTTTAGCAGCAGCAGCAGCAAGCAGCAGCAAGCAGCAGCAAGCAGCAGCAAGCAGCAAGCAGCAGCACGCGCGAAATGGGTAAAAATCAGAACTCCGTCGTGGGGGTTCAGATTCGGGTGAAATTTTGGTGGATGATACCTATGGGTGTGAAGTACAATCACACAAAGTTTGAGCAAGAAACTCAACGGTGGCAGCCGGGAACAGGATTCGCAAGTGGCGGACCTCGCTTTCAAAAACTGCACTTTAGGGCCAAAAACAGCCATTTTTGGGCTTAAAAAGCCCTAGAACACATTCAAAACGGCCAAACGAAGGGAAACGGTGGCTACTCTGCACGTGCGGCTTGACTTCCCTGTGTCAACGAGCTCTTTGCCGCCCTCTAACTCCATGACATGTCCCGGAAACGGCCCAAAAAGGCCCCCAGAAGCTTCAAAAGCCGACAGCCACAAACCAAGAACAGGCCATATCTTTGGCTACATGGCTCAAAATGCGATTCCCAGGGCACCTACTCCACCCGCAACCCCCCACTTTTTGTGGTTTCCACCCCTTAGAATTGCCCAAACGGACACCTAGACCCTCGTACTTAGGCCCACTAGGCTGCGGCAAGCTGCAAGCTCAAGCCCAAACAGGTGGGTGCCCAAATGGGTCAACAGGGTCCAATAGGGGCAAAAAGATAACTTTTCTCAAAAATGATCCTAGACCATGTGCGACGCTAAAACAAGTGTTTTTGGACCATTTTGAGCTTGTGGTGGCCCATTTTGGTCCTCCGAAAATCCCAAAATGCCTTGAAAAAAGGCTGTTTTGGGACCAAAAATGGGTAAAAAATGGGTCAGAAACACATTTTTCCAAAAATCATCCTAGACCATTTGGGGTGCACAAACGGGTGAAATGAGCCCATTTTGAGCCCATTTTGGGGCATTTTGGCCCCTCAGAAGTCCAACAAAAGCCTTGAAAGTGGGCCTCGTGGTGATGGGGTTGACTTGCAAGCTGATTTCACTTTGTGAAGAGCCATCAATGTGTGAATCATTCTTGATGTCCTTCACCAGTCATAGCTAATGTTCCCTCCCCCACCAGCTCGGTCCCAATATTCAGTCTTGATTAGGGTCACCGAGCTGGTGGAACCAGTCTTGGTTTTATAACCCTTTTCACCGAGCTGGTGGAACCAGTCTTGGTTTTATAACCCTTTTTAGTGTCCAGGGTGGACCTACTAGGTTTAGCAGCAAGCAAGCAGCAAGCAAGCAGCAAGCAGCAAGCAGCACGCGCGAAATGGGGAAAAATCAGAACTCCGTTGTGGTGCTCTGGATTCGGGTGAAATTTTGGTGCATGATACCTATGGGTGTGAAGTACAATCACACAAAGTTTGAGCAAGAAACTCGACGGTGGTGGCCGGGAACGGGATTCGCAAGTGGCGGACCCCAGTTTCAAAAACTGCAGTTTAGGGCCACAAACAGCCATTTTTGGGCCAAAAAGGAGCTCGAACACATTCAAAACGGCCAAACGAAGGGAAATGGTGGGTACACTCCACGTGCGGCTTGACTTCCCCGTGTCAACAAGCTCTTTGCGGCCCTCTAACCCCATGATATGTCCCGAAAACGGCCCAAAAAGGCCCCTTGAAGCTCCAAAAGCCGACAGCCACAAACCAAGAATAGGCCTTATCTTTGGCTACATGGCTCAAAATGCGATTCCGAGGGCACCTACTCCACCCGCAACCCCCCACTTTTTGTGGTTTCAACCCCTCAGAATTGCCTAAACGGACACCTAGACCCCCGTACCTAGGCCCACTAGGCTGCGGCAAGCTGCAAGCTCAAGCCCAAACAGGTGGGTGCCCAAATGGGTCAACAGGGTCCAGTAGGGGCAAAAAGATGACTTTTCTCAAAAATGATCCTAGACCATGTGCGACGCTAAAACAAGTGTTTTTGGACCATTTTGAGCTTGTGGTGGCCCATTTTGGTCCTCCGAAAATCCCAAAATGCCTTGAAAATGGGTCGTTTTGGGACCAAAAATGGGTTCAAAATGGGTCAAAAACGCATTTTTCCAAACCTCATCCTGGACCATTTGGGGTGCACAAACGGGTGAAATGAGCCCATTTTGAACCCATTTTGGGGCATTTTGGCCCTCAGAAGTCCAAAAAGCCTTGAAAGTGGGCCTCGTGGTGATGCGGTTCACTTGCAAGCTGATTTCACTTCGTCAAGAGCCATCAATGTGTCAATCATTCTTGATGTCCCTCACCAGTCATAGCTGATGTTCCCTCCCCCACCAGCTCGGTCCCAATATTCAGTCTTGATTAGGGTTAGGGTGGACCTACCAGGTTTAGCAGCAAGCAAGCAGCAAGCAAGCAGCAAGCAGCAAGCAGCACGCGCGAAATGGGGAAAAATCAGAACTCCGCCGTGGTGCTTCGGATTCGGCTGAAATTTTGGTGGATGATACCTATGGGTGTGAGCAACAACCACACAAAGTTTGAGCAAGAAACTCAACGGTGGCGGCCGGAAACAGTTGTCGCAAGTGGCGGACCTCAGTTTCAAAAGCTGCAATTTAGGGCCAAAAACAGCCATTTTTGGGCCAAAACAGCCCTAGAACCCATTCAAAATGGCCAAACGAAGGGAAAGGGTGGGTACACTCTATGTGCGGCTTGACTTTCCCGTGCCAACGAGCTCTTTGCGGCCCTCTAAATCCACCATATGTCCCAGAAACGGCCCAAAAAGGCCCCCAAAAGCCCCAAATTTTGTGTAGACTGGCTGGCAACAGCCACAAACCAAGAACAGGCCATATCTTCGGCTACATGGCTCAAAATGCGATTCCGAGGGCACCTAATCCACCCGCAACCCCCCACTTTTTGTGGTTTCCACCCCTCAGAATTGCCCAAACGGACACCTAGACCCCAATGCCTAGGCCCACTAGGGTGCGGCAAGCTGCAAGCTCAAGCCCAAACAGGTGGGTGCCCAAATGGGTCAACAGGGTCCAATAGGGGCAAAAAGATGACTTTTCTCAAAAATGATCCTAGACCATGTGTGATGCTAAAACTAGTGTTTTTGGACTCTTTTGAGCTTGTGGTGGCCCATTTTGGTCCTCCGAAAATCCCAAAATGCCTTGAAAATGGGTCGTTTTGGGACCAAAAATGGGTCAAAAATGGGTCAGAAACACATTTTTCCAAAAATCGTCCTAGACCATTTGGGGTGCACCAACGGATGAAATGAGCCCATTTTGAGCCCAATTTGGGGGCATTTTGTCCCCTCAGAAGTCCAACAAAAGCCTTGAAAGTGGGCCTTGTGCTGAAGGGGATCACTTGCAAGCTGATTCCACTCTGTCAACGGCCTTCAATGTGTGACTCATTGCTGTCCCTCACCATTCATAGCTAATGTTCCCTCCCCCACCAGCTCGGTCCCAATATTCAGTCTTGATTAGGGTTAGGGTTAGGGTGGGGGGGGGGGGGTCGCGTACCCAAACCGAGGAGACGGCCCACCCGTGATAATGATGTGATCAATCGGTCACGTCGAACGGCTCCAAACCGCGGGGCAGGTGAGGCGCGCACAGAGCAGCTGCAGTGCTGTGCGGTGGGAGGGGCAATGCACTGGCGCGCAGGGGTGGCACAGTCCAGACCAAGGCGTTTCTTTAGCTACAGGGAGGGGGGTGGGGGTGAAATCTTGTAGGAGGCAGGCACTTTCTTGGGGCAGGCACTGCTTTTGTCCTGCCCCTACTCAAGGGGTCGGGGCAGAGTTCCACTTAAGAGGGGGGGGGGGGAACCCCCCCCACTGGTCCGGATGTAATTTTTGGGCCAGCCCAGAAATACATTTACCCCAGAGCCACGAGGTGCCGTACTGTGTTGCACGATGGGTGTTCCAAGCCTTTTTGGAACATCTGTGAAGGCAAAAAGACCGCAGCTTTAGTCATGGCATGCAATGGCATCCCCCCAGAGGGATGGGAACCTGCCGCAGTGCCATGTATGCCGTCTTATGCCGCGGAAAGTTGCGCCGAAGGTGCAGATTTGGCCCAATCACTTAAGGAGGGGGGGGGGGGTGGTGGGTGGGTGGGTCTGAGGGAGGGGGCGGGTCTGGAACCCCCACCACCCACCCACCCACTCCCCCCATTTGTGCTGAGTTGTTAAGTGGAACTCTGGGTCAGCGGTTCCAGCCGATGAGGCAGGCACCCACGCACCACCACCACAAATGTCCACGGTGATTGCCCAATATCCAGCCGTATGCAATGCAACAGGCCCAGAAAACAGCATAACAATGTGCAAATGCTTGGAACAACTCATGACGTCTCAGCATTCGCCATTCAAGGTCGAAATCTTGACCACTCAACCACCTTGAACATCTGACAATTTACTACAGGGGGGGGGGGGATTTAGTACGGGAAAATTTTTGCCCGGAAAAATTCAGCGCGGGAAAAATTCCGCCACAATCGTTAAAAGTGATGGGAAATTTGCACCACACTTTTCCATGGTGAAGGGCAAAGCCTAAGGTCGGCTCTCCTTACTGAGGGGGACACCACTTGAGGAAAAGGTGTGATGAGGGTCTAGTTTGCTCAGGTCCACATAGTTCCACATAGTTCGAACCAGACCATCCATCCACATGACGTATTTAATTCTGCACCCCCCTCCCCCGATCATACCCCCCCCCCCCCCGCACAGGGTACAAATTTTGAACTTGATGTCCAAAAAAAAGTATGGGAAAAATTCCGCCACAATCGTTAAAAGAGATGGGAAAAATTGCGCCAGAATTGGGCCAACTAAATTTTTCCAGACAGGTTTCTTCAGCTACTAACCCCCCCCCCCCCCCCCCCCTAAACAGCTGCCTCATGGTCTGTATTCAATGTTGAAGAAATATCCCTGACCCACTGCTAGCCTCCCCCCTACCCGGCCACGAAGACCAGGAATTCTAGCATCACCCACCCCCTGTTTCAGGCTTAGCACACAGGGGCTTGGGGTCACTCAAACCCCTGCAAACCCCTTCCAAAGCAACTTCCAGCCCCCCTCCCAAAAAGGGGGCTTCCGTGAGAGCCTATGCTCCTGCCCCACTTTACAAGGGGTATGGACATTGCGATTCTTGAATGAGGAGCCCTGGGCGTCCCCCGTCATCGGTCCTCCCCCCACGCCCCCCAATGCAGCTGCCATGGATTTGCAATTCCCCAGTACACAAAAAAACAAGGCAACATCTCATTCCTCATGGACCCCAGAGGGATGCCGCTGGGGCAGTCATCGTCAGGCAATCAAGACCAGTCGAATCTGTTGCATGCCAATGTGAAGCCAGGTCAGCACTGGACCCCGGAGTGCCCGCTGATGCAGCCAACAAACCACCACGCGGCATGCCCAGGCACCCCCTCAACGTGCTCACGGTGCACAGTACCCGATCCCCCCCCCCTCCCCCACCACCACTGCGTGTCCACCAATGCCCCCTTTTGGCACAACAGTGCGTCTCCATAAGTCGCCATGAGGCACAGAAAACACACCCGCCTCTTGCCAACATTGCTTGTGGACAGGCAATTGGGGGCTGGCTGCACAGTGGGTGTGCGTGGGCCGTAACGGCTGCACAGCTGGGGGAGGGGGGGGGGGGGGGGGTCATGCACCACATTGACCACCAGGCGCTGATGCCGTCCCGCTTCTGCTCCTCCATCACTGCGGGGCCGATCCCACCCCCTTGCAATCCCCGCCCAAAAGGGAGACCATCACTTCATGTCGCACAAGGCATTGCACTGGACTCCCGTTGCGTCAAGTCAATCACCCGCATGTGGTCTGCGATGTTCTCTCCCCAAAGGCGGTGTGTGGAGTGTTGTGTTGCTTTTTCAGACCCACCTGACCACCAGTACATTGCTCACTGTCCTGCATCTCGTCTGCCGCTTGCAGCCCATGGGTGCCACAACTGCATCCCCCCCTCCCCCGATCTAGGCCACCCCACAGTCCACAAGCAGCACAAAGCATCCCCCTGACATTGCCCCAGAGTCATCTCTGTATTGCCGGGGGCTGATCCGTCGTGTTCTCGGCGCAGATCGCGGTCGGCGATTGCTGAATGCAAATGTCGGTCAGTAGACTGTGGCAGACGGTGTTGAACATAATACCCCCGTCGCAGTTGTCCACGCGGATCCCTTGCCTGCAGTTGTGGGGGCACGAGGAGGGTGAGCTCACCAGTCCATGCACCATTGTACACCAAGGGGTGGGCGGGCTTTCAACTTCGGGGGGAGGGGGGGGGGCTCGCTACAGCCCTCCAGCTAGCCCCCCCCCCTCGAAATTCCTACCGAGACTGACCCCCAGGGCCCTGGAGGTGACCCGGACCCAAAATTCAGCGGGATTTTTTGGATCAGTGGGGTTCAGAAAATTCATGTTTTTTTTTCCATGTATTTGGTGAAAAAAACATTTGACCATTTTCAAGGCTCAAAAAATAAATGGGGTGGGAGTGGGGGACCTATTGAGTAGAATTGAGTAGAAAAACACACGGAGAGTGCTGCAAAAAAATGCAAACCAGAGGTAATGAACTCCACAGTAAGGCACAAGTGCATCTGTATTCTCCATGCCAAACCTGGTTCAACCTCAGGTACACCGTGCATCAGCAGACATACAACAGCTTCCAGGCATCAATACAAACAGAGAGAGAGAGAGAGAGAGAAAGAGAGAGAGAGAGAGAGAACTAAGAGGAACAGTGAAAAAGTGGTGGAGGGGAAGGGGGGGGGGGGACTTACACGGGCTGTCGGCCTTTGCAGCGGACTGTAGACACGCCATTCCGCTTGTAATCGGTTTACTTATGGAACATGGCGCTCTCTCTTTTTGGCGCCCACCCGCACTGCGTGTTCCACAGGCCCCGGGTTCTGATAGCCCCGGAGTCCGCAGGGCCCATGACAATCGCAGAGGGAGGGCCATCAAATCTGCCGGAAGACCGCCCCGGCGCACTGCTGCTCCGTCCGTGTGACGCGCGCGCCCCCTCCCCCCGCGTTCGGCGCAACAGATGCGCCGCTCAAAAACGGCGGTGCGCAGCACAGGGCCCCGGCTCTTGAGGCGACCTGCGCCCGCCACCCGGTGCACCGCCGCCAGCGCACGCCCGTCACTCGACGGGGGTGCCCCTTGGGGCTCTCCTTCTTCGAGACCCATCCCCATTTGCCAAGGCCTCGAGGGAATGCGGCAACAGACAACACAACACCCGCCGCACTGCGCGGCGCTCGGCGGGACTTGGGGGCCCCAAAGAGTAGGCCCCGGGGCCGTGGTCACCGCGAAGAGGCGGGGCATGGGCCGTGCCGCGTGGCGCCGGGCACGTCCGTCGGCGAAAGCACAACCGCAACATCGCGCACCCCGGAGCAGAGGGCGACGGGCCTGCGAGGCCTGTCATCCTCCGTAGGAATACGCGCGGTCAGCAGGTCCGGCACGGGGGACGGGGGGGTCGGGGGAGGGACCCCAAGTTTGGGCGTTTGGGGCCACCAGCCATCGTGGGGGGTGGGAAGTTCCACTTTTGGGGGGGTATTGGGTTGTGGGGGGCCTTGGCATGAAAGCCTCAAAGGCACCGCGGCGCTGAGGGCTGGCGGAACTCGGGCGGGTAGAACCACAGCCAAAAGGCGCTTGTTGTGGTTCACAGGGCCTGGCTCACGTTGGGGTGTGGGATGGCAGGGCAAAAACTGTACCCCTACCCCCTACCGTGCACGTGGGGGGGGGGGGGGGGGGCACGAGGCTGTGGTTTTGGTTTGTTTGCCTTTGGCGGGGCCTACTGGCCTCTCGCCACGGCACGTTCCGACCCTCTGTGGGTCCGAACGTGTTTCGGTCGTGTCAACGGAGCCCCGGATGACTTGTCCTGTTTGACTACTCCGGGGGTCGGCCGTCCCGGCCGTCCCAGAGACGGGGCTGTTGCCCGCCGTCAGGTGCATCCAGATGCACACTCCGAGTCCATGCCGGGTTTGCCGACTCCAGCACTGACTTGTGCGCGCTGGGGTGTGCAGCTGCGGGATGATTTTCCTGACAGGGGCTTCTCACAACCAAAATTATTCTTTCCCTTTTGTCGCCCGGGGGGCGGGGGGGGGGGGGGCGGTAAGGCACGTGTGGTGGTGGTGGCGGGGGGGGGGGGCTCGAACTCTGCCGAGGGCACCAGAATCCCCCCCCCCCCGGGTCACTAACAATAGCCCCACACACTCCGCCCCGTCCCAATGGGAGAGTCAATGAGCCACTAAGCCATAGCCTCTGGTTGGGCCACCATCCATCCCTCCGCCGAGGGGGCCAGCGTGGTCAGCACATCATCCCCAGCACCCAAGCCCCAGCCCCAGGCCGTGCACCTGCAGTTTTTGATAAAGTTTTCTGCGAGGATCACGGCCTCGTCACAGTCGAGGCAATGCATCCCAATGTCGTAGTTGGTGATCACGTTCCGCTCCGCAACCACTCGCCTGCAGTTCTGTTGGGGGCGGTGCGGGTGTGCGGCGTCGGGCACGGCGTACTACACGCAGGCGGGGGACATCCCTCAGCACGTTTTCACGGCTCCCTGGGGCCACCCCTGTCAGTGCCTCCTCGTCAGTGCCACAAACATTTGGGAGTATTCTTCTGCACCGATTCCCTTTCAGATGCTGCTAAGGAGTGGCTCAATGGGCAAGTCTTGGGGGCCTCCAAAAACTAGTGGGCAGTGTTGTGCCAGTTTGGGGCACTTTTTGGTGACAATGGGAGTCCATATAAACCCATGGGGAGCCATGTAGCACCAATAAGGCCCATTGGTGTGTAGCCCCCGGGAAGGTTTGTTTCCATGCCATATTGGCCCATTTGTAGATGCAGGCAAAACACCGGGGCCATTGCTTTGGGAGGGGCATTTTTCTGCAAGGTGGCCTCAGTGAAAACCATAGAGTTTTTGAAACCAAAATTTCTATGATTTGACAACTTACATCAATCAGGTATCAAATGTACCGCCGGTTCCAACAAGTTAAAGAAGGCATTGATTCTCATTTTTCCACCGTTGCGCCCCTTGACCTCTCATGTTTGCAGTGGGTGGCAGAAAACTGTGCAATGGTTCACGAACGGCGAATGGCAAAGCCGCACCGGCGGTTGACGCTCGGCCCATGGCGGTTGGCAGGCAACCGACGGCGGATGACGCTGCACCAACGGCGGTTCACGTTGACGCGACGACGGGCGGCTGGGGGAGGTACGCGCACCGCGTGCACCGCGCATCGCACCGTGTGCGCACCGCGTGCGTTCTTTTCATCATAGTCTCGAAAATTTTCAGTGATTTTTCAGGTTGTCAAGGACGCGGTGGCCTAAGGGGTAAGCATACAACAACGGAGGCCTCCACTCCATCCTCCTCACCAATTGCATGGTGGTTGTAGCCGCCCACACCCCCTGATGGAGGGGGCCGTTGGTTGATGATGAAAGGAGAAGGATCCGCTCTCTAGCACGGCCCAACACCAAAGAGCGGGGCAAACATGCAGCCTGGCTTGGCGCCCTATCCCGCAGCCACGGCAGACGGGCTCACCGGAGGGGGTGTGCTACAGGGCCGGTGAGGTGCTGAGAAAAAGCACAAGGGGGAATTATGGGAAAAGAGTCAGCCGCACTACCCAAAAGACCGCGCACCGCGCATCGCACCGCGTGCACCGCGTGCCATACCTCCCCCGCTGGTCGGCAACCCGCATTTTGGTGATCACCACCCGACATCGAGTTGCGGCTCGCCACCAAGCTATTCTGCAGCCATAAAGGTAAGCAGCAAGCTACGGTTCGGATCGGGGTGGGGTGGGGTGGTTGGGGGGAGGTGCGGGGTCCACCAGCACATGAGCTGGAAATGCCTCTGGAGGCAGCAGAAGAGGAAACTGAATCGCTCCCGGAATCGGAGGCATCATATGCAAATTTGTGCCTCTTGACGCCCAACCGCAGATGCAGGGGCGACGTTTCCGCGGGAGAGCAACGCAAACCGTGGGCCTGCCCCTGCGCCGCCCCCGCGCCGCACCGACACCTGCCCCACGCGGATCCCCGTCCCGTTGCGCCACTTGCCCTCGAGGACGCAGTTCTGCACGCGGATGTTGTGGCAGCTCACGATCGAGACCATGGCGTTGTCCTTCCCCACGACGGGGTTCCGCAGGGTCACATTCTGGAGGCAGACCTCCCGCCGTCCGGAAACGGTGATGAAGCCCATGGGGCAGGCGCCTTCCAACACGATGTCCTTTGGGTCTCCAATGCCAACGATGGAGCACAGGACATACCTGCAGAAGTGGGCCGGGGGCGAGGGAGGGGCTTCAAGCTCCTTTTCTGGGGCATTGAACGTCTAAGCCATTCCTGAGGATTCCGAACAGCGTCCGGGTTTGGGGAATCACATCCTTTTCCTGATTTTTGAGGTTCACAACAGCCGTTTCGGATGGAATGCAGTGCAGAACACACTGCTGCCGAGATCCACACATTGTTTCCAATGATATTACATACATCTTTGGAAATATATTACTATTGAGGGCTACACTTGCGCGCCAGCGAATAACCCTTGTAAACCGCAGAAACAGCGAAACTTGCAACAAGAAGGAAAAAACACCACTCCATGACCATTTGGAGTATCTGCCTGTACAAAGCCCACTGAGTGGGTGGGGGTTGGGGTGGGCCGGGGGGGGGGGGGGTGCACATTGATCTGTTGACACCAGCTCTCTCTGAATGCAGGATTTTCACTGAGCAACCAACGACATTTGTACAGCACCTCCTCCTGCAAATCTGGCGCTCAAAGCATGGACAGTTTGATGACACTGAAGCAAAGGGGAACCCCTACCTTCTCAGGTAGCAACATAGCCCCTGCCTTCTTGAGCATGACCACATGGGCTAAACTATTTTACTAACCCCTTCAAATGCACCAAGGTGTAGAGGAAAAGGTGTAGAGGAAGCAAACTTGGTACCCATAGACCGTGGGCGGAATGGCTCCATAACCCAGCATTCCCCATCACCCCAACCCCGAGCCCCAACACACACGGGTAGGGGGGGGGGGGGCTCCAAAAAGAAAAAAGAGTCCCCAAGGGATGTATTGCACAGTGTAGAGGGGTGGAGTGTGAAAAAGTAGTGAATACAATGACAATGAATTGCCTGTCTTGTTTGCTATGGGAATGATTCCTAACGCGCGCCACAGGCGCCGCAGGGGTGTAGCCCTCATTACCACCATCGCGATCATCATCATTAGCAGCAGCAGTAGCATTTTGGAACCGTGGCCTCAAAATCACGCTTAGAATGTGTACTTGTGCTCTGTATGCCTAATGCCTATACGTTGACCATTTGAGAGATGTGAGCACACGCCTTCACGAGCCCCAGCTGCCCTTCCCTGAGCCTCAAGGTCTCCTCGTCCTACACCAGGCATTGCACTCAGAGGGCACGGGGGGGGGGGGGGGGGAGCACCCTGCCAACGTACGGGGGCAGGTGGCAGAAACGTGGGCGGCAAAGCCCAAAGGTTTGTTTTTCCTTTCCTGCCAGCAATAGTCAGCAACATGAACCACACATTTTTGATGGTGATGACTGCAATAATGACAACAGCTAAGGCAATGGCAAGTGAAGACAATCTTAATATTAATGAGCATGACAGTGATAATGCTAACCACCATGAATGAGATACCGATGATGATGATGATGATGATGATGATGATGATGATGATGATGATGATGATGATGATGATGATGATGATGATGATGATGATGATGATGATGATGATGATGATGATGATGATGGTGATGATGATGATGATGATGATGATGATGATGATGATGATGATGATGATGATGATGATGATGATGGTGGTGGTGGGGGTGGTGGCGGGGGCAGTAGCGGCGGGGCAGAGGGGCGGGGGGGGGGGGCAGCAGCAGCGGGGGCAGCAGGGGCGGCAGTAAGTGGTAGGTGGTGGTGGGTGTAGGTGGTGGTGGGTGGTGATGGGTGGTGGTGGTGGTGGGTGGTGGGTGGTGGTGGTGGGTGGTGGGTGGTGGTGGTGGGTGGTAGGTGGTGGTGGTGGGTGGTGGTGGGTGTAGGTGGTGGTGGGTGGTGGTGGTGGTGGTGGTGGGTGGTGGTGGTGGCACCACCACCTCCTACCACCTTCCACTTACCACCTTCCACTTACCACCTTCCACTTACCACCTACCACCACCATCTACCCGGACCACTGTGGCAGGGGTGGTAGGTGGTCGGGCAGTTGGGAGGAGGAGGAGGAGCAGAGGCATGGGTCGATGTTCTGAGCCTCGGCCCCATCGCTCCCCGGCCCAATGGGACCCAAGGAGGGAGTCCTCTCTTAGTTCCACCCGAAATAAGACAGCCTGGCAGCACACCTGAGAATGCCCCTCCTGGCATGCCGTCCAGGGCCGAGGGCACTGGCAGCGCCGCAAATGTTACGGCTCAATCCGCCAGTGGGTCCACTTCCTAGATGACTAGTGACAGGACAGACTTCCAAGGCTAGACGGCAATCTTTCCAGGGGGGTCGCCCGGGGGCTTCACCACTGACTCGGGACGTCTCCACGAAAACAGCGCTCCCTGAGCACGGCTCGTCATGACGGCAAGAAGTACTGCCGGCGTGTCACAGGATTGGAACGGGGGGCCATCAATCGGCGCCCTCCTGCCACCCGGCGGAGACCCAGTGTTGGCACCACGGCGGTGCATCGCTGCAGGCTTGGCACCACAGTGGTAGGTGGTCGGTGGTGGGTTGTTGGGGTGGTAGGGGTGGTGGTGGTGGTGGCGGTGGCCGTAGTGGTGGTCGTGGTGGTGGTGGTGGTGGTGGTGGTCGCGGCAGTCGTGGCAGTGGTGGTGGTCGTGGCGGTGGTGGCAGTGGTTTCGGCAACGGTGTCGGCGGCGGTATCGCAGCAGTTTCAGCCACGATTTCGGCGACTTCAGGGGCTTTCAGGGGTTTCGGTTGCAGCGGTTTTGCCGGATTCGGCAGCTTTGGAGGAGATTTTTGCAGTTTTGGCGGTTTCAAGGGTTTTGGCCATTTTGGATTTCGGGAACGCCTCTGGGCCATGCGGTACCCTCCCTCCCTGTGCCCCGTGCATCAAAGTACACCATTTTTGTGGATCCTGCTCAGCAATGGTCCCAGCTGTTTCCTTTGCACCGGATTATCCAGCGCAAATCCAGCGTCAAAAATTTCGAACCCAGCTTGGGCACTGGGGTGAGAGCAGTAAATCCAACGCAAATCCAACGTCAACTGCCCAAAACTCCAGCGCCAAGGCAACGGCCGAATGGTCCCAATGGGCAAGGGCATACCCTCCGTCCCAGCGGTAAATCCCCGGATACACGTGCAGCACCGAAGTCGCATCCGCCGCTTTCAGTGCGGCAGTGATGCTACTGAAGGCCGGGGGACCAGCATCCACAGCAACGGATAAGACATTCGGGGGGGAGTGGGGCGTGCTCCGAGGGTTCGGCGACGGTGCGGCTGTGCTCTCGTTTGCGCTGCCAGCGCTGGCCCTTGGCTCCGTCTGCGAGACTGGCGAAGCTGTTGACAGGGACGGTTACGGGGACATGGTCACCAGTGCGGCACAACACTCTGGCCTTCCTACTGTCTACAGCTCTACAGCTCTGATCTTTGTTCGCAATTCCTACCAGAGAGATTGGCACTGCAACACCCCGTTATCCCTCTCAATCTCTGCTGGCGAGCCCGCCCCTGCAACATCCCCCCGTAGCCCCATGCCAGTCGCACGACTTCAAGGCATATGGACAGCAACTCCCCCAACCCCACTCACGCACGCACGCACATACGCACGCACTCACTGACTCACGTATTTACTGATCCAATCGCTGCCCCTCTCACACACCACTATGCCATTCGCTCAATCACTCACTTGCTCTTATCATTCATTCGCCCTACCACTCACTTCAAACACTTTCTCTCTCTCTCTCTCTCTCTCTCTCTCTCTCTCTCTCTCTGACAAATACTTGAAAAATCTCAGTGCGTGGATCCAACCGTTGGAAGAAACCCGACTCGGTGGAACCAACCAGTCGCCCACCCCACGCACCTGCTGGCTCGCTGGCCGGCTCAGGACTCCATGTCGCTCAGTCACAGTCACACACATACACGCACGCACGCCGCACATACTCGTTCAACGCACATGCGTACGGCACAACAAGAGGGCAGGCACCTTGGAGCACGCCGGAGGCATCCAATGGGTAGTGTTTGTCCGACTCCTCGTCGCTGCCCTGCGCTGAGTCGGTTTCTGACACTTGCACGAATTCGGGGGACGGGGGGCGTGGACTGGGTGGTTTGGCAGCGCTGCGGCCATTCTCGTAACCTTTGACAGCGGCAACCGTGCGTTGAAGTCGGAATGACGACCAAGAGGTGTGGTCAGAAAGGGGAGGAGGGAGGCTGACGTGCAGTCAAGGGCGACACCTTCCTGGGGATGCGGGTTTGGGAGGAAGCTCAATAGGGCCCCGTCCCTCGAATTCCTCTGCGTAGTGACCCGCGGGGGTGGGCGTCGGCCACTGGCGCTGGTTGGGAGTCCACGCACTCGGTGGTTCCCCCCCGGGACTTAGCGCCCACACACGCGGGGCATTCCAAATGTCGTGGAAATGCGCGGGGCAGAACGGGGAACACCCCCCCGCCGGCCTTGTGTTGCATCCCCCGCGTCGGTGGTGAAGAGCACCCCGCGCACTTCACGCCCCTCGGAACGACGGCATGCTGAGCCTCCCGGTGCCGAACTGCGCCACTGGGGGGGGGGGGGGTACAGGGTTGCGTGCACGAGCACAGGCACAAAGCCCTTCTTCTCAACCCCCCGTCCCCCACCCTCTCGCGTGGAGGATGACCGCCACAAAAGGCGAAGGTGGGTGATTATCATGGAACAAGGGGAATTGCTCCCTTTGTGAACCGTACTTTTGAACGGGGAGTGGCCATCGCAACAGTTTTATCCGTTTGGAGTATCGTCCCTCGCCATTGTGCCCATTTGACCTGCTGCCTTCACCCAAAACTGAGGAAATGTAATGCGGTGCTAATCACCCCACAGCTAAAGGCCGTTCCGCTGCGGCGCCTGCGGAGCGCAGGAAGCATTCCCATAGTCCACGACTGGCTGCCCTCCCTGCACGGGTTTCTGTGCCCCCTCTTTCTTCTCTTGCTCTTGTCTTCTTGCGGACCTTGTCGTCTGTCTGCTCTCCCTCCCCTGGCCCTCGCGCAGGGCGGTCTCTCACGGAGGGCCAGCACCTGCACACGAAGCGTCGTCGGTCAGCATCGGGACTGCGATAGTCATACTGCCATCGTCCCCTGCGGTGGGGTCGGTCAGTTCTTGAAGACGGGACTCGGGCCGGGGGCTCGCACTGTCGGAGTTCTGTCTCGAGGAGCCAAAGCCCGAAAGGGAGATGGACCCTGCAAAAGGGGGCGTGCGGCGTCGCACAGCCCAGCGCAGCAGCTACGCGCAGCCCAAACAGCGTGGCAAAGCCCTGGCCACAGCCCCAAACCCCTCCTGCACAGCCCGCCCAAGCCCCGCAGTGCCTGTCTAAGCCCGGCCCCACGCAGATGCGCAAACCCTCGCACGACCCACCATACACCCCCACCCCCAGAGCCGCAGACATCCCCCCCACTTTAGACGAAATAAGCTGCTGCAGATGAACTGTTCACAACAAGATGGTGGATAACAGGGATATCAGACAAAATGGTCCACAGTGTAGACTTTCAGCTTGTCAGATGTCAGACTGGAGTGCTCACTGTGTTGCATCATTTTCATGGCTCCGCCTTTGTCTCCGGAGCTTTGGTTGACATAAGTTTTAACTTAAGGTAAGGAATAAGAAGCGTGCATCAAGGTGGCAGCGCCCCCTTGTGCATGATATCTTCACAACTTAAGGTAAGGAATAAGAAGCGTGCATCAAGGTGGCAGCGCCCCCTTGTGCATGATATCTTCACAACAGCCGGCCAACTTACATGACCATGCCAAGAAGAAACAGCAGGTCCACCAGGGCACTACCCTTTGCCTGTTTGTTCCATAAAAATGCTGTCGAAATGGACATACTGCAACCCCTGGGGCCGCCTTGAATCGTGGCAAAAGTGGCAGTCCACAGTACCCCCCCGCCTTTGTAATAGCTACGCCAAAGTACGGAATTAATACGGTCCCTACGCCTACTGTAGCTTAGACAAGGGCGTGGCTTGCGCACAACACATACAACTACCGACACACGTGTGAGTGAGTGCATGGTATGAGTGCACCTTAACCTCCGCCCACGTTCCCAAAGGCATTGAAACACAAGGAAGCGTTTGAGACATGAATTTTCAGGTTCATACCCAAGTTCCTACAAGCAATGAGGCATGAGAAGCCTACAAATGTTCGGATTGGAAACCCTTCTTACGATCATATACCATGCGGAACAACTGCACATGCTCACCACTTGAAGATGCCTTTGAAGATGCATTTGCCCAAGGTTTAGGGGCTGGTTTTGGCTCGGGCAACTTCAAATTCTTGGGAATGAAATTGCCTTGCATGTGGTCTCTTGTCAAGTACAACTACCCATCAGAGACATGGGCCATTCCCCACACACCTCGGGCAGCCTTAGCCCAAATAACTTCATTGGGATTATCATCGGAGTCACTAGAATCATCACTTGAGGAAGAGAGGTCAGAAATGGGTTTATCCTCATGGTGTCCGTCCCCGAATCAGAATCAGACACCAAACCCATGTGTTATGCGGCTGCACTACATTTGTACCGAATTAAAATTAGGTACCAAATTAATACGGTCCCTACGCCTACTATAGCTTGGACAAGGGCGTAGCGATTACAAGGGGGGGGGGGGGTATGTGGCTCGCTGTGTGCGGAGCTTGAGGTGCAGGTTTGGAACACTCGGAGGAATGTTCCAGTGTTCCCCACAATGTCGAAAAGCTGGGGTACATCGGTCTTTGCTTTCGCCAATTAATGGCTGCAATCTGTACCCCAAATGTGCAATGGCAGGAGGGGGAGGTTGGTCCTTGACCAAAAGAATCGGCCACTGGCAGCAGCATCTCCGATGACCCAGCAGCACTCCTTCTGTGAAAGAAACACCCCCTTGAGGACAAAATGTTGAGCCCGGCGCTATGGGGAGAAAATTTTGTTTATTGACTGCCAGAAGAACCCATGAAATTCTAGAGACTTGCGGAACACAGAATTGGAGGCGGTGCACAAACCTCACGCAGAAGCGCTTCTCTCGGTGCCTTGCACGCACATTCATGGTCATAGCACAAGCTTCTTGGCGCACAGCGCATCTGCGATCGCCCCTCCCTCCGGGCGTTCAGATACAAAGTGATCGACTTAAACCCCCGCCCCCCAAAATCAGAACCACTTGGGGGTTTCCACGGAGTGTGCCAAAGATAGGAACCACCTTGAACTCTCTTGGATGTGTCATGGGCAAGAAACTGAATAGAAACCACCCACAAAAATCAAGAATCCCCACTGACACCGCCACCAGCTGGACCAAAGTCAAGAACTAGTTCTTATTTTTGGGGCGGGGATTTACTCGACGTCGTTCTGGGGACTAAATCCATTGCCCTCCGAGGCCCCTGCCGCACTGTTTGATAAACTGGACGAATTGTGGGCCGAATGGTCAAAATCGTGTGGTGTGAACCAGTCACACAGCGGATGGTCGGGCTTTTGTTGAGGAAGGTGGTGACAGTGAGCACGAGTCTGACTCGGAGGATGAGAATGATGACCCTGGTATGGTGGTTGCCCCTGACATGGTACTAAAGTTCGATTGGGCGAACTATTATTGAATGCAGCTGAGCAAGGAGAAGACAATCAGAGCTCAAAACAACCGCTCAAAAA
Organism: Eutreptiella sp. 'Long Island Sound 2002'; assembly: GCA_964036045.1. NCBI lineage: Eukaryota > Euglenozoa > Euglenophyceae > Eutreptiales > Eutreptiaceae > Eutreptiella > Eutreptiella sp. 'Long Island Sound 2002'. The sequence continues at coordinate 11,843,707 of OZ038387.1, read as the reverse complement.
GCAACACTCCCAGTGCAAACCGAGCTGGTGTTGCGGAACAACTTATCACCACACACTGAAGGACACAAGGACGGTGGCTCGGTGTTCACGAATGGTGTGGCTGTTGGCCACCTGTTTGACTGTCTACAAAAACGGGGTGTTCACAAAGTTTGGGAGTGAACAAAATGTGGGGCGTTTTGGAATTTGGCACAATGCTGTGGCCCACGTTGTGCAGCCTGTGAGTCAAGATGCTCTCAGGTCAGCCATCAAATGGTGCGAAGCATGGGGCAGCTGCACTGAGCCCGTGCAGCACCCTTGTCCCGGGGATTGCATCAACATGCCTTGGGATCACGTTCCAAACAGTGCGAAACAAAAACCCCCTGTTTTTGGGCAACACTGAAAGTGGCGAATGCCCCACGGCAGTTTCCATAAGCAAATCCATCTTTTCCTGCAAAGAATCATTTTGACATGGGAAAACAAAGCCCCGATTTCGCACACCTTCTTGGCAGAGAAGGAGAGGCACGTCCATCTGCGAATCAAAGAACACATTTTGCTGCTGCTTCGTTGTTTGAGCCACTGCGTGCGCCACCGCCTCGATGGCCGACTCCACCTCCACGAGCGGGTCCGACAAATGATGCAGCAGCAGACTTGTAAAGAGGCTGTGGGAGAGACAGAGACAGTGATAGAGCAGGGGCTGATGGAGCATCATGTGGGTGTCATTTGGTCCCTGCCATATACAAGAACCACAATGTCCCAACCCCGCCAACAGTAAGATTCTCGACAATTTTTCGGAGGGATTGCGCGGAAAAAGGAAAAATGGAGGGAAATGGGGGGAAACAGGGGCAAATGGAGAAAACATGTGAAAAAAGGTGTTACAATGGGTCACAGTATCCGAGCATGGTGTGGGTAGGTTCTCAGGAGCCTATCATCCAGTGAGCCATTGGAGGGGGTCTAATCCCCTACCAGGGACACGTTGTGGGTGGCCATGGCGAACAAGACATGCAACAACACCAAATGGCACATTTCGACATCTCTATGCACAACACCATTGCAGTGTCACAACAGAACCCCAACAACAACACGGCCCCACATTAATTGCCCCATTTCATGTTTTGTTGCCGTTCATCCCCATTGGCTTCTTCTTCTCATACTTAAGATGGGTCATCTGCTTGGACAGCCAGCCAGCCCATACCCATCCTCTATCCCAGTCCCGAACAATCTTCATTGGAATGTATGGCACCCGGTTGTCAGTGTGCACATACTCCATGATGGCAAAGACGGGGAAAAACAGGAAACAGTGTAGAAGGAGACCCATGTGTTCCATGATCGCAATCACCGCCCCAAAATTGCCCCCCAATTGCCCCCCTTTTGTCTCCCATTCCCCACTTTTTCTTAAGGTCACGGCCCATGACACCCATCCCTTGCACATCACCCACGCAGAACCACCTTCTTCCACCATTTCAGGGGGGCTTTCCCACCCCTTTTGGGCAGAACTTTCTAAACCTCCCCAATCTTCACCCATTTCCCCCCTTCATTCCTATGTTGCCCATTTCCGGATTGTGCTCCCGTACTGTTCCAGCGGTGGGAACTTCTGGTCTTTGGGCACATGTTGCCACACGATGCAACACACAAATGGCCAGCCCGTACTCGCCCCATCTCTCCGCACAGACAGACCCTCAGGACCTCTCATACCAACCAACGCAGGTCCTCCCGCACTCCTCAACACTTGCAACCCAAACACCAAGCGCAACGCCGAAACTGCAAAAGGGGCTGGAAGTCGCACCCCCCCCCCTCCCGACCCCAAAGAGCTGCGGGAAGTGGGATGTCCTCAGTCAGGTGGCTTTGCATCGACCTCTTGCATCATGTCTCACCTAAGCGCAGATTGTCAGGCGCTCTAACAACGTCACATTCTGCGGCATATGCTTGGTCCTGGCACTGGGGTCATGTGGGGTGAAGAGAGCTGAGTGATGGGCCTGCTCTGGATCTCTGGGGGCAGAGGGCTGCTGATCAAGACTTACAACTAGGACCGAGCTGGGTCGTAGTCTTGCTTAATGCATTGGTCATCACCATGGAAGAAAGCCCGCTTGCTTTGCAGATGTTCTTCCACGGTTAGGACGATCCTCCTGAAACACGGCTCAAAAACGGCTTGTTTTCACCCCAAAATGGGCCACCGCGTGGAACCACGGCGCGGGGCACGCCTTATTGAATGCCCGCTTGCAATCTTTTCATAGCCCAATCGCTACCGAAGAAGAACGGCCCTCATTGAAAAAGCCCAGTTGACACCCCGGCGATCGTCCTGAACTTTCAGGACGGTCGTCCTGAAAATAGCCCAAAAACGGCCTTTTTCGGACACTAAATTGGGCATAGAACGGGCTAGACGGCTCGAAATGGCACAAAACGTGTTGTAGGTGATGCGCATTTACTCCCCGGTCGTTTTGAGCTACTTGGATCCCGGTTTTGAGACACGGTGTCCACAAAAAGGACTGTAGGACCGCCTGTTGCTTGCTGCTTGCTGCTGCTTGCTGCTGCTGCTAAAATGTGTTGCTCACCCTTGGACCCTAAGAAGGGGTGTAAAACCTTGACAGGGTAAACCCAGCTCGGTAACCACCGCCTAGAGAACTAACAGGACACCAACTGTCAGTGTGCAATCTGCTGCTGGTGAGTGCATATCCTCCTCGGGCCACCCCAAACCGGCACGTCCAAACGGCCAGCTCTTTACCCTCCCCCGGCGATACCCAACTTGCATCCAAAACAAGGCCAAAACGAATCATGTACCGCCCCAATCTAAACTTGTCGAGGCAACGATTGGCAGCCCCATCCGGACTGGTCCGGCCGCACACAGGGCACCTGTAACCAGCAGAGTCGGGCAGATCATGAGCTACGGAATTGGGGCTGGCGGACATGGCGTAAATTCCGTGTGCTGGGGCACACATCTGAGCCTACAGAACCAAACGACAAAATAGACGCAGATGCGATGGCCACAGTACCCGAGGTCCCGTGTGGAAAGCGCCCCCGAACCCATTGGCACTGGCTTTCCTTCCACAACGGACAAAGGATGTGTTTGCGGCTTCCTGGCGATCAAACCCCGAGCGCAGTGACTAAAATGGCTGGCGGGCCAGGGACACGTGCCATCACAATGCGTGCCGCAGCATGTTTATCGCGGGACTCAAAATGGATCACTGATTTGCCCTTCTTTTTTTGCAGGAAAACTACATGTGCAACGGCATGCAGCCCGCCAACCACACATCCCCGAGAGGTGGGGTTTCGGTAAGTGCCAAAGGACGTGCAAGAGAAAGAACACGCTCATGCTTCGCGTCTCTCGGGCTCCAAGCGGCCGAGCGACACGCAACCGATTGCTGGGGACTTGTGACCCCATATGGCCAGTGCTTTCCACGTTTCGACCAAAAGTAGCCTGTGCGCGCGCGCGTGCGTGTGTGTGTGTGTGTGAAACATCAATTGAAAGCGGATCTGCGTGGCATCTCATGTGAGGCCCGCGTGGCAGTGCAGGACAGGACGTGGTGCCCCACTTGACAATGGGCAAGGCATCTCATGTGACGTCGGCACAGAAACAAATTCAGTAGAAACAAATGGTGCATTAAGATGGCAGACGCTGCAACAGGGGACTGGACGCAAGGGAAGCACCATCCCGGTCGCGGGACGCTGTGTTGGCGATGCCCACGTCTGCAAGAAGGGGTTCGGCCGGCAAGCGTCCAGCAGCACCACGGCCGTGCAGTTCAACGCCTCCTCGATGCCGGACAGCATCCACTTCACGGACACACAAGTGTCCTCGATGTCTGCGCCCAGTCGGACCTGATTGCACAGCAAAACATGGTGCTCCATCGTCCAAGATGGGAGTAGACCCCCTGCGATGATTCATTGAAGGGTCTAGTCCCTTCAATGAATCATCGCAGCCCTTGTAAATGGGAGTAGACCCCCTGCGATGATTCATTGAGGGGTCTACTCCGTTCAATGGTGCCTACAGACAGGACCAGTAACTCACTCGTGCAGGGAAACTATGAACCGAATACAGAACCAGAGACTCCTGATCAGACTTGCTGCTGGTGTGCGGCAAGCCACACGTCGGCACACGCCAGCCCACCACCCTGGCAGGCGTCGGCACGCGCAGCACCACCCCCTTGCCAGTCGTCGCCAGACGCCGGTCACGTGCCACAGGAAAAATGTCGGGCACCTCCGACAGTGCCGTTGAGGTGCAACAAAACAGCAAGCGGAAGACCAAAAATTCGCGGTTCATAGTCGCCACACGTCGGCACACGCCAGCCCACGCACCTGCCAGACGTCGGCACACGCCAGCCCACCACCCTGCTGGACGCCGGCAGACGCAAACCCAACCTCCCGCCGCACACTGGCATCAAGTCTGCTCCTGATGCCTGCACCCCATCCTGGCTGCACGGTTTCAAACCCTCAGCTGCACATGTACTTTTCGTTGGTGGGACATCCCCATACAAAACGGGTGGTTCAATTCACAATCCGTCACGGCAACACACGGAACCTTAGAGTAATGACGCGTGGATTGCACCCCCACCCCACCGGACGCCGTGGATTCCGCAGAACAAAGACAAAACAGCAAAAGCAAAGGTGCCGATGCATGCCGCGGATCTCGGCCTTCCCCTCTTTCGTCCACGAAACTTCCCGAACTTCACCTTGCAACGTATTAGCTCTTCCCTTAGTGGTCGGTTTCGCCGCATAATTTTGTGCAGAGGAGTCTGGGAAGCATTGAAGAGAAGGCTGCACACGCTGCTGCACGCTGTTGCATGTGAAGTGCAGGGGCAATGGAAACTCGCTCCCTATGGCCCATAAACAGAGCCGGAGGGACATGGAATGTGGCGCACCAGCGTGCTCGAGAAAAAACTTCGGGCCAGGCGGGAGTATGCCATGGCATGGACTTCGAGTAGACGCGGGCTGAGGGCGAAATGCACTACTCGCAAGAAATTATGAGAGAGTTGCGAAATGGATTCCGACATGGAATCTTTTTTTTGTGCTGCGAGATGCGTTGCTCCGGTGCACTCCCAGACCTCTCCATCCTCTTTGAAGCTGTCGACGAACATAACCATTTACGGTTGGGGTGCCACAATACGTGCGGTGGCCTCCCAAAAGCAACCCACACCTCGCTGTGCTCCATTATTTTGCTCTGCAACAGGGCACGAGGGATACCTCTGCATCACAAGGAACAAGATAATTGGTACCCAAATGTTGCACCCCGTATCCCGAGTAATATATCACCACGGTACTGTCTGGATGATTGGCCACAGCTCCATGCAATTCTCGAACCTGCCACGAGCGATCGCATGCATCAAGCTTGTCGGGAGGCATGCACAAGCGGCAAAAAACGACCCACGAGCACCCATGTTGTCATCGTGTTTGGAGTTTGCAATCGGAATGCTCCAAAAATGTTGCCCAAAGCCCTTCTTTGGTGGCTGCAATCTGTTTGTGAAATGCTTGATTAACACCCCCTTGCCACACCTTTGCCTTCAATTCCCTCAATGTGCCATTTACCATGGACCACGTCACAAAATTCCAATTTTGCAACATGGCGCACATCGCATAGCAATCCATGGCGGCACTTGGCAAGTTTGGACAACATCGGAAGTCGGAAACCCCAATACACAACGCAAACTTTTCCACCGCGCCATCTGATGCGATGGCGCCACCGCTGGCAGGGGACCCCATGAGGACATAGGGTCAACGGCGTTGGGAAGATCACAGTGGCAACAAACAATCCATGGAACGCCCTATGGAAATTAGGGAGTGAGCACAAAGCGTACGCACTTGTCGCACGGGCCGGCCACATGCGTAGCCAAGCTTGCATCCAAACGTCTTGGGACGCCACGAGTTGCCTCGCACCGTGAGCCACTAAGTGAGGCGAGGATGAGCGATTTGCCTATTTGCCGATTGTCACGTGACAGATTTCTCTCTCAAGATGATGGCCTTCGCGCGGCACCAAATATTGGGCATTTTAGTGCAATATCACATTTACCACCGGCGTGTTTGTAGGTGAGACAAGCGCTCATACAGCTCATATACGCGCGTATACCGAAAACATGTGCGCATATGCAGTGCATTCTAAACATGTTGTACCACTGACGAGCGTGTGTGTCCGCATCTTGTTCGTCGTGTCGTATTTCTCATGTCTCCACTGCGTGTGCCTCGTGTCGCTCCTCGCGTCGTGGGTAGTGAAAAGCACAACAGCCAATGGGCTTATGACTCGTGGGGCAGAATGTGCATTTAGCTCAATAATCCTTCTACACCAACTAAGCCAACTCAAGTGCTATACTCCCCAAAGGGCAACATGCAAATTAATGAATTCCTAACCGGACTTGCTTAACCATGATATTTTCCCTCCAAAACCCTTTTTGAAGACATTCCTTTTTGGACACTCCTCTGCAACTCCCAAGGTTGTACGGATTTTGGTGCTTACCGGCGAGACGTAAAATCAAACCATTCGAAATTTGTTTGAAATTTGAATCCAAAGCAAATCTATTGAAACCCTCATTACCAACCAAGGCCCCAAGGGGCGGACCAAAACCATATGAACCAACGACCGACTTGTCAGAGAAATGGTCCGTTGTCACGTCCCTACATTTGATAATAGGACGCCTTTTGGACGATTCATCAACCCAGATTCTTAGCATTCGCAAGATCTCCGGAAACGGCCCAATTACATTGCACACACATGGTTGGGCATGTTTGCCTCCGAAAGCACGGGGCTAATTTGGAGCCTCTTGAAAGACATGGCAAGGTTGAGACGGCTCTCAAGTGACGAGGCGGAGACTTACGTTACAGGGGATGCTCTAGGGGGATGGAAAAAGAGATGCGGAGGTCACGGCATGGGCACAAAACAAAGGATACAAGGTGCTGTGTATGTCCGACGAAGAAGTACCTAACTTTCCGAAGGCAATTCGGTACCATTGCATGCTGACCAAGACTATGTCTTGCACCTTTCGTTCGCTCGGAGAATTGCATTTGTGACCCATCCGACTTTTTGCTTGCACACGTCCTTGCTACGCCAACCACGTGCACGCCCGCACACCCACTTGGGTTTCATCACTCTTCTCCTCGTGACAGGGGGGTTGAACCGGAGATCTGAGATTTTTTCAGGTAGCCAGGCTTGGAATAGCAAAAACAAAGTGGATCAAGAGAGAAAGGAGAAATTAAGAGCCCAATCTGAAGGACAAATTCTGCGACCTGCTAATGTGCACAGTATGGTCTGTAAGTAGCTGATCACGGCTCGCCTGACTTCTTGAAGACAATTGCTGTGGCAAGGGTTTCGTGTGTGGCATCATTCCACTGAAACAGGCGCCTCCGCACCACGAGACGGGCTTGGAGCTGTGCCGGCGACAAGCGGGATGGTTGAGCAGACTCAACGTTTTGAGCAGATTCGGCAGATTCCGACGAGCAGCTTTCTCAGATTCAAGCCGCGTAGTGCAGATCTGGCGCCACAACTACCCGCAGCAGATGAAACTGCTCGCTGCTGCAATTTAGAATCAGTGATTGATGTTTTTGGTCTGGAGCAGCTACCAGGGTTTTTTTGCCTCTAGGAGTCGCTTGTTGCAATGTTTGCTACCGCTGACTGCACTGATACATGAACATGCTCGAACAGTGTGTTTTGCTACTCTACATGGAGTAAGATTGGATTGGAGAGAAAGGAAAAAGATCCATCCAATGGAGAGTATGTGTGTCACCTTGGATGAATGCTATTGTAGAGTGCCCATACTGTGTGTTTGCTTCTTTGTTGAATTCATATTGTTTTGTATTCATATTGTTTTTCATCCATTTCTCCCTCCAGTTTTGGTGCCATATTATCCATAAACTCAATGTTTGCATATTGTTTGATCCGCTTTCCCCTCGTTTGGCCTCCATGCTACACCATGTGTGCGTGCCACGCCCCCATGAACGGTACGGCACCAAACGCGCCAATGTGCCCGTGCCCTGCGCCCCGTGCCGTTCTCTACTACAGAGGGCAGAAAACTTCATGGAGAGAAAAAATCAAAAATGGTCCTGTTGAAACTTTCATATGAAAACTAAGAAAAGGCCATGTATTTTTTGCATAAAAACTCAGAAATGTGTTTACAAATGCCTTATGCTTTCAAACATGGTTCAGAAAAACCTCTCAAAATTGGTTTACGATCCACCTTTTGGCAAAACACTTTTAACGATAAAGTGTTTTACCTAGATTAGAATTTCAGCCACTGTGATTTGCTTCTACCTTGTATTCAACAACCCTTTTGCAGTCTGAGTCGTTTTGTTTCCTTAATGAATGGTTTTTTGCCAGCCTGCAAATGTTACTTTTGTTTCAGTGCTACTCTAATCCCGTGCACATTTTTTTTGTAGCCAATTTTTACAATCTACAGCATTTAAAATAAAAATTACCCCACAAAATAACCGGCTAATCCCTGGCACACTTGCATGGAGACAAATGAAATGCTAAATTTGTAAAACAATGTCTCGTTGAAACCTAGGGGGCACGCGCGCACAGCGCGCGCACAGCCAGTTATTAGCCAGTTATTACAGTGTTTACCCCGGTAACAGCCCTGAAAACCTGCCACCTCTAGAAGCATGCATGAGCAATTCAAAACTCCGAAATTCAAATGTGTCATGTTCTCAGAATTATCCAATGTCCAAAACAATGCAATGAGGACAATAAAATTGTCTTGCGAGTGTTAAAGAACACCTGAAAATATATTAGGGGCTACTCGGGAACATCAATATTGCAAGTATGTTCACCCATGCAACCTCTACACAAGTAAAGGTCACACGTGGAGCATTCCGATGTGTCCCTTTTGCCACAAACTTGCCCGTGTCCTCCTTCCGCTTCAGCAGCCATTCAATAACTTCCTTCCAATCTTCCGAACTTACCGAACTCAGCCCACCCTTCAAGGTTTTCACGGTGGCAGCGAGCTGCTTAACAGCCTCCCGAGACCGTTGTGTAGTCTTGGGGGCGCGCGGCTTTGCACGGGGTGGTGGAGTTGCCGATTTTGATGGACTCCTTCCCCGATCGTCAGGCGGCGGCGAAGGGCTGCGTGAGCAGGGGGGCGGTGAGTCGGCACTCGGGATGGCAAAGGAGATGGACTCAACTTTGCACTGCCGATTCACCACCTTCACCGCGTCTCGGAAATACTCCAAGTGGACTAATCCGTCGGGCGCAAACCCCACCACTGTGGCAGGAACTCGCACCCCATTGGAGCGAGTGTAGAACACCCTATCTCAAACATTAAAGTCCATGGTGAATGCAATAGAGGGTCTGAGAAATGAGAGCAAAAGATGATGCCCCGCGGCAGACATCCTGAGAATGTATCACCATATACCGGCCTCAGGGTGCCCGTTTGCAAGGGTACATACACGCAAGAAGGGGGAGGGTTGATGCTACAAGGATACACAATGGCAATAGTACCCTGCGGCAATCCTACACCCAAAAAATTGCCTACCGGTGGTGGAGAGTGGCCTACTTTTCGCACAGCGCGCGCACAGCGCACGGTACGCCCCCCTAAGACCACCCTAGGGCTCACACTGCACGTCTGAGTCCTTCCCTCGTCCCCACCCTTCACAGTGTCCGCAAAACGTTAGAAGAGAGCATGCTGTGGTCTGCTAGGTGCACTAAGTGCCCCGGCGCCGTGCCACTTGGGCAGGACTTTCAGCTTCGATGGACAGATGACTCAGGTGTAGCAAGGGTAAAAAAAAACGTGTCGTGTAGAATGGCAAAAAAAAATGTTGCGTCCCAAACTGCAGAATTTGCACACTGCGGAGTCTACAGGAACAAAACTGCACTATCCGGAAGCAGTGCACACAGGACAAGCACTGCTGAATGGGTCAACCAACAGAGCAGGGATATTGGCATCGCAGGCACAGCCGCAGCCGCTAGTGATGGTGGAGGTGGGGGTGTCTCATCGCTACTAATTTCACCATCCTCATGTAGCAAATGAATTGGCGGTCCGAAACAAATCAGTCTCCTAGGAATCTCAAACGCATCCACACTCTCATCAGTGGGCACCAGACCCAAGCACATCCTCCATGAAGCACTGATCTGTGAACCAAGGGCAGGGTTGTGCATTCACTCCCTGATCCAGCGCACCAACAGTTGCTTCACAGGGGGAATAGTTGCCCGGCGCGCACCCGGCGCGCTACCTTTGTATTACGTATTCTGGCTCTAGCCGGAACTTTGTCCTCACAAAGGGAAGTCCCCCAAGTAGACTGCACTGGACCACAAACCTTCCCTGCAAAGCACGTTGCATAAGCCAAAATATGAGAATTGAACAACTCAATTGGCCCGGTTTCCACAATAGCACCGGAAGGTTGAATCCAAGACAGAGGCCGGTTAGGTTCCCTGTAGGTACTGAAACCACCGAAGCATAGGTCAGGACGGCCTTGGGTTGTCCGAAGGTACTTCTTGAACCCGGAAGCACACGGCGTACATACTTCGGCTTCCTTTGTCACTCACTAGTTGGTTGCTTAACCCCTGCTGTCTCGGGTGCCCACATGTGGGCGGAATGGCTACATCACCCTCGCCTTCTTGGGGGCCCAAAAATGGGCGGATTGGCTACATGACCCCTGCCTTCTCGGGGGCCAAAAATGGGCGGATTGGCTACATAAACCCTGCCTTCTCGGGGGTCCTCAATAGAAGGGGACAAATTCAGAAGGGTCTACATCACCCCTGAGTTCTTGGGGCAGATAGTTTGGTGAGGGGGGGGGGGGGGGCAAAAACAGGCACGGGTGGGGAATGGTCAAAAAACAGATGCCCGGCGTGCTAATACTCCCCCATAGTCTTCTCAGAAGTGTCCAATTTGGTTTTGCTCGGCAGTACCTTGTTATGAACGAGGACTCCATGCTTCAATGTTCTATCCCACACTCTATCCACTATGTACTTTCGCATGCTAGGATTTGGAAGCTGATCTCTTGGGTTGCACAGACGTGACTTCGCTGAGATGCCAAACAACACCCTCCAGTTGGGGATCTCCTTCACCTGCCAAAGGTGTGAACTCTTCTATGTCCCATTGGGTAGCTCCATGAGTTGCTTGCTGTGACACGGTATGACACAGTGGCCTAGTCTATCAGCACGATTGCAAGAGCACTCGTGGGGCGCTCAATGCCCTCTTGGTCACCTTCAAACGCGCCTCTGTCTCATGCAGCAGAGCAAGAAAGGTGGCAGCACTTTGGGCCTTCTTCTCTGCATACATCTGCACAATGTTGGGATCAATTGGGGCATCCCCACCATGCACTACCCCACTCCATTTGGATTGGCATGATGATTAGTGTCAGAAACCGGTTGCCTGAGCGTGTCACGGCTAGACACGCACTCTGTTGATGCTTGTCGTTAGAGCCACTGACCACCACTCTCTTCTTCTTAGAGTATATGACCCAACGAACTTCTGTAATGGAGTCTCATCCATCGCGAGCTGCACCTAAAAAACCGAAGGGTCATTTTGACCCATTTTCCCCCAACCCAAGCCAAAACTCTTGGGGCCCCACGGGCAGCACCCTCGCTTTGTGGTGGCTTAACTTTGGGCTAGCTGGGATATGTAGCGTTACCAAGTTTGTACCAACAGCGTGGGAAATGTTTGGGGACCAGAATTGACCTACAACATGTGTATAGCCTACTTCATACTGCACAATAATAAGCTGTTGTTTGGGGGGGGAAATTGAAGTACGAAACTTTTTTACACATTGGGGGGCGATATTTTTTTCGGGCCCTTACCCCCCCCCCCCCAGGATGGGAGGGGTACGAAAAAACGGTGACACCGCAAATTTTCTTGACCCCCCCCCCCCTGTGCATCTGCGGCAGATGGGCAAAAAAAAAACATGCAACTTTGACACCATCGCACTTTACATTTACTGAAGACCAATTCCAGAAGAACATCAAGCATGCACAAAAACAACGAATCCAATACATAACCTGCAATCTGTACTGCTATCATCTGTTGGTGACTCTATGACACATGGTATGAAACGGTGCCTTTTCTTGTTTCAAACATCTGCCTCTTGGCACTTGAGCCTGGCCCCAGCAGCTGTCGCCTGCGCTTGCTAAAGAAGTCATGTGCTGGCATCTGTCTGAAATGTACTTCTGCCATGCCTGGGGGTTGAGGGGGCTGTCTATAAAAACCAGGATGGTTTGAACCTCTGTAACACTGAGTTTTCCTTTGTGTATATTGTGTGCAGGTGAGGACCACACAACGGTCACATGCAAATATGAATCAAAGAAATAGCAAGAATTAGCTGCTTTGCCAAGGGGAGATGCAAGCGAGCTTGCTCTACTCATTTTCTAGGTGTGTTGAGCTGGTGTGGCCACATGGTCACAGGGTATGCCACGTCTCAGTATGCATAATCGCTGGGCGGTCACACAGATCAGAACCAACGCTACCACACAATGACAAGAGAGTACTGCTTGGCCCTGGCAGTGATGTTACCCCCCCTTCTGGTTGTCTGTTGTGCTGGCACTGTACTCCTCTCTGCTGTTGAGATGATGTGAGAGGTTGGAACAACCCATATTGCTTTGCAAAGCAAGGTGAGCCATGAAAGCAGGACAACTGGTATGTCACGGTTTGGTGTGCAGGCCGACAAGCTTGGTGATGGTGGTGGGCGGGGTGGGGGATGACACACCACGTCAGTAGCAACAGCAGACAGCAATCAATTCATCTGCTGAATTTGGTTGGATTTGATCAGCTCGGGTGGGGGGTGCCGGCGGGAGGTGGACAGCTGGCTGGAAGGGTACCAGCTTGAGGGGTGCCCGGCGAGGCACCTGACAGCGACGCATCAAAGGACACAGGGCATTGGGCAACTTCCCGCAGCACAGGAAGAAACGTGGGTGAAACAAGATGGAGCAGCGAGGTTGGGAGGCACTGTCTGTTGGCTGGTTGGGGCTCCACACATTGGCATTTGGGGGGTGAGACGGACAGGGTGCTCCAAACCGCATGCTCAGGGGACCCAGTATGTGGAATACAGTGTTGGTGCAGGGCCTGCGGGCTGCAGGAATTGGGGTTCCAACGATGGGGAAACCTAGCCAGACATCTGTAGCACGTTTCGCTTCGTTGCCCTTCCCCCCCCCCCAGGCTTCCACCTCCACACGATGCACCGGGCGGGCAGGGCCCGAAATTCAGCCCATCCGACTTCCTGCAACGCACATGAGTACTCCGAATCACCCCCAAACCCGTGTCCGTCCGCTGAAAGTAGTGCTGAGCTGTTCAAAGCCAAAAGCAAAAGGGAAGACTTAATATGTGTCCAAATGCAACCTGAAATGAGAGAGAGGCCCCGGGTGCCAGCACAGGGACGGCACGGGAGGCGCTGCCTCAGTTGTAAGCCTCCAGTGCACCTTACTGCATACACCCACAGGCACACAGAAACACCAAAATGCATGTCCTCACACACCGGAGGACGTACTCGAGCGGCAAAACAACGGACACTCTTACCGAGTGCTCTTCGGAAAACGCCAAAACGGACGGCAATCCTGCACATGCAGGTGTGCCAACCTGAGCACGCCAACCCGCAACAGGCCTTAATCTTGTGAGAGCACAATCAACAGCTCTTCCGGCTTCCAGCGCCGCCGTCGAAGTTTGTCGTCGGGGTTTAGCAGAATCATCCCAGGCTCTGGGACGTACCCCATGAGAATATGCCCGGAACATTCCCGGACCATCAGCATGACATCAAAGAAGCTCATGGACAAATCCTTTTTGCGGTAGTACTGCTCCAGTGGTCGGATGTAGATCTCTACCCCTTCGTTGGACAGGATCTCTCTCAAGATTTTGTTCACGGGACGGCATTCGGCGACCATTGCAAGTGCGGCACTGCAGAATCATCAATTCAAATAACAGTGGCGCGCTAGACAGAAGCACAACCGCGGCCATACCCTTCTTGAGAGCCACAGCCTCTCCTTGAGAGCCACACATCCTCCTGAGAGCCACACCACCTCCACACCCACGTGCAGACAACAAAGAAGCACCGACGTACAAGCACAAACAGTACAGACACCCACATTACAGCAAGAAACACACACAAACCTGTCGGCACACATGCACGCACGGTACACATGGGACGGGGCGCATGCTGCTGCGGAGGGAAAAAATGTAGAGACACACATTGATGCTTTGTGAATGCACCTCAGAGGGGTACATGGTTTCTCATCCATACGGCGTCACCGCATGAGTCACCGCATGCCACCCCCTCACATGCACGTGAGTGCCATGCAAATCGATGCGACATAACACACAACCAGCAAGGCGTGGCGAGACCTGACCACTTCATTGGACATCACATAGTCCCGCACACCAGCCATCACCATCTGCTCACGTGTCCGCGGGTCCAGCACCTGTGGCGATTGTGGTAATGGCTGCCGCACAGTGCTACTCACTGTGTGTGTTCTGGTGTGTGTGGGTGCAGTGTATGCATTGCGGTAGCTTATGCAGAGGTTTGTGTTATCTGTCATGTGTGTGTGCATGTGTAGTTACCCGTCCCAACCCCTTTGAACGGTTCCCCCAGAACATACCCGCCGCCACCTTGTGCAAGCACGCTGAAAGTCAGGAAAACGACAGTCAGACGGGTCCCGTTCTTAGACAAGCCCGTGCTTGCGCACGACGCGTGATGCGAAAAGAATACATTTGGCGAACACCTGCCCATACCTCACCTGAACCACAATTGTCACAACAGGGCACAAGACTACAATGTGCAAATTTCAACTTAGTATGGACGTCCTCACTGTCCATCTGGGGCATCGGGAGCAGTGGAATAGAAGACCTTTCCAACCTTGCGCCTCTCAGCAATTGCACATGGCACCTAACCATGGCTGAAAAACACATCAAAACAGACAGCATTGGGTTGCAGTTGCAAGCAGAATGCTGATATGAGCAGGAGGAACTACCACAACCATGATCCAGCCCCCCTTTCCCTCAATCGGAGCACAACCGCATCATGGTACCTTTTTGACCACAAATACTGCAGTCAGAAAAAACCAGGAAAACAATGGTCAGACAGGGTCCCGTGCTTGCGCAGCCGGCGCTTGCGCAGGGGGGGGGGGGGGTAACCACAGTGTCCCCCACACCCCAAGGGGAAACGTCACCAAATGACAGCCCCCCACCCCACCCCCGCCCCGCCCCAGGGGACTCTGCACTAAGACCCAAACCTGACTGTTGCACTACAACTGCACTGTAGCTAGGTACAATTTTTTCTTCGGCACTTCCGACTTTCTTCGGCTTCTCAGAACTTTTTGGGCAAATGATGGTGCGGGGGGGGGGGGGCTGTGCAAAGGGGTTAGGGAGAGGAGGAGGGTAGATATTGTAGGATGGTCTTTGAATAATGTGTGCCACATTTGTGCCCCCGGGAGGCCTGCATGTACAGCAGCCAGGCAGATGGTGGAAGGGTACGGTCACCCTTCCACTGCTATGTCCCCACAAAAGAGCTGTGCGAGAACAGCGAGGAACCCTAACTGTTCAGTGCAAACCTTCTTTGATAGCAGTGGCATGTGCGTGTGTGTGTGTGTGTGTGTGTGTGTGTGTGCAGACCTCAGAAACCCCGAGACTAGGTGGCTGGTAATCCCATAATATACCCAAGAACAAGGAAAAAATGGGGAGGAAGTAGGGGGAAATGGGGCCTTGTGCTTGTGTGTGTGCTTGTGTGAGTCTCGCCAGTCACAGCAAGTGGATTGCTGCTAGCTCCGTTTGTGTGCCACCCACACCGGAGGAAATGTCTTTTCCGGCAATGAAGCAATTCCATTAGCATGCCACTCTGCGGCCAACGCAAGTACCAAGTCCGCAACCCAGCAACTTGGAGGTCGGCTCCCTTTGGCCCCAAAGTCAGTCTGTGGGCAATCGAGATAGCCCACGCCGGATGGGCATGCCGGAGCAGTGACCCCATATCCCATATCCCACATCCCAGTGCTTTCAGAGGAAATCTGCCTTCAGCCAACGGAGCCATTCTGCACTGGAAGGGGTAGAGAAGAAAACTCCCTCTGGCTGTGTGAGTGCTGCGCACATGCCAAGGCATGGGCAACACCAGCAACAGTGGAAGAAAATTGGGGGAACTAGGGGATCGTTGGCTTGGAGCTTGCCGCCAATGAGGCAAGCATCGACCATTGACCACAACTAGAGGGCTACAACTTGGGAGCACCGTGACCTGCCCCCATACCCCATAGATAAGGATAGATAAGGGGGGGCAAGAGGGGGCAATATGGGAAACCTAGAACATTCGAGACATGTTTGAAACTTGAAGGTGCAATTGGTTCCCCACGTCTAGGCATGGTGTGGGTAGGGACACAGGTGCCTACTATCTACTCAACCATTAGTGGAGGTATTGTCTAGCCCTTGCTTTGAAAACCTTCCTGCCAATATTCTCTTCTTATCAAAATCTCCGGGCACGTTGTCAGGAACATACTTCACTCCATCATACTCATGAAGGTGCAGCACGGCGTTGGTGTGAAATAGAAAAGAGGGACAAATTCTGCGTGGAGATGGGGATTGATGCACAAAGGAAAATGCCACAACTTACAGCGCTCCATTTCATTCCCCTGTTCCCTCCTATTTTTCCTCATGAGTGCAAACCCGCCCACCCTCACGCACCATGCTTTGCTGCAACAAAAACACCGTTTTTCAAACCTTTCACTCCCTAATGTCCCTATTGTTCTACAAGGCATCCAAAATTTCTCCCATTTCCCTCCATATTCCCTCCCCCCCCAAAAAAAATCAGCCTATTTTGAGGATAGTAGTGTAGTAACATTTCAAAAAAGGGTACTTCTCAGCCCTCTTTGCGGGCACACATATGTGCCTGAGTGCATGTGTGTGTGTGTGTGTGTGTGTGTGTGTGTGTGTGTACACACCCACACGTGTGTGTGTGTGTGTGTGTGTGTGTGTGTGTGGAGGCAATGGCTACGCCATAGAAGCACAAACATGAAGCACTGGTTGTGTTGACGAGAACTTGTTCCTTAGAAGAACAATCAACAAATGTCCTCACAAAAAAGAAGCAGCACCTATATGCGCCTTCAGCGGTGCATCACTAGTGAGGCAGCATCTGCCTCTTGACACTTCCTTGGTGTTGCCATCCACATCAAACCGCCGCTACGGAACCACTACCCCACCCCAACCCTGTAAAATGGAATGCAATGGGCCCCTTAGCCCCATGCAACTCCCTCAATAATTCATCACTAGTGACTTTCACAAAGCTTGGCACTTGCAACAACACAGTGGCATGTAACAGCACCACTTCTACAATATCCTTTCAGCACACAAATAATGTGACTTGTGAAAACTCATATGGTGCTTCCCAAACAAGGCTGAAGAGAGATGGGACTTGAGGCATCCTGCATTGATGCCACCATCCGTTCATGTTGTATGATATACTTGTAAAAACCCAGGTCACCAATGAGGAAATGTTCGCCGCCGCCGCCGCCGGCTTGTGCAAGCAAGGGCATAGTCAAGAAAACGACTACAACAGAGCGTCACAGGCAAACAGGTTTTGAAAGGATTTGGAGGCTTCAAATGTATGTAATCATCCCCACAAGTAGAAAGACCAATAATAGTGGCAAGCACATGTTCAGAGGTGGGCCGGATGTATGTCACAGCCATGCCAGGAATAGCAACATTAGGCATTGCTGAAAACCATATCAAAATGAACAGCATTGGGTTTCAGTACCCGGACCCCCCCACCCCCCATCCCCCACCCCCCATAGGGCCCAAATCGGGCAGTTGGGGGTCAGGGTCTGAGGCCAAGTGCCCCCCTCGCATCCACCTTGCATGAGCAAAATTCATGGAGACTTCGAGGACGGGATCAAGAATAAGAGGAGGACCTAGACAAAGGACCGTCGGCAGGCACATTTGGATCTCCCCAAGATTGCCTCCCATGTAACCTCATGCAGAGTGCAGGCAGGCGTGCTCCAAACTGATGAAGTCGTCTCATGTGCATGGCATTACATGGGCACGGCACACAGTCTGCTAACCAACGGGAGTTAAATTTCATGACTTTCATTCTGCTTCTCTGGGGTGCTATTGTGGGGTGTATGTCATACCAACTGGGTAGTGTTTTTTCAATGTGTACCAATGCCATCCCCTGCTACTGTTATCCCCCCCCCCAACACAGAATCTGGCTTTGTCTAATTAAGGATTGTGAACCGTGTTGCCATCATTTTCTGACCACAATTTTGGTGGTCAAGAATGCAATGTGACGTGGTTGTGTGCCGATCATAGAAGAAAGAGGGGCTGGGTGACGCCTATGACAGTTCTCTTTGGTCATACAAATTTTCTGCTTGACCTAACATACAGACCTCAAAATAACCCCCCCGTTTTGCTAATCATTTTGAACACACATATGGGTACAAAAAAAATTCTATTGCCTTCGGCAGTGCACCTCGAAGAGAGGTTGACAGTCAGCCAATCAGTCCCTGAGCCAGCAAGCAGGCAGTCAGTCAGATACACACAGTTTGGGTTTTTTGTCAGTGGCAGATGCCGGCCCCAAGCAGCAGGGAGGTCCTTCGCTGCAACCCAAGCAGTGGTCGAGTGGTAAAGCAGCCGGCCGGTACCAGCAGGTCGGCGGTCCGAACCCCGGTTTGGCTATTTTGGGGCCGCCGCCGGCGGCGGCGGCGCTAAAATTCTGCAGACCAGGATTCGAACCGGCGTCTCCTAATCACGACTCGGATGCTTTACCACTGGACCGCTGGCCGTGTTATCCGCACTTTGCGTCCCCACTGCTTGTAGCCTATTAAGCAAAAACTTTTGACCCCCCCCCCCAACACCCCCCCCCACCCCCCCCCACCCCCCAAAAAAGTGATATCCAGTTTTAGGGGGTAGAGGCCTCAAAATCAAAAAATCCATTGGGGGATGGTCTTACTGGGCAAAATAATGATTTTACAAGGGGTTGGACATCCAATATCATGCCTTGGGGTATGCTACGCGAATGACCCCAAAAAAGGGGGGTATATGACGCCCGCGCCTGCGCTTGATCTAACAACCTCTCTTCGAGGTGATTGTACAAAGAATGGCCTCGAAGAGAGGTTGTTAGATCAAGCGCAGTTTTCTGCCTGCTCCCAGCCATATATCGCACGAAGTCGCCCCAGGGGGGAGGTAGGGGGGGGGGTAGGGGGGGTAGAGGGGGGAGGTAGGGGGGGGGGGGTCGAGAAGGTAGGGGGGGGTAGGGGGGGGATGGGTTGGGTTGGGGGGGGATGTAGGGGGGTAGGATGATACACACAGAAGGCGGTGCATACACAAGGCGGGGCATACACAAAGCGGTGCATACACAAGGCGGTCTGTGGCCACCGCAGGAGTCATGTTATTTAAGGGGCCACAGGCAAGGCGGTACACACAGAAGGCGGTGCACATACAAGGCGGAACAAACAAAAGGCGGAACACACAAAAGGCGGCCTGTGGCCACCGCGGGAGTCATGTTATTGAAGGGGCCACAGGCAAGGCGGTACACATAGAAGGCGGTGCACACACAAGGCGGAACACACAAAAGGCTTCGGCCACCGCAGAGTCTTGTTATTTAAGGGGCCACAGGCAAGGTGGTGCACACACAAGGCGGTGCACACACAAGGCGGTGCACACAAATGGCGGTCTGTGGCCACCGCAGGAGTCATGTTATTTAAGGGGGGGTGCGGGGGCTGGCCCCCGCGTCGAGCGAAGCGAGCCGTCTGTTGAGCGAAGCGAGCTGAAGGTAGGGGGGGAGGTAGGGGGGGGAGGTAGGGGGGGGAGGTAGGGGGGGGGGACTTTGTGCATACTATCTCCCAGCAGCCAGGTCTAGGGGGCTGGGTGGGGGAGGTCAGAGGTCATGTTTTTCATGTATGTTTGGATTTCCCATAAAATTCTGAGCATTTAGAGTATACACGCACAGAGTCAAAACACAATTTGACCCCCTGCGGGATGCTAAAAACAATTTTCGGGCGGCTTTGGCACCTGGTTGAGACAAAATGTGGTCCAGGCCTCCGCAACATTT
Organism: Eutreptiella sp. 'Long Island Sound 2002'; assembly: GCA_964036045.1. Taxonomy (NCBI): domain Eukaryota; phylum Euglenozoa; class Euglenophyceae; order Eutreptiales; family Eutreptiaceae; genus Eutreptiella; species Eutreptiella sp. 'Long Island Sound 2002'. The sequence goes on along the minus strand of OZ038387.1, from coordinate 11,823,814 downwards.
TGGCCACTCCAGAGGGGGGGGGGCGGTCAGGGTCTGAGTCCAGGTACCGCTCATGGGTGGATGACACTGTTGTTGCTAGTGCTTGCCACTCTTATAACCCTTGGTGAAGTGTCTCACCACCTTCATCCACAAGTACAAGCAAGTCATGCAGCCGAAGTAGACCCCGCACCACGAGTTTCATTTGCAAATGTTCTTGTGAAAGCAATGTCCAAGTGCAAAATTCAACGGGGACTACGATTGATCTCATACCAGCGGGGTGAAAAAAAATGTCTGGGGAAAAATTGTGAATCGCCAAAATATGCCGCTATTTAATGTGCCCCAATCCCAAAAAAAAAAATAAAGTTTAAATTGGGTCCCAGTTCCGAGGCTCCCCTTTGTCTCATCCAAGGTTGCAGAGCTTTCAGAACTGCGGTGCTGGATGGTTGCTGAACAAGAGCACATTGCACAGGATACCGGTGGGATACAGGGGCACAAGGTATGTGGAGAAAGCAAAGGTGGCTGATAGGCAAACACTCATGTCTCCTTGGAATCCCTGGTATTCATTATGTACCGATCCTTAACACTTGGCGATTACTTGTGTCCCAAATCTCTGGACACAATTAATGTTTTTAGATTCTACCGCTTGGGAGCAGTGCATACCTCACTAATGATGGTCAGGTGCTCCCGATCGACCTTCATGGTCTTTGCGCGTTTCTGATGAATGTCGCGCAGAAGGAAAAGAGTGGTCAAGATGCGGCCGTCGGCCTCCTGGATGTTCTTGTACTCCTCGTGCAGAATGAATACCGTTGTGTACTTCTCCAATGGTAGCATCTCCAGGTCAGCACGACACACCTGCCAATATGAAAGCAAGCCACTAAGTACCAATGTTCTCACGGCCAAAAAAAAAAGGAAGCTGGGTCCCGGCGTCGGGTGTGGCTGCTGGCTCTCCCGCACCCGCACCCCTGGCGCGCACAGCGGGCGTTTACCAAAATCAAAATCTGATTTTGGTAAAAATCAGATTTTGATCAGAAATCAGAAAAATCAGGAAAAAAAGGGGGGGGGGGGAGGGTTGATTTTGGGGAACAGGAAACTTGCAAAAAATTGCGAACCGCAAACCCGCCCCCCCCCGCCCTTGGCTACCATCGCCAAACGCACACCTGATTCCCCACCACATGGGAGATCACCAAATTCGTCATCTTGGAGACCGACTTCCGGCCGTCGGTCTCGAGCATGCGCTCTCGCAGGCCGTCGTCGTTGGGCTGGTCGCTGAACAGCGTGACTTCGCTGTTCTCCGGAACGGAGGAGTTGAGCTCGTCCATGATATCCCCCAAGTCCCGCCGCCAGCCGACCACCAGAATGCTCTCGACGGTGGATCGCCGCAGAAAGCTCGTGTCGGAGGTCATCACAAAGCTGAGCTCCCGACCCAATCGAAGGAAAGGGTTCGGCGCTGGCTCTGCAGAGAGAAACAGGCGGGCGTCCGCGCAGGGCCACATCCCTCGACGCCCACAGACGCACACATGTGAACACGGCAGCCCTGCCCCGCAGGAGCCGGCGGCCCGCCGCGACGCCCCCATCGGGGGCACGGCCGGGCCTCTGACGGGTAGACGTGAGGCCAGATCACCGGTCCTTCTGTAGTGCTGTACACGCCCTGGGGCGACGCTGAGAGGCACAGGCCGCAGGCTTTGCCTGCCCCTGTGCTGTGCTGGCCCCCAGTGCACAGAGCTTCGAGGACCGACAAAGAGGAGTAGGCGTGTGAACACGACGTGAGTCCGGGCGTTTGCACAAACGTTGGCACACCAACCCACACGGACACGGCCTGACCGTCAGTCAGGCAACTACTCGGGCTCGGGTCACATCTGAGGCAGACGCCCTGCCACAGTACGTTCATCGATGGTGTTGGGGCTGGGCTGTGTTGATAAGGGGGGCGGAGTACGTTGGATGAGACCCACCCACCCGACTTCGGACCCCCCCAGACCCCCCTGTGTGACGACATTCCGTCTGGTTGTTGCTCCTTTACGGGGCCCTGGACAGTCACCCGTTCTTCCCTGCGCGTGTTGCGTCGGGTCGCTGCGTTTTGTCGGCCGCTACGGCCGGTGCTCCCGCTGGTGGTGTGTCCGGGTTCGCGGAGCCCCGTAGTTGGTGTGTTGGGGTTGTGCTGAATGTGGCATGGTGTGCCGTTTGCGCGTCAGCGGCGCCCAATAATTGGCGCGTTGAGGATGTGCTGGTTGTTGCCGGGGTCATTTGACGGTTTTTGCTGTCCACGCGCCTCTGTCCACAGGCCGTCCGTAGCCTGCCTTGATGTGTTTTGGTGCCCCCCCCCCCCCCCCCAAACGCCCCCTTATAATTCTGTGGGGTCGTAAGTCAGATTGAAGCCAAGGCGCTCGCCCGGGCCAGGCATCTCAGCCCCAAAAGGTGACACACATACCAAGAAGAAGATCATCAACATGCAAATCGCCCATCGATGCTCCCGTTGTGCCCATAAATGTTCCCATACCCCCCGGTCTGCCCTTCTCCGGCTCTGCTACTGCTTTTCCTTTTTTTGTTGGACTTTTATGGTTTTCTGCCTTTTCCCCTTGTGATTATTTTTCTGCTGTTTTTTTGTTTTTGGCATTTTGGCATTTTGGCATTTGGCATTTTCTTGTGATCAGCCCTGATCCTGTTGCTGCTCTTGCTGCTGCTACTTGGTTGTGGGGGTCTTTGGTGTGGCCGGGGTTGCTGGCATGAGGGGTGTGCTGAGTGTTGTTGTGGGTGCTTTGTCCTCCTTGGGTGTGGTGGCTGTGCTGGGGCAGGGCTGTGTTGCTATTTGTGTTGCAGCCTTGTTGTCATCGTTGGTGGTCGTGTTGGCTGGCCGGGTCCAATGGTTCTTTGCTTTCTCCCATTGCTTGTGCTTGTCACTCTTGAGGTAATCCCTTTGAGCCCAATCAGAGGACGAACAAATGACCCACAACCGCAGAGAGATTTCTGCATGGTGCTCGCATAAAGAGAAAGAGAAAAACAGCAAGCAGACACAATTTGACAAGGCCTCTGTCAACAAGGAAAGACAGCAGGACCCCAACCCAGGAAACCCTCAATTACAAAGGGGGGGGGGGGGGTCCGACGCTTAGACCCACCCCAGCTGAAGGCACCCCTGCCCCCCCCGCCACCACCCTTGTAAGCTAATTCTCATAAACGCAGCCTGGTTGAGACGATTCCCTGTAATGTGTCTCAATGGATTCCCTCCTGGGTACCGGGGAAAGGGCACCACACACGCACACACGCATGGCAGGCACGCACGCACCCCGCACGCGCGCACGCAGAAGACACGCACACCACACCGTAACTATCATCATCCTCCGCAAGTACGATCAACTCATCCGTATCCTCAACCTCGTACTCATTCTCAGGGCTGAGGAGCGTTGTGCCATCCTCTTTGATGACCCCAATGGGGATGGCATGCGCAAACTGGAACAGCACATCCCCAAAACGGCAGCCCACCAGCTCCGGCCACTGCTGCATGTAGAACTCGGATCCTCCAAACCCCAACAGGCTCTCCAATACCTGAGCCAGCCCGGGCTGCCGACCAGACTGCACAATGAGGCGCCCAATGAAATCATGGGCCACGACGCACTCCACAATATCGCCACCCACGAGCTGCGTCAAGGGCACATTGTCAACGTCCTGGAGCTCTGACACCACATGCCCCTTGGGGTCCATACCCTTGAGGCACAGGATGACCTTGGAGATAAGTATGCGGACTGGAGGGAAACGGGCAAACGCACATTGAAGGGACAGGGGAGGTTTGCGCGCGCGGGGGGGGGGGAGGGCCGTTTGGGCCCCTTTTCCGCCCCCCCCCCGTCAGGGGCTCAAATGTCCGGTGCCCAACAGGGCCCGGGAGTGGGTTGGGAGGGGGTCCACAAGTACCCCCACATACAATACCTCCAAACAATCCCCACGACGCACTGATCGATTTGGGGTATGTATCATGAGGGGAAATTTTTTTAAGAAATTTTCCTTCCACTTTTCAAGCCATCCTGGGTCCTCAACGCCTGTTTATAAAGCCTGGACGCTTGAGCCCCTTTTGCAGAGCCCCCCACCACCACCTCCTTCTGGGGGCTCAAACGCCCGCCCCCCCCCCCTCCTCCGGAACCCCCGTTTCCACTTCCCCGGCCCCAGCGAGGCCAATATTTGTCTCCGTGCGGTCTGTCGTGCCCGGCGTCATGAGCTCTCGACAGTATCTCGGTTCAGAAGTCAGGTTAGACGCCACCAGAGTGAGGTCCCTCAGGGCAAGCAATGTTGCTTTCGTGAAGGCAAGGGGCCGATCGCAACAACGTCGGGGACGCAACGTTCGCGGGGCGTGGGGTTGCAACACCCCCATAAATGCGGAGCAGGGACGTGTTCGTGCTGAGACAAGAAGTTTGGTGCCCGATGGGACGGCGGTGGCGGTGGAAGGAAGAGGTCTTGGAGGTTCCCACCAGACGACGCACCCGTGCGGGGGGGGGGGGGGTTCGTATTCACAGCTCGGCTTCTGCTCGCACAGACCAAGAGGTCACGATGGTCCACAGCTTCAATGCACTCCCAAATGCCGTGCCATCCCCCGAGGAGCGTCGTGCCATGCTATTGCACAGGTTGGGTCAGGTCCGGGGTGGGGATCTCCAACCAACGCGATGAGCAGGTGCATGGGGGCATTGATGCCTATTCGGTGCCCTATCCGTACTGCATTACGGACTGGCATCTGTGATAACGCATGATGACGTGACGGTGGTGACGTGACAGGGGTGGATATAGTGGGGGGGGGTGCCCCCCCCCCCCCCCCCCGATGACGATTACGATTACGATTGTCCGGTTTGACTGAACTCGCAATTTTACCAGCAGTTTTCCAAGAGGACTGATGGCAAGAAAAAGCGCCAGAGCATGTAATATCCCAGGTTTGAACCGAGGGTCATCAATTCATTAATTCAGGCATCTACCACTGTGCTACTGAGCCATTCTGCAGACAGTCAACACAAGACAATACATTGCACAGGGGTTGGTGTATCCCATGAAGACAGTCCACACAGGGCAACCACCGCCCGGCACATTTTGCCAAAATGGCTTGCAATTCCGAATCATCTGTGCCTGAACTGCCTGAGCTAATCGTAATTGTAATCGTCATTCCGTCATCACTGCCTCCTGGCTCAACAGCCCCGCCCCCCCCCCAACCCCATCTTGGTAATGTCGCCACTATTATATCCACCCCTGACGTGACCGCAAGGGCCGTCGGATGCCGCCCTCTGACACACTTTTTTCGCCGCTCTGCAAACTCTGCACACAACTCAAACTCTCATCCCAAGAACGACCGGCAGGGCCGGCTCCAGGCTTCGAAAACCGACAGATTGAACACCGAGTGTTGCTTGGCCATCTCTCCAGTATACCCTTCTGCACTTCGGACGTGGAAGCGCGTGCTGCCACGGACATCCGTGCTAAAGCCCGGATCCTCTCCGTCCTCCTTTCACCTTGCCCTGCACGTAGCACTGACGTCTTTGCTCCACAGAGTGTTGCTTGGACATGGCATTGCTTCGACAAGGAGTAGTGGCTGTCACTGTGGTGCAAGGGGTCGGGGGGACGGGGGCTAAGTTTGTGTCTGAATCTGGGAGAATACCTGCATGACGTACCCGTCCACTTCATCGGCCGTGAGCCCCGCATCAGTAGGGGAGAGGCAAATGATGGCCTTCGCAGTCTTCACAGAGACGTGGTCCAGTGACGAAGCCTGAGTTGGTGAACCCTTGCGACACACGATTATCGACCCCCTTAGATCCAAGTTGGCCTGGACAAGCGTGGACAGGTGCATGCAGAGGTGGCCTTTGCTGGGACTTGTACAATGATGCAGGTGCAAGTGAGGACCTGGGTATGAGTGTGTGCCAAACACCACATTTCCTATGGTGGCGGTTGTTTTTCCAAGTCGTCCCTCTCTCCTTCGTTCTCTCTGTGCCCCCCCCCCCCCCCCTGTGTGTGCCAATCACCCCACCGTGGGGGTCGATTGAGTAAGGCCTCACCTTGGTAGTCAGTGTCCGACCTTTGTTCCATCTTGGGCTGTGTGTGCGCATGTGCATGCCCCCTACAGCTGCCCAAGGGCACATGACCTCACCGTGGTGTGGGGGCGTAACCAGGTGGGGTCCTGGGTTAACACGAAACCTGGGGGGGCGGCGTTGCCGCGAGGCATGGGGCACCTTGGTAGCAGCCTGGTGGTATGGTGACCATGGTTGGTCACAGACATGAGGGGCAGCCCCCTCCCCAACCTGGGGGGTGATCCAATAGCCGACTGTTGGTAGAGCGGCCGGGGTCGGTCACAGGTGGTGCGGCGGCCCCGGCCCCAGCTAGAGGACAACAGGATAGCTGCTGTCCTCCTGAGGAGGGGACAAGGGTGGTGGATGTGTGCTCCACGGGCCCCTGCGGGTCCAGCCCAGCGCCGGTGACACCCGGGTCCTTCCTTGAGGGGGATAGGGTTGGCCCGAGGTGAGGAAATGGGGGCCCTCCCGACCCAGCTTGGTGCCGGACACACCCAAGTTCTCCCTTGAGGGGGATAGGGTCGGCCCCTGGCGATGGCGATGGCGACACGCAGAGAAGAGGGGCAGCCCCCTCCCAGCCTAGGGGGCACCTTGATAGCCGCCTGTTGGTAAGGCGACCGGGGTGGGTATTTGGGTGGCACCACCATCCGCAGCGCCCGTGGCAGCGCAACGGGGGTTGCACCCCAGGTGCGCCGGCCTCCCACTGGGGTAGTACCCGCCCCGCCGGGCGAGACCATCGCGGCCACCGCCCAGCCCGACGGGACAGCCATGGGCGCCGCGGAGCTGGTTGGATGGCAGCAACGAGATGGTTTTGGACGCCACCCGATTGCCGTCTATTGGTATGGCAGCCGGGGTTGGTCATAAGAGCTGTTCAGCTCCTCCCTCAGCCCAGGGACGCCAAGACGGTAGCGGCGCTCGCAGGGTGCCGGCATAGCGCCCAGGCGGAGGAGTGGCACTGGTGGGGTGCCACCAAGGTGGATGCAAGGCGCTCACAGTGCGCCTCGAAAGCACGTACAAGGCGCTGAGAGGGCGCACCGCAGAGGACAAGGAGCCCTAAGAGTGCCAGTGTGGTGCCGAAGAGGTGTGCGCCTGTCGTTATGGTGGCCGGGGCAAGAGGACCGGGCCCACAGCAGCCGGCCCCTTTCCAGCCACGGGTGACACCCTCGCGCTGGGGCAGCCCAAGTCCCCCTATCCCCCTATGGATAGAAGTGGCCTGTGGGGGTCACCGTGTGGGTGAGGAGGGGCTAGAGGCGACCCTCCAGGGTTTTTCATAGAAACGTGATTGGGCTGCCCCGGATGAAACGTGATTTAACGTGATTTAACGTGATTTGACGTGATTTAACGTGATTTTTAACGTGATTTCTGGGTTGCAATTCCATGCTGCTCTGTGGATTCTGGACATGGTAAACCCCTGTACACCAATCTCATTCATCAGCCCTGTCCTTGGGAACATGTAACACAGGGCAATGCACTGGACAGGTTTGTAGGAGACAATTCTCAGTCCACCAAAATCATTTCTTCACACATTTGAATGCTACAGGAATAGTACAGATGAGATATTGGATGCGAGAAACAACCTAAATGCATCAGTCCTTAGTGAAGCGCTGCTCCACATCCCCATTGAAAAACATTGTGACACATGCTTCACGTACACGCTCTCCCATTCTTTGTCGGTTGGGAGCATCAATTAGGCCAGCCAAACTGAAAGAACGCTCCACAGCAGCGGAGGACAAGGGAAACCACAAAAACGGTTCCACTGCTGCAGGCAACAGTCCTCCACGCTGGGACCAAAAAGTATCAATATCCTTACAACATTGCACATTAGCCTTCTCAATTCGGGTGTACCTCCCCCATTCCTCTTGTAGTTGTCTGTTGCGTTTCATTTTTGACTCCCGTAGATCATCATCATCATCATCATCTGAAATTGGCACAGCAAATAAATCTGAGTACGGCTCCCAACGTGCATCCATGTCTCTCACATTTCGGGGGTCCAAAATGCGGAATTTTTTCAGTAAAGCGAGAAGCGACTTCTGGTTCTCCAAATATTTTTTCAGCTCTGTCAGCAGATGCTTCTGTGCTGCGCTGAACTTGTTTTTCAATGCCAATCTGGCGGCGCTGTTGGCCATGGCTTCAAGGGCAGTGACCACCCGAGGGTGGTAAGTGTTGGCCTCTGCGTTGAAAGTGCTGCCCCGCTTCCATACTCTGGCTGTTGCACTGTTGGTCTCTGGGTCATCAGGCATAATGAAAAGGAGCACAGACAAAGGGGCCTGACACGGAAATGGCGCGTGTTGTCATCCGCTGGACTTGATCTGGTCTTGATTACCTACAGAGAACACAGTGTCAGTTGACACCGTGTCTCACTTCTATGTTGCGCATTCACATGGCATGCCAGGGAAGGACAGGCCCAAACCCAATGAAACGTGATTTAACGTGATTTAACGTGGTTTAACGTGATTTGGCAAATCGGCTCAAAACGTGGTAAAACGTGATTTAACGTGATTTAACGTGCCACGTTTCAGTGAAAAACCCTGGACCCTCCCACCCCTGCCAGCCGCCACAAGTTTGGGGCTGGCTCGTGGCGGGGCAGGACGGGCTCCACTAGGGAGGGGGACAGGTGGGGAGTCCTCCCCTGTGGGAGTCGGGAGCCAGCCCCGGATGGAGAAGGCGTCCGCGGTGGGCGCACGGAGCTACCAGGCCCACGGCCCAGCCTGTGTGTGGGAGGCAGTGAGACCAAGCGGTGGACTAGGCCCCTGTGACCCGCTGGCCAAACACCGCCCTTCGGTAGTACCTAGCGGGCTAAGTGCTGACACCTAGTGCGTGTGTCCATGCGCCTTGGGGGGTTGGCGGGCGGCTGGGAGTGGAGCCAGTTTATGCCAAGCCCCCCTCCACAGCTACTCGAGCGGTACCCGCAACACATGGCCGGGTTGTTTATGTGGGGGCAGGAGACCATGGGCAGGAGACAAAGGAGAGCCGCAGGGTCAACACACCAACAACCAAAGCTCCAAGTCGGTGGGGGCCGGCAGGCACCATGGGGATGGTGAGCGGGTGTGCCCTTCCGGAGGACCGCATCTCCTCCTCCTCCTCCTCCTCCTCCTCCTCCTGTGTGTGTGCGCGCGCGCGTGTGCGTGTGCATGCGTGCGAGCATGTGTGCATGTGCTCACACAATGTCCAGACCACCAAGACCGTGTCTAGGCTACAAAGCTAGAAATGTGGAGTGGCTCCGGCGCCCACCGTGTTCACGGTCATGGCATGTCATAACACAAAATGCCTGTGCACACAATGTTTGCCACAACCTGGTGGGAAATGGATACAATCATGAAGATGACTTCACATATCTTCACTTCCTTGGGTTGGTGGCGGTACATGGCGGGAGCTGCCTCATATGGCCGGGTCTGACCCACGGTAGGCAGTTTTACATGTTGTTTGTTCTTGTTTCTGGCTATTGTTGGCAATGCACGAGTTTGGCCCCATGACCTACAAGAATGCGACGCGTGGTCCTCACATGACAATAGTGCACGACCTACACCTAAATCCTAGTCCTGAATAAAGGCACCGGCTAATTGAGGGCTCGAGGTTAAACAAAACGAAAGGTAGGGCTGTGGGTTAACGGCAGCGAATTGTGATGCCGCTTGGGAAAGGGGTACGCAGATGTCTCTATGTATGTGACTGCTGGAGGGTATCCGATGAACCTTCCAGCCGCAACACGGAGTAGACTGTGCTTACTGTTGTGTCCCACACACCTCCACCTGTTGAGAAGTTTTGGCGTTTGCTTTGCCTGCGTCCTGCCGGCCTTGCTCCCTCATTGCGACCTTGTGTGTGTGTGTGTGTGTGTGTGTGTGTGTGTGTGTGTGTGTGTGTGTGTGTGTGTGTGTGTGTGTGTGTGTGTGTGTGTGTGTGTGTGTGTGTGTGTGTGTGTGTGTGTGTGTGCGTGCATTAGCGCATGGTACAGGTTTTGGAGGTAAGAGGTTTCAAGAGAGTACCTCTTTTGAAAAAAGGTAACCTTTTTGGCACAAGTCTGAGTAGAGTGAGTTGCTTCAATGAAAATGAAAAAGCGCAGTACAAAAGTTCGCTCAAAATCAGTTTCCACACCAACAGCCCATCCCTGCCGCCTGCTCTGCACTGTGTATGCCTTCACCTGATCAATCTCCGCCTCCATATCCTGCTTGTCTTGGTCAGCAAGAACGGCAATAACTCCGCCCCCCTCACTCTCGGCTGCCAGCGCCAATTCCTTAAGAAGAGGCATTAATTTATCACTCCACCCAAGAATGACGACGTGCCCACATTCCAAAACAGGGGATGATCCGTACTGCAGTGACTCCAGCTGCTGGGCAAACGCATCGTTGATGAGCCTGTCAACGGGCAACATGTGTGGGTAATTGTCAGCAGCCAAGCCAATGCCCATACACACAACGAACAACGAGTGCCTACACACGCAGATCCTGCTGTTTCATTTACCGTGCACGAAACAAAATAAACCACCAGTAGGAATTGGAGCCTGTTGTGGTGGCAAAAAAGAGAGAATGGCCATGAATTCCATAGAACCTCTGCGTGATCCCACTGCAGGCGCGCGGTGGGTAGGTGTATCCTTCAGCAGACTGCGGGGCAGTGGGCAGTGGCATCCGTCTGTAGGTAGACTGCCATGCTGCAGGAGTGTTGTGGGCACTGGTACCCTTCACTGGTGTGTGTGTGCGTGTGTGTGTGTGTGTGTGTGTGTGTGTGTGTGCAAAATCCAGTCAATTTGAAATGTGTGAGCTTGCACACCATCGATCTGGACGGCTTTTGGGGCGAGGGGGGGCGTAGTGCCAACCTTCATGCAACAAGCCCCACCTCCCTTCCCCCCCCCCCCCCTTGCTACCTTGGCAGCTTGTACTAGCATCAAAAGCAAAGGGATCGGTTTTCTGGTTGTCCATCAGTATCAAGTTTTTCTGTGAATTGCAAAGCTAGCTTTGCAGCTGGGGATGGTATTTTGGGGATGCTGATTACTATCTTACCATTGAGTGGTTGTCTCGGCGTGCAGGTCATCATGTGGACGGGCGCCAGGTGCTGTCTTCTCAGGGTGCGCCTGAACAACTCATTTGTCACAAAACAAAAGGCATTGTTTATTGTTTCCATCATTTTCAATTCTTTTGTCGTTGTACTCGCAGAGGGGGGGCTCATCCAGTGCAATTTGTCGGCTGTCAAACAGTCCAGCCCTGTGTTCCACCGTCATGGGACACGTTGCATCACATTCCCAACAGTTGCCGCCATTTTTTGGCAACCTGCTTGATGTGATTACTGTGCCCGTCCCTGTACAGGGGGGACAGTTTATCTGGTATCTAACGCCACCTGACCCTGAGGGCTGGTCTCCGCCACGCCGTGCTAAGGTGGCACCCTTCAGTACACTGCCACATTGCAGGGTGTAGTGGGTACTGGTTTTCCTCTGCAGGCCGCCATCGGTATGCCGCTGGTATTCTGCAGCACATGGGCTCACTGTGTAGTACAAGTGGTGTCTAGTGTGGTGCCTTCTGTATGACGTGCCATCCTACAGCTCTCACCCCCCTAGCGAAATGAGTCCTTCCGGCCACCTAGACGTGCTGTAAATGAGCTCACAAAGCGCCCTGCTCAACCCCCTTGTGTGACCCTCAATGCTGCCATACCCAATCATGGTGGCAAAAATAAACATGCCCCCCACAGTTGACAGCAGCGCTGACACACGCTCTGTTGTAGTCTCCTCATCTGCATGGGCGGAGGTATCCACCACATAAATCCAAGAGTCCCAGAACGAAGACCCCAATGTTATGCCCGTGAGACCACACTTGAGGAAGCCCCCGATCGAAATAATGATGAGTGTGAACGCCCCAAGGGCTAGAGGTTTGGCGTAGCTCTGGGTGGACAAGTAATAATCGGCGCGGTACGAGAAGAATTGGTTGATGTTATAGTGATGGAGATCCGCGGCTGGCACCATTTTCTTCAAGCGTTGCAACTTGCTAACCTCCTTTGAGAGCCAGGAGCACGTCTTCCAAAACGCAAGCGCCAGCAAGACGAGAAATATGGCAGTGGGCCACCCGGAGGCCTGCATGAACGAGGAAGACGAGACGTGTCCTAGTTCCCCTTGCTTGTCTCCAATTTCCCGCCCTGTCCTTTTGGCGCACTTGGACAAAAATGAAAAATGGTGAAGTCCGTGGCACGTCGTGAAAGCGATCTTAAAGATATGTAGGTATTGAAGGGGCACTAGGAGACCACCGAGGAGAAACACTCCCTACGACGGATTGAGGCAAGGCACCCAATGCACTCCACCACGGAATCATGAAATCGCCCTCGTTGCCGCTTGCTATGTCAGATTTGCCAATTTGCCACTTTCGCACTTTGCCACACCCAATCTTGCCGAGAAGAGGGAAATGAGAAGAACACTTGCTGAGTGAGCCAGAGAATTCGCTGAGAGACCTGGCCTTGGGCCATGCCGTATCCACACCTCATCATCCCCATGGTGAGGAAAGAAATCACGAATAGTGGCAAACAATGTCTTCAACTCACTCGATCCAGATTGGCACACTTCCTTCTCTGCGGTCTTCGTCTCATTAATCAACTCCCACACTGCAGGGCTAGCGTGCTCGCGGAGGAGCCGATTCCGGGCTGTCAAAGCGTCGACTTGCATGTGTAGCTGTGCGCGCTCATATTGTGTGCCAACTATCATGACAGTCACAGCCGTCAACAAGATAGCGGCTGCGGCCCGCATTTTGAGAGCACTAACAAGTGTGAGAGGGCTCGTGAGCACTTTGTTTAGAGGCAATGTCTTAGGTTTGCACTCGATCACGTTCGAATGACACTTGGCGAATTAATTGTTCCTTACACATCCGCTCCTTTATCACCGTGCAATCTTTGTGAACTTTGTGACATTTGAATGAGGGATGCACTCCCACCAAACTGTCTCGGGGATTCTACCGTCTTTGCGTCAACGGAGGCTCACGTTACCACGACTCACACAACGACAAGCACATGCAAAAGACCCAAATATGGACGCACGTCGTGCCATATGTTGCAAACGAAAAACAATACCATACCGTCGGGAAGGCATACGGGGCCTGGGAATGAAAACATCAACCATTTGGGTTGGTAGGTGTGTGCATGCAAAAAAAGTCATGAAGCACGGTCCGTGCGAGTCATCGTTCTATGGCATCATGACTTTATTGGTCGTGGCGATGGCGATATTGTACAACGCGGATGTCAAGGGGAAGGCAAAAAGGACTTGATGCAAGTAAGTATCTTGCCTTCTGTCCACATGTTCACGAAATAGTTCGGATTTCTCGCGGGTAAGTTCACTTTTTTTTATTTTGACAAGTAGTTCGAACATAATTCGATCCAATTTTTTTTTGACCTCATCGAGGGTAGTTCGACCGTACATCAACCATTATTCGACCTTCTCAAGCGTTATTCGACGTTGTTTTCGAACTTCACTCGACCCGGTAGGTGATAATTCGACCGAAATTCGACTCTACCTTCTACTAACCCTTGATTGGAATAAGGAGGTCAAATTAAGGTCTAATGACAGTTGGGAAAGTCGAAACAACGTACCTTCTCACGGGTAACATGACCGGAATTTGATCATAATTCGATCCAACATCCACACTAAAGCCATCCCGACGCGATGCCATGTCCTACAACCTTGAGTAACTTTCTTTTGGATGACGCCGATCAACAAGAATGCTACACTCACATTCTGTCATGGAATGTCATAGCAATCCAATGGCCACGGTTGCAAGAGAAGCTGGGAGGCAACCGGTGAACTCCCCCGATTTTCCTTAAACTAACGGCAAACTTCGTTGTCGTCAAAAATGCAAGGGATGCCGGATTTCCCCCGGCAATGCAACCTCCTTGCCAATGAAGATTGCAACTAGCATCCATGCCCTTTGCTTTGTTCCTCACGTCTCACCACGTGCTTCAACAAAGCAATGACGTTTGAGGCCGGGTTTTACGGATTTACAAAGATGTGTGTTTCTCCAATCGTTGCGCCACTTCCAAATTGCGAGGCGCAAACGGTGATACGGAAATGGTTTGATTGACTCAACTTCTCCACACCACAACGAGAGTTCCTCACTAGGTCCATAGTAGGTCCTCATTGTCTCACAATTGCCGGACAAAGCATTGAAACATGGCACAAAGTGTGCACGAGTCGTGTTCAACATTGCGTGGATTTCGTAATAACGACAAGATGAGTCGAGAATCCTCCCAAGCCTTGGAATCGACCACTTTACCACACCCGTTCGACGTACAAGCGGTAGAAACTTCACATCCAAAATCCCATGAGGGTACTCAAGTGTGTCCGGGGAAGTAGTTTTGGAGTACCCCGTTACCACGGACTATGAGGGAAGAAAAGCGCTGGTAGATAGAGTACTCCCTTCCTCAGTAGATAAGCAACGTTGCTTATTTTGATTCGGACCTGCCTCCTGGCCAGGCGTTGCTTATAATGTGTATGTGTGCAGGCGACCATGCAGCGCGGCTTATTTTTTTTGGCATGGCGGCGGTTCGATTCCCGCCAGCAAGTGCCAAGTTTTCCAACCATGGTCCATGCCTCCCATGTCTTCACAAGGCTTGCAGCAGTTGATATTCCAGTTGGGGAACTTTCCAAGCCCGCAGTGAGTATGAGATGAGGATGCAATGTGCTTTGTGTTGTGCCATTGTTAAGGGAAGCTTCGGGAAGGATTGATGACATTTTTGAGCAGCATGTGTTGGCCCATGAGGGTAGGATCCTCATTGACATTGGCCACATATTGGCTACGGTTCCCTATGAAATGAGCCCCGATTGGCAGCGATTCTCAGCAAACGCCGCACGCATGTACCGAAAGACAGTTCTCCAACGCGCTGCAGACGGCCTCAGGTCGCTGATTTCTTGAAGTTGAATGTCAAGCGAAACCAATTGTGGGCACAATTGGAAGAGTGGGTGGAGGATGCGGTTGTCATGTGAGCACCCCATGCTTTTGTTGTGCTTTTATGCCTTTTGCAAGGAAGGGAGGGGTGGTTCCAAGGGAGATTTGGGTTCCGTGAGGTATACACATCTGCAGAAAAATAGATCCAAAAGTGACCAGAAATCGGCTCCCAGCCCAAAAAAAGCATAGTGGCGAAATATTTGGGTCCCAACGAACGCGTAGCAACTTTCGGGGGGCCGTTTTGGGCAGGCTAGCCAAACTTAGGGGGGGGGGCGACGGATGGGTCCACGACAAGTAGCGTTTCGAACTTGCCCAAGGTTCGGGAACATGGGTTAAAGTATGATGCTTTGCTCATTCTTCATTCATTTGACGCAGTGTATCATCCTCATCCGTCGTGTGTTACAACCCTTTTGTGTATTGTGGCCATGCTTTTGTGCCTTCGCCTTGTCAGCATTTGTCCATTTATTGAAAGTTGATTGCTCGTCTTTGTTTCCGATGGCCAAAGATAGGAAATATTTTCCATTTATGTACGGTTGCCTTGGCGTGCTTTTTGGTTTTTCAAGATCCAAATGCAGTTATGGCTCTACGTTCTCACGTTTCGCGTGGTGCAATCTCTCATCGTCACGACGACCTTTAACCCCGATGAATATTGGCAATCATTGGAGGTTCCTTGCTTTGTGTGGTGAACAGTGGGGGGCCCACCCTTGGTGATCCAACACGTCAAGCACTGAAGGGGGGCAAAGGTTCGATGGTGGTGATCCGCGCGAACCAATATAGATCACCTTTGGATTGGCTTAGGATCACTAAATGGTTGACAATCGATACTCGAGATCGACGTCCTATTCCTTTTCCTTGCCCCTTGTGCCATCGGAGTCGGAAGAAAAAGACCTCAACGCTCACCGACAATGACCAGTGCTCACTCAACCTTGCGGTACCACGAACATCCCATCCGATGCGTGTGTTTTTGCCTTTTTCCCCATGCCTGCCGTAGGGTATTTTAGTCAAGGGTAGGATTCATCCATGAGCATCCCCCCCACAAAACCAATTCTACTTCTTCTGCACGAGTAGTGAGTGGTATTCATGATTGAAACAATATCCCACATACGTCGCGACAACACCAGAATGCGAGCCCCTTGCTCACGGTACTCCACCAAGAAAACACCGTGGTGAACCGTGATGGTGTCCCATTCCATGGTGATGGAACAAAAATGTACCTAAACACAAGCAATACACCAACATTCTTTCTATCACATTGGTGGTCGGCCGGTGGGCGGATCTTCAAGAAGGGAAAGAAGTGTTGTACGCGTTTTGTGGATTACTCATCCATGGGGTCCCCCCCCCCCATCACCCCCCCCAAAATCACCACCTCCGCAACTCCCCGTCCCCCCAAACTAAGTGCTGGCAATGATGGGAGTTCGTCACCATCGAAGCAATATGTCTCCACCGTGCACTTAGGTTGCGTACAAGGTGGTTTTTGGCCAAGGGACGCTAACGTGGGAATGGAATGTTGGAATACGTGGTTGGACTCACCCACTCGTGTTTGCGGTGTTGTTCAAATTGCTGGCGATCTTGCGCGTGGACTATGCATTTGCGCTCATTTCATGCCCGAAGCTCCTTCAGGTGTGAAAAATGGATGAATTCGACACATGTGCAATTGGCATCGAGGGGGAGGTTTTGAAACTTGGCCCGTATTGTATGCATGTTGCCAATACATCTTGGACACCCCATGTTGGTAGAAACAATGTGTGGTGTGCTCCGAGCTCGTGTTGTGTTTCTCATGTGTTGCACATGGGTGTGGGACAACACATGTTCACATTTGCATGAACCGATATGAAGGTGGGAGGACTCCCTCCCAACGAATTCTACGACATCTACAAATCTACGTTGTGCATCGATCGATAGACCAAGCATCAAGATTTGCTTTGATTGAAGAAGTTCATGGATTTTGCGCAATCCACAGTCTTCACAAAGCCCCACGGTTTGTTCACACGGGGGCTGGTCCGGTCTAAGTGGAGGGGGGGTTCAACGGCTAGCCGTGGCTGGTACCATTCCCTTGGTCACCATGAGGGCGTGACAAATGAGCATTGGGTGTGTCACGTGTGTGCCCAACGTTGTTTCATCGCTTTGTCGTCGTCATGGAACGTGCCAAGGGGGCGAGCAATTACTCGGCGTTTTTGCATCTTCGTGCCCTTAGGCGATCTTGTGCGCAGCGTGTGACATGTGCATCTTCAAAATCTCCCAAAAGTGGTTCACGAATCGCGTCGCGACGTATGCCGTGTTGATGAGGTATGCTGTATTTTCCCCGTTTAATTTGGCGTTGAAGAGTGCAAAGGGCCCACAACTACGGGTGTCAATGCGTAGTTTGTGCCCTCCAACGCTCCGCGGGGCACAAGGCCAAGGGTCTAGAATTCACTACGAGTTGGGCCTTTTTCGGCCATTCGAAGACCTCACAAGAGAAGATCACCCAAGACAGCTTGGGCGAAATAGCGGTGACCATACGGGCAAAGAAACCAGCGGGAGGGTGCCCGCTATGTACCGGGCATGTCGGGCATTCGTTGAGTTGCCGTCCCACACGCAACGATTTCGAAGATATCTATCCAAAGGAAAGTCAAAACTATGTTTGGAAACGGCATATGCTCCCCAAGTTTAACATTGGTCGAAATGAGACGTTGGACCCATTGCTCCGAAGACCCGAACTGCAATCCGCAACGATCCTTGGAGGGTGGCTTGCCCGGATCCCGTTGCTATGTGGTTTTGAACACCACCAAAATCCACCAGCCGAACAGCACGATACCACCATTCGAATGGGCATGTTTGGTGGCATTGTGTCCTAGCCATCGTGTAGTGAGGGATAGGATTGCAGAACATGGCTTTGACGATTGCAAGCATTGGCGGCAAAAGTAGAACGATTTGCACCTGTGGCATGGGCTGCCACAGGTGGGAGCACGAATTAAGGTCGCAAGTGCACACGCGTGCAACTGGCCGGGACAATTTTGAATCGTCATTTTGGTTGGTGTTTTGGTTTGGTCGATGTGTTCCCCGATGCAATGTTCATTCACCCGGGGATGGGGCTGGTTGAGGGTTGGAGCGAAGCTACGATCCACTGTGCGTTTCTCCGGTGGGGTGGGAAAGACCTATCCACAAGATACAAGAACGCCGTGTTTTTGTAATTAATGGCGAGTTGCTCAATACTTTTTGTTCCGTCGGGTCGGTGACCAAGTTAACCAATGGACCAATTTGTTTTTGTGACCTCCGCAACCAAAGCCCCCCTCCCTGCCGTCCCCGTTCTGCTACAAATCCCGGTGAGACATCGACCGTTCCCCCTACTCCCTCGTGAAGATGTCAAAGAATCGTCCGGTGTGGAGGTGTGGCCGATAGAACAAGATACGGTAGAATTCGGCGATTGAATCTGCTCTCACGGTGGGTGGATGGGTGGGGGGGGGTGTTGGCGGGCCGAAACACATGTGAGATGCCCGGTGCATGTATTCTGTGAACCGCTTCATGATTTGATGCCAGATTCACAGCCATCAGCGTGAGCTTGGCACCCCCCCGGCTCATGGGCTCATGAATGGCTTGAGCCCCCAGACTCCTGCCGATGTGCATGTATATTTGTTGTGACATTTTCTGCGATCACAGTGTGGCGAACTGGTTCAATTTTTTCTGCGGGGCGCGGACCTTTGCCAATTGTATGGAGGCATGCTGCACAACGGCCGCTCTATCGTATTACCCATTGACCTCCAATAAGGTGCAAACGCGTATCTGCTAGGGACGCAAGCACAAGCAACCGAGGAAGGGGACGCTGGGAAGATTGGGGGTTCATAAGGCCTCTCGGGGCCCATGTTTGAACGGGACAGTCTGGGGAAAGGTAACAGTCCACGTGTCTCATGACGGTCCTGAGGCGATCGTGTGCGGAGGAAGCCAAACATGGGTTGACAAATCACGTGTGGACCGATGAGGTCACACGTGGGGTGACGAGGGCACACACACCGGCCTACAAAGTCACGCACCCACTCGGGGGGGCTACGCACAGGTACAAGGTGACTCTTCTTTCGATGATGATGGATGCGGGGCTACGATCGTGTTGTTCCCGCCTGTTTTGATGCCTGTATGCGTGCGTGCGTGCGTGCGTGCGTGTGTGCTTGTTCAGCCGATGTGGTTGGCTTGTGTGGGTCGCAAGCGCAAGCCTTTCTATGCTTTTTTGTTTCTGGCCGTTCAAGGAGACGACATTTGGGGAACTGGCTGCCGGTACTGCTTTTAACTGCATATGCTGCAGGTCACGAGGAGAGAGTTGATCGGCTTCTTCTTCTTTGCAGGATTTGGCGTGGTGCTGCGGCAGGTGTGCCTCCATCCCTCTTGAATCGCGCGCAACGCTCACGTCATCGGCCGATTCTTCGTTCCATGTCCGATATGCTCACCCTATCGTGTAGTGAGAAAGTCTTCCAGTTTGCTGCTTTTGACCCCCCCCCCCCTTTCTTTTATTAAGACCGTGACGCAATTTATCACAGACCTCGCCTCACTCTCACCAGAATGTTGACCTTGCGGCCGGCTCAAGCACCATTCCTGAACGCCCGCAGATTCACTTTATTTTCTGTAGATTGATTGGGTACAAGAGGGAAACCACGGTTGTGTGGTCTGCACCTACTTGTAGGATACAAAGCCTGGAGAAAGGGTGTTGGCTGTTTCGGCTGATTGCTCACCGCAACCGTTCATTGCCAATTTGGAGTATCCACGGGCCATATTTCCAGCTACATAGGACAGGGAAAGCAGCATCGAAATCATGCCGATATGTCACACGCTCCACACTCATACATCCATACATGATTTGAGTTGTGCAATAATATTTGCTGCATGCTACAGGACGGATAGTGTTGGTGAGGATGTATCCCTATGGGAGGATGTATCCCTATGGGAGGCCCCTTCTTCGAGCATGTGCGGACCTACATAGTCTGTGGTCCCTTTACTGGGCGTGACATGTGCTCCATGACATGTGCTCCAGCATCTAGGCACCCCGCACCGCAGTGATGCTTGACGCCTGTACTAGAAACTTGAGATGGGCAATGCACGGCACTTACCTACTTTTGTGACAGTGTTGTTGTGGCAACAAGCCCTGCTAACGATGGACATGCTGTGTTGGTATTGTGTGTGCCGCACTGTCAGAAGCTTGAAGCTTGTGAGTCCTGTACCATGCGCTGATGAAGGTGCCGGGGCCAACCATCACATCATCGGGCATAGTACCGCTTCTGTAGTGGCACAGTCACAACCAGCGGGTACCATTGGCACTAAAATGCACTGCCCCACTGTTATCACACTGTTCTGTAGACACCTCACCGAGGCATACATTTTCACAAGCGCTGAGCTGCTTGGCACGGTTCCAGTTTTTTTGTTGTCTCAGTATGCCCCCAGCATACCATAAGCACCGTGCACAAGGCCATCCACAAGGTGTTTGCTCATACACATCATGATTACCAAGCTGCCCAACAGTGTGTACACTGGGTGTCACAACAAATGCCAACTTGCAAGAGCATATGTGTTGCCAAAGTGTGCCATTGGCTGACACAAAGTGCAAACTAGAAAGACACCACCGCCTACATGCCTTGGCATATGGCGGCATGCCATGCAAAGGGAAGAGCGATCTAATCTTGGCATAGTCATCTTCTACCATAAAGAAACAATATCTTGTGTACTCATTTGTACCCTCTGCACTTCCCTTTGCAGTAATCCTTGTAGGGGTAAAAAACCTTCTTCTACAATGAAGAGCCAATGTCTTGTGTACTCATTTAAACCATCTGCATTTCCATTTGTAGTAATCCTTGTAGGGGTGCCTCATGCAAGGGCCTACGGATCTTGGCTGCTTCGATGTCCTTGGTCTCCTTCGGTCTCTTTCTATCACATCAAATTTCTGAGCATAGTGGGATTCTGTGATAATGGGTGGTGCTGCATGCAACATCCCCCCCCCTTCATGTCACACGTCTTGTTGTTCACCTAACAGAACCACACACGGAACATTCCTACTGTACCAATTTGTAGCCTGGGGTTTGCCAAGAGCATTCTGCGGTTGAAGAATGCTATTGGGCAAGGAACCTTTGTGCTTTGTGCAAGGAACCTTTGTGCTGCTTGAAGAGTTGCTCGCATCACATCCAATTGGTAGGCATGCGGGCGTAATACAATGTTGACGGGCCATGAGAAAATTCATAGTAATTGCCTACTAGCCTACCAAAAGCTGCATGTTGCGAAGGCAAGAAAGGGGCCCAACTGGAGCCTGTGCACAAATATATCTACTCAATACCTTCTGAAGTTGTGCACTAAGTCGCTATGCAATTACTCATCACATGACCACATGCAAAAGGCATATCCCTCCATGGTCCCACCACATTTCATTGTTGGTGATGAGGAGCAAGCAACCATGTTAAAGTGTTTTTTTTCAAGGTGAGGGCACAGTACAAAAAGGCGCCCCCTGCATCCACTTCTGCTCTCTTGAGCCGTCTTGACGTGGTGTCTGGTGATGCCATCAGTAGCTCTAGTTCAAGTTCAAGCTCCGCTTCTAGTTCATTGTGAAGCTCATTCGGGACATCCAGCTACTCTACAACCAGTTCGGGCTTATTGCGTCGAGTGCCTAGCAGTTTGTGCCCCCCGAAGATGGCCAGATGCAGGGCAAAGAGTTGTGACCACAAGGGCATACTGAAAGAAATGAAAGCTTTCAAAGGAGCCGAGAAGGAAAGGAGTGCTCTGCGAGAATGGAGTGATGACTCTTCTGTGAATCAATCTCTTTGGCGCTGTAGGGTATATGAGGATGCCCGTACGCTGTGGGCCATTGTAATTACCGGGCCCTAGTAAAGGTGGTTAACACGTTACAAGGCAATTGGTTCTATATCCGGTGGATGAATTGCTCTCCGCCTTGAACAATGGCCTACAAATGTTGAAACGCCATCTTTGTTCGCAAAGTGGACAAACAGAGCAACAAAGCGATTGTCTGAGTTTGGTTTGCCTTGTCACGCCGCACACAGCAAAAGTTGTGCAACCAGGTTCCCTGGTAAAGCAGTGAAGCCTAGCAAACTGTTTAATGATGCTAAGCGGTCCAAGCCCCCAGGCCATGGGGGGCGTTTCATTTCAATTCATGACCCCAACCTCGTGTTGTGACCAAGGGGGCCTGGGGGGGGTGGTGAGTGTCAAACATTTTGTGGGTTTTCAGGGCAAATTTTGGATTCCCCGTTCATTCTGAGCATTTTGAATGTGCACAAATGGGGGCAGTTTACACTGCACCGTTGAAAAACAAGTTGCAGCACACACACCAATGAACCAGTGAAGGCATCCAGTGGGCAGATGGATCCTTCAAATCAATTGCAACAAAATGGCTGAACTGAATTGCACAATTGTCCATTTGCTGGAGCATTGGGGCACTGAGGCCCAGAATGTACAAACCCGGACTTGGCCTTTTTTGCACCCCGACTGCCAGACGTGTTTGGGTTGGTATTTGACGTATTAATTAACGAGTTGCTGCCCAACAGACATTGCTTGGGAGATTTTGGTCATGACCTGCCTCCCTGCAAAAAGTATGTAGGCAAACAGACAACAGACAACAATCATTTTGCACTTCTTCGGTGCCTTTTGACCAACCCCGAGAGATATCAATGTACGCACCCGTTTAGTGGTCGAGGCTATATTTTTCTTTTTGGGGATGTTATGGCATAGTCGGCACGGAATGGGGATGGTGTTGCAACACGGGCTGCATGAAGGTAAATGTGATGGCAAATTGATAAACCGTGTGGAGGCGATATGGACAGGTATGGTTAACACCTTGAAGAGGGCTCCCGAAATATCCGTCGTTCCTACAACATCGGACCCCGTTCAGGCAGTGCCTTCATTCCCCACATGGTCTTTGAATGTGCACATTGCTGTGGGTTGGGCCTTGAGCTGCATGCAGCACACAGACAGATGGGTATGGTTGCATTTACGTCGTCCCTCTGTTGCACCTCAGACGAATGCTGTGGTCTGGATTCCGTGCGCCATCGATCTACTTCTGACAAGCAAGTCCCAAGTACCGTTAGTGTTCCGTCAGTCTCTGACCCCAGCCTTGCAACGCTAACCACGACCTTGTTGTGCACTCCACTGACCACGCATACCCCATACACCACTGCAAACCGTAGCCAGGCAAAGCGCGCCTTCCATCCGCAACTGGCAGCGATTTACCGCCACCATCTGAGAGATACAGTGCGCGTGGCTCGTGTTACCTCCTCGTGCGACGTGCACGACACATGATCCTTGATTTGGAGCCATGGTGCGGATGGGCTCAGAGTGAAACCCCGTTCGGCGTTCTCTGGAAAAGCAAGTGTTCGCAATGGAGGGCAAACTAAAACAGAGCCCGCAAGCATTATCCTGGGGCTCCGAAACGCTCCTTGGGGGGAGATTGTTTATTGTTGATCTGCTTTGGCCAGCACCCTCCCGGATATGTTTGTGGCAGCTTCGGATTGTTGAGGTGTTGTTTAGCGCAATTCATTGCGCATTGAGCATCGTAGCGCGTCTGCAGAGCAACGTGGCGTGCACTTAGCGCCATGTATGGTGTGCGTGGAGTACTGTCGCTTGCTGTTGAGCACTCTCCAGGATTTGATGTGTGTAGTCCCGCAGGGTTCGCGGAAGTCACGAGGTTACGAGGGTTCGACTCGGCTATCGATAGAATTCAGGAAACAAATGTTCGGGTGGAAGGCGGGGCTGGCTCCCTCTCTCCCAGATGCGGACCCAAACAGGACCTGCCCCCACCAAGGGACAGGTCCACCACAAGAGTAACTCCCCAGACACCCAAACTGGTCCACCCAAGTCACCCAGGACAACTCTAGGGACCGAACGACACCCGCCCCCGCCCCCACACCGGAAACCACCCCCACCCCCGAACCCCCACCCGCCCCCGCCCCCGCCCCCACCCCAACCCCCAGGCCCACATCCTAGACCCCACCGCCACACCCACATATGCACGTGCCGCCTGCAATCGTGCAGATGTGCCCTGCGGTGTTGCTTTCCTCTCTGCAGCAGGAGTGGCCTGTTGTCAAGCCTCATCCCTCGAGGGACGGAGGGTACGTTTATGGAACGGCGATGCCCACCGTAGGCCGTGTGCGTTGTGGTCCGGTCGCGACGTTTCTTATCTGCTGCTCGCTGGTGCCGGACGGACACATACAAATTTGATCCTTTGGGCCAGGGGGAACTGCCCCCCCCCCCTCCAATCCATCGTAGGGGATCGTCCCTCAAGTGCAGAGGAAGGACCGAGCGTTGCCTCGGAAGCACAGTACCGTTTGTGGTTGCAATGAAGTCCGACGGCCAACGCCAGGGGTGCGTTCCAAGGGAAGGGACCTCAGGGGCGGCCCCAGAGGCGGTTGGACAGGCGGTTGGAGGAGGTTGCCAAAGCGGTTGGGGGCGGTTACTGTCGGTTACAAATGCCATTGAAGCTGGCACTTGCCGTCAGGGGGACAGTGGCTGGGAGTAGGCTGGGCGCCCTGGAGGGGGGGGGGGGGGTGCCACACCACGGGCTGGGGTCTGAGCGAAGGTTAATGCCGTATGGATCCTTAATGTCTTGACCACCACAACCCGCCGCCATGGAGAAACAGAAATGGTGGGGTCAAGACAGCGGCTTGGCGGACCTTCATGAGAAGAAGGAGAAGACCGACACTGCATCATGCGGTGAAGGATAAACGGGTGACTGTCCTGGGCCCCGTAAAGCAACCAGAGATGGACTTTATGTCACACAGGGGGATCACCCACGCGTGACGTGGGCCTTCGTGCACACGGAGGGACAACACGTGCTGTTGTATCAATAGCAGCTGAGCCACCACCGCCCAGGGAGCAGCGGGACTAGACATAGCTGCGGCGCTGGGCGTGGTGCCAGCGGCTATGGAGGACAGTCCACGCAGAAGGCGGAACTATGCTCCCCCTGCACAATCCGTGGGGAAGAGCTCCCGGGCCTAGGCAGTCTCTGGATGTGTTGCAGGGATGCCAGGTCCGGTCGAGCACAGGCGCTCATCCGACGGCCCGCAGCGGTGTTGGGGATGGTTCCCGATGGTGTCCGGGAGCCGGGCATCGCTGTGATCAGTTGAGTGACCTAGTTGCTGGGGTCCTCCTGACAGGGCTAAGCAGACCCTAGTGGTGAGTGCCATACTTCGCTTGAGCGAACCGGCGGGGGGTAATCGCCGAGACCACCACTGGGGGCCTGCAGCGCGGGCGCCACACCACGGGCTGGGGTCTGAGCGAAGGTTAATGCCGTATGGATCCTTAATGTCTTGACCACCACAACCCGCCGCCATGGAGAAACAGAAATGGTGGGGTCAAGACAGCGGCTTGGCGGACCTTCATGAGAAGAAGGAGAAGACCGACACTGCATCATGCGGTGAAGGATAAACGGGTGACTGTCCTGGGCCCCGTAAAGCAACCAGAGATGGACTTTATGTCACACAGGGGGGGGGGGGCTCCAATGCACCCCTGGCCGACGCCCGCTTTACAAGATTTTGAGCCCGCAGGAGGTTTGGGTCAGGCCCTTGGTCCTTTGTGCAGGCCTCAAGTATCATCGTTGTGGGCGGATGTATGGCTGCGTTTTGGATGCTGCTGAGGTCTGAGTGTTCTGAGTGTCGGGCTGTTCTCGGCGCAGTCACTGCGACGCCCCCCTCTCGCCCCCATTCATTGCCCCCCCCACGTGTTGCGTCTGAATGGGGGCGCGCGCGTCCCGCGACGACTGTTTTCTCTTCGGGACATCACCGACTTCCCCTTCGGTGGCCAAAGGGACCCTCGGGCATTGTGTACGCGCCCCCTCCCGAAGCCCCGTGCACCTCCACGTCCAAGGCCGCCTCTCGGGCAAAGTGGAGGGTGTTGGGGTCGGGGACGTGGTTCTGACGCTCCGTTGTGCCCCGCGTGAGCCCGCGCCGTCGGGGGTTGTGTCGCCATTTTGACTGCCCCCCACTTTGGGGGACTGCAAGACAGCGCGGCTCGTGTAGGCACCGCCCGCCCTTGGGGGACCCCGAGACGACGGTATCGAGCCACTTGGATTCCTCTCCGCCGTACGGACCTCGCGACGGGTGAAGTGGTCGTTGTGATGCGGCGATGGCCACCCCCAAGACCCCGCCGGACAATGGCAGAGCCACGATGCCCCGCGGTGGTGGGGCTTTTGGGATGTCGGACCGGTCATTTCCCACGATGCTTTTGTTTTGCCGGTGCGGCAAGGCCCGCAGCCGCGGATGTCGGCTGATCGTGCGGAAGCAACGGGGGCCGGCCTTCCGTGTTTTGGTCTTGGATTCCGCGGGGCATTGGTGGTGATGGCGGTTGGTGTTGGTGGCGGGTGGCGCGGCGTCGAGGCCTCGGGTTGTCGTATTTCAATGGAAACGCTTTGGCCTTTCCCAGTGAGCCTGTGAAGGGGAGTGAGGAGTGCTGGGACGCCACAAGGGCGAGCGATTGGGCCCGTCTGCAATACCCGGTCCAGAAGGGCGTTGTTGTAAGAAAGATACGGGTCCGTCCGCGGTGCGCGGGTGTGTTAGTCGGGGTGTTGTGGTGGGGGTGTGGGGTGGCCGAGAAGACACAAACGGCTCCATGTTCCCGTCTTCTCGTCATCATGTTTTTGCGGTACGTGCTCTTGCGCAAACGGGGAGACGTGTCCAAAACAGACACGCCACGAGCGTCCGGCAGGATTCCGGGTCTCGTTCAGGATCGGCCCTGCGCTCTGCGCCACTCGGTAATACCCGCCCCGCTCGCATCCAGTACTCAGTAGGAACCTGTTGCATCCGGTGCATGGCTCAGGAGGGCCCGGACCCGCTTGGTTGTGGCTGGCTGGGCAGACGCCAGTGGCAAGTCGGGTCCAAAGGCTGTCCATGCGTCTTTCGGCCTTACGAAAGGGGATCGGAGACCTCGCAATCACCGTGTGCTCGTTGGCATTCGAACACGGCGTCTGTCCTTTTTCTCTCTGTTGCATGACCTGCACGCCGGCGCCGAGGCGACGCTCTCCACGAGTCTGAGGGTGAACGACCTCTGCCTTGCCAAGGATTTGAGGACGCCATACGAAAGGCGGTGTGGGGGCGGATGGAGGCTGCTCCTGGAAAAAGTATTTGGGGCAACTGTGGTCCGGCGCACCGATGTGCGCGTGGGGCACATCGCAACATGACCGCCGGGATCGTCGCAGCATTGCACGGTTGCAGACCTCTTTTTGGTTCGTTTTCGTCCTAAATTGCAGATTTTTGCGCAAAATCCGGTTATCCTTCAGCGAGGCGTGGCGGCTCGTTCCCGCATGGCGGTGGGAGATCAATCCTATGCCCCGACCCATTGCCTCGTGGGTGTGGGTTTGGGGCCTTGCAAAGACACGAGTCAGCCAGACCCCCTTTCTTTCGGCCAACGCACATGGGCCTGCAGTAGAGTCAGGAGAGCACCGTGCCGCCCTCTCCCGCGCTGTGGCGCGTTCTGCAGTGTGGTGGTCGACAGCTACTTCTACGGCCGCTTCGTGTTCTGCTTCTGGGAGTTCTTTAAGGTCTGGTGCCGATTGTGGCGGGCGAAGTGGGGCCCGGGGTCACGGATGTTCGGCCGAGCTCCATCTCCCCCCCCCCCCCCCTGACCGCCGCCCCTCTGGAAATGGGCTCTCTTAATGAGGGCATCCCCCACCCCCCGCCCTCCCCCTTTCCAAGACCTGTGGTTCAGGTGGGTCCCACTGAAGTGAGGGAGGGCTTTGGGCTTTGGGCTTGTCTTCCCGATCCGAAGAGGGCCTTAGGGGCCCACGGAGTGCCTCTCATTGGGGAAGTTAGGCTCAGGCGCACCGCACTCACCCTCGAACCATGCGGTGCGAGAGCGGGGTATACACCTCCTAGTGCGGACGTGCTTGTGCTGGCAAGGGACAACTGGGCATGGCACATGCAAGGCATGGAAAGCGGGTCGAGATTCTTTACTGGAAGCGGTCTTGAGTCGGTAGTGTGTGAACCACTGCTGCGTCCCACAGGAGCACGTGATGCCTGATGGCTAGAGTGTTCATGGGCCCAGGCAGCATTAGGAGCAAGGGTTGTAAGGCGGTTGCGATAGTGAGGATCACTAGGGGTCCCGGGTGAACCTGCACAAGGTGCGCAATGGACGGGTCATGCAGATTGGGGTGGACCAGAAATGTCACTGTGGGGGCCCACGGTGCAGAGGGGGGGGGGGGGATTCGCATAGGTAGTCGACCCCCCGCCAACATTCGCCAGTGCTGCAGGTGGCACGTGGTCCAGCGGGCGAGGAACGCTACCGACAGTGGCAGGACATGGGCATAGAGCTCCGACACATGTGGGTTGAGGGTTGAGCTTGGCCGAGTGGGCCACTCTAGGGTGTCCAGGACCATCAGCAGGTCCGTGAGCGAGGGGGAGCCGCCAGCCATGGCTTCCAGGACAACACGAACACGGTCGCTTGTTCCGTCCTGTGTCGCCGAGGAGGGGTGCGCGGACCTAACAAGGCCAGAGGGAGAAAAGACGGTCCACCTGTGGGGTGGTAGGGGGGATGGTGTGTGTAGGTCCGTTTCTAGCGCTACCGTGATGGAGGTGTTGCCGGTGGGCTGCACGACGGTCGTGCCGTCAGGCAGGTATGACCCCATCAGCTTGGGCACCATGGTGAGGAGCCGCACAAATGCCCACTGGCTGCGCACGAGAAACGATGGGCAGGAGTGGGCTACGTGGGACCAGGGGTGGTCCACGTGTGTGTCGCAGTAATCGCATGTGTAGTAATGCACAGAGATGGGGGGGGGTGAAACAGTAGCGCCCGCAAGCGCAAGGCAAGCACCAGGGGTGCCCTGAGGAGGGTGGAGTTGAGGAGGAGGGCTGAGAACGCCGCAGCGTTCCACACAGAAGTGTCCCAAGCTGCCAAGGGCGCTGCCTCCCTGATGAGGGCCTGGTCGTGTAGGTGAGCTACGCTGTGTGGAGCATTGAGGAGGAGCCGCCCTTCGCTGGTGGCCAGCGCGGCTCCGCGTAACAGAGGGAGGAGTGGGGCTGTGAAGGGCAGTGCCTGGGAGGCGCCGTGTGCTGCCAGCAGGTGAGCTTCGCGCTGGAGCAGCGCCACAGTGTGTGTGTGTGTCCTGTGTCGTGTTGTGCCCTCACCCAGAACTCTTGGGCCCCCACCGTGGCGGAGACCAACTGTCTGAAGAGGTGGTTGAGGATGGAGGCAGGGGGGGGGGCTTTGGTGAACCCGCAGTCTGTGGGTTGTAACAGACGGTGCCCTAGCCGGACATCGAGTTGGCGGTGGAGTTGTTTTCTACAATCCCCAGCTCGGGGTCCTCCGGTCGTACAGTTTTGGCGTATCGGTGGTCGCTGCCACGTCCGCGGATGCGGAGTGGCTGGCCAAGCTGGTCGCCCGCTCCCTTCTCAAGGGCTGGGACGGCCAAGCCAGCTTCCTGGCGGATGCCACCGCGTCCATGCAGGATGTCAGGCAAGGGGTGGCTGGAGGCAACGTGCGCATGCACGCGCATGTCATGAAGGTGGGGGAAAGGGTTGGTGTGGACGCGCGTGCGCAGGGTGGCCAGGGCTGTGCGCAAGGCCATGCCCTCCGAAAAAGGGGCCAAAGTGTCCAGGAGGTACACCGCCGACGCACGTGACAGGGGGTTGCGGCTGACCGACGCATGCAAGTAGGTCATCGCCAGAAGGCTGAGGTTGCGGAGGGGGAGGGAAGGGCATCCGACGCCGCCAGCGTGCAGCGGGAGATGCAGGAACGCGTTGCACGACCACGGGGGTAGGGCGAAGGCCGCCCGGTACGCCTTGTGGGCGTATACCTGCAGGTCGTGGTGCCAGCTCGGTGGGGCCAGCACGCCGGAAAACACAAAGTCCCAGCGGGACAGAGCAAGCACCACAAAGGACCGTACTATCAATAGGGGGGACATGGGCTTGTCACGGGTGGAGTGATACACTGACCGGAACGTGCGCGCAGGTCGCTGAGCTTGTCCGTCGGCTTGAGGGTGTGAAATATGGGTATGCCAACGATGAGGGGTGGGGCAGGGAGGGTGCGTGTTTTGAACCTGGGTACTTCCACTATAGCCGGTTGTGGGAGGCCCTCGGCACCGAGTGTGTGGTAGCTGAACTCTAACTTGTCCATGTTGGGCACCCCGTTGGTGTGGAGCGTTGCGCGGACACACTCTCCCGCGATGATGGATACCTGCGCTATGGTGGGTTCAAAGAAGGCGCGGTCATCGCTGTAGCAAACTCTGTTGATAGGCAGGGCTGTGGGGGATGGCCAGGGGGGGATGCGTATGTGCTTCGGGAAGGGGAGGGAGGAGGAGGCGAGGACGGACGCGCCTTGATACCCGTTGGCTGAGAAGGGGTTGCCCTGGGAGTACCCCTCCTCGGGGGTGTAGCCCGGCGTGAGGCCGTCCGCCGACACCACCCTGATGCAAAGTTGGGAGTAGAATCCTGCTGCCCATCCCCCGTAGTTCCATGCCGGGCTGAGCCTGGAGCACAGGGGCTGGACGTGGTCACGCTGCTTCCGCAGGTATGCGTCGGACTCATCCCACCCACAGCGGGCCACGGACCCGTACACTTCCAAGGAGGAGGTGCATGTGGCGCGACGGACTAGGGCTAACTCGGCCGCCCTGAGTTCATCTCGGTACGCGAAATAGTCGGGGGGGTACAAAGCGGATGCTTCGAGTGTGCGGTCTAATTTGGACTTGGCCGCGTGCGCCTCAGCGCCCGTGACCGGGCTTTCGGCCACCACCGGCCGGTAGGATGTCATCAGATTTGGGGGTTTCTTTTTGTCGTTGGGGGGTTTGCCCTTGTAGATGCCATACTGCACTGGCATGCTTGAGAGGGAGGGGATACCGAGCCAGGCTTGTCTGCGCGAGGCCAGCACGCCCGCGCTGAGGCCGAATCCCCCCGGCTGGAGGAGCCGACGAGGGATGTTGTCCACAGCCGTGGCCCAGGAGCCAGGGCGGGATATAGAGGGTTGCATGAGGTGATCTGAAAGCACGGGGTCGGACGAGAGACGGCTGCAGTAGGCTGCCCTGTCCTCAGGGACCAGGGGCTGGAGTCCCAGCCGGAGGAACTGGAGTAATACCCGTACCGGCAGGTCGAGGACCGGGTTGAAAAACGGCTCCCAACACTGTGGGTCGGTGTGCGTATGCAGCCAGTGATCGTCCAGCAACAGATGGCGGTGCTGGACGTTCATTGCTGCCTGAGTGTCAATCTCAGCCTTGAGGGCGTCTGGGGTGGAGAGGGTGGTGCGGGGGTTGGGGGCTATGCGAGAGAGGGGTTTGAGGGGTTGTGCAGGCAGACGCAGGGCGCTGCGAGTGGTGCCGGTGACGACCACCTTGGCTAAGGTAACCGCCAGGCGCTCACGCCCTCGCTCCGCGACTGTTTCGCGAAGCACCCGGGACAGCTCCTGCAGGCGAGTCTGGGACAGGGGGGGGGTCAAGGCGCGCAGGCGCTTCATGACTGTGGCAGCCGTGGGGGGTCGGGGTACAACGGATGACACATAGTGCCACATAGCGCGGACATAATGGTCTGGGGGGGCAGGGTAAAGAGTGATCCAGGCCCACACTGCGTCTACTAGGCCTGAGAGCTGTGTGGCGCGGGCAGGTTCTAGTAAGCGCCATTTGAAGCGCTTCTAGTGGAACGGTTGTGCGGCTGGATCGTGAGCGTCGATGGTGGTGACTAGGCCCATGTGGGTGCTGTGAGAGGGGAGGAGGGTGGAGTGGAGGGGGGGGGCATTCGGCGAGGTGAGGATGTGGTCAATGCCTGTGCATCGTTGCACCCCGTCGACCACCGTCCAGGGGGGTGTGCCAAGTGAAAATCCTGAAAAAGTGTTGCGCTGCGCAGCGCGTAGTACAGCGGGGAGGTGTCGCCGAACGCCTCACAATTGAAATCTCCACCCATGATGGTGGCCTGGGGGCGCAACAGGGTGATGAGCTGCTTAACCGCCTGGAGCACGCTCTTTTTCTCAGCGAAGCTGTAGTGGGGCCGGAGGTGTATGGAGACCAGGAGGAGAGCACCATACCGGGTGGTCTCAATGACTACCGCAAACCAGTCAGTGCAGTCCATGGCTACGTGGGGGGTGGAGGGTCCCTTAACCAAAGCCCAAGCCCATAGTATCAGGAAGCCCGTGCCTGCCCCTTGCGTGCGGCTGATGACGTAGCCATAACGCCTGGGGATGCTGTGGCGTAGGCTGCGATCCGACCGGGTCTCCTGATATAGGCCGTAGCCTATGTCCATGGACAGGAGGTAGTTCTCAAGGTCCTCGGTTTTGGTTTCCACACCACCGAGGTTGTTGCAATACAGGATGGTGGGGATAGGAGGTGAGGGAGGCGGGTCCAGGAACCAACGTGCAACTGCTGCGCGGGGGGGGGGGGGGGGGGCAACTGGGACCACCGCCGACGAGAAGCAGCTACGCTCGCCGGTGGTGAGGGAGACTGGGATTGCGTTAGGGACCAGGACCCCGGCCACATCGGAGGAGGACCGGTCCGCTAGCTCCGTACGGCAGGTGACACCGAGGGGCCGGGGAGAGGTGCAAAAAAACTCAGGGTAGTGGGTGAGGTCAGAGGGGCCATGGACGACCGCTGCTGGGCGCTCTGGCCGCCCGCATAGGGGGCAGTGGGGGGCTATGATGAACACGTCAGGGGGGGGGAGGTTGCAATCCGGGAACCATTCATGTCCCCGGCGCGCGTAGCAGAGAATGCCAGTAGGTGCTGGCGGCAGCTGTCGCATTGCGTCCCAAAACCAAAGCATGTCGCCATGGGGGTTGAAGAAAGGGGGGGTCACCAGTGCAACATCGTGGTGGCGGAGCATGTGCTCGCGCGTGCCAGATAGCCAACGGAGGGTGCTGGAGGCAACCATGCGCCATAAGGAGGTGGGGAATAACAGTAGCGGCCGCCAGACCGCAGGAGGAAGGTGTGCGCGCGCCTGGACACGGAGCTGAGCTTCGGGGGAGGGCGCAAGGAGGGGGGGGCACAGGAGGGCGAGCCCGCCCTGGGTGACGCAGTGGGGGCATTGGGGGGGTTGGCAGTGCATGTGGAGTGCAAAGAGGGCGCCGCAGGCCCAGCAAGCCATCCACCGTCCTGTCTGAAATGGGCGCTCTGACTGTTCTAGGGGGAGGAAGGACAAGAAAGCGTGTATCTGGCTGGGGATGCGGGCAGTCGCATGACGGAGGGTGTGGGTCTCAGCGATGGACTGAGCCACGCGGAGGAGAGGGGCGAAGGGGGTGATGGTGCGTGGGAGGATACGGGGGAGGTGCAGTCAGCGGCGTATGGTGCCATCGAAGGGGGCCGTGTCCGCGCCGCGGGCCCCACCCGGGGCTGGCGGGGGAGCGGGTAGTGGCCACGGGGCAGGGAGCCGTGGTTGCCATTGGCCTGGACGCGAGACCACCACCGCCGCGCTTGAGGGGTCCCACGGGGGGGGGCGTGCCCGGTGTGCGTCCTGGTGGTCCCCTAGGCGGGGGCGCTTGGCGTCCTTCTTGGGCCTGTCCCTGGGGGCGGCCTGGGTAGGGGCGACGGCGGGCGCTGAGGCGTCACAGATGTCGCTGGACCTCTCGATTGGGGAGCCATCACGCCGCGTGCTGGCCAGGGTGACCGACCACTGGGGCGGCACTGTGCTGGTGTCCAGGTACGTGCGGTCCGCACTGGAGGTGAAGAGGGAGGCCCATACGGACTCGTCCACTGTGGCGATGCCGACACGGCGGCTGAAGTGAGGGAGGGTGGAGGGGGTTTTGGCATGACGCCATGGTGTGATGATCTCGTCTGCAGCTGGCGGCGCCTACTGGCCGATCGCCATTCGCTGCCCTTCCCTTGGACCCTTTCCCTCCATAGGCGGTGGTGCCCATCGGCTTCTCACCACCCTTTGACCTTCCTCTTCCTCCCTGCCCTAACCTTCCCTCTCCCCTCCCCTTTCCCTTCCCTTGGCCTCTCCCTCCGTAGGCTGGCGGGGGGAGGCGGGGGTTTGCGGGTTCAGGCCCCGTGGGTGGACGGGTGGGGCAGAGAGCCGACCCGGCAACGCATTTCGTTCCCCCACTGACGCGGAGGAGGGGTATTCTGATGTTGATGGGGTTGAGGCGTGCTTAAGCCCCGAGCGTTGACGCCCCGGACAGGCCTGAGCAGGAGACCGCACATTCGACATCAAGTCAGCAAATGCCCAGACATAAGCAAGAGACTGGCCACACTTCGGGAGTTCCTGAAGAAGCAACCCCCCCCCTCCCCCCGCCCCTCCCGGACCCCCCCCCAACCGAGGCCTTGTGCCACCCCCCCCCCCCCCAACCAAAGTGACCATCGAAAAAACGAAATTTCGGATGTCGGGCCATTTTTTCGCACACAAACGCTTCAGTCCCCCCCCCCCCCCTCCCCCCTCCCTCCGCTCTTCTCATACATCCCTGGCCTGGGTGTCGCCCTTGGAGGTGAGG
This sequence comes from Eutreptiella sp. 'Long Island Sound 2002', assembly GCA_964036045.1. Taxonomy (NCBI): domain Eukaryota; phylum Euglenozoa; class Euglenophyceae; order Eutreptiales; family Eutreptiaceae; genus Eutreptiella; species Eutreptiella sp. 'Long Island Sound 2002'. The sequence continues at coordinate 11,789,568 of OZ038387.1, read as the reverse complement.
CGCCGCCGCGCCCGGGAGCCTGGGGATGGCGCGCCGCGCCCTGGGGCGTGTGCACGGGGGCAGGACATGGCACACTGCACCGGTGAACCGGCGAAGGCAGGGGAGGGGAGATGAGGGGGCGTGTCTTGGCCTTGAGGTACGGTCGGGCATCGGATGCAGACGCTGCCATGATCCGTCCGGTCCGGCTCCTCCCCGTGGTCCAGGGATGCATTAGAAGGGACAGGACCTCCCAGGCGGCCCCAGAAGCAGTTGGATGGGCGCTTAGGGTTGTCAAAGCGGTTGGGGGCGGTCGCTGTCGGTTACAAATGCCATTGAGGCCGGCACTTGCCGTCAGGGGGACAGTGGCTGGGCATAGGCTGGGCGCCCTGGAAGGGGGGGGGGAGGGGGGGAGGCTGCCCACCCCACCCAGTGTGCCCCTGCACCGCCACTGCACACCACAGGATGTCCCGACGCCACCGAGACTGAGTGACCCCACAGGGGGGTCGCCAACGCCCAGCGGAGCCGCTGGGGTCCCTGAGGCGTCCAGTGGTACTGCCAGTGCGCGCAGGGGATCGGGCACCCAGAGGGCCAACCCTGGGGCCCCTGCAGCGCAGCATCGTTTGTCGCCTGTGCCCGGGGGATCCAGCACCCAGTTGGCCGCCACTGGCGTCCCTGCGTGGCACTGTGGAAAGGAGTGGTGGTCCAGGAAAGGGAAGGAACCTCAGACAAAACCGGGGTGGGCAGACCCAAGGACGACGCAGGCGCACGCGCCACCCGCGTCAACCATAATGGAGCGCACGCCACCCGCAACCACCAAGGAACGCGTCATGCGCACGCGCGACCCACGGAGTGGTGGAGCGCAGGGGGTGGACGGAAAGGCGCTTGGAGGAGTGGGACACCTGGGCCTCACGCACACGGAAACGTGGGAAGGCAGGTGGTGGACGACCGCAGGGCGGAGGTCTGTGGGCAGCGAAAACCGTCAAACGACCCCCGCACCAACCAGCACAACCCCGGTACACCAACTACTGGGCACCGCTAACGCACAAACGGCACCCGCCGCAACCAGCACAGCCCCGGCACACCAATGACGGCGCTCCGCGAACGCGGACACACCACCAGCAGGAGCACCGGCCGCAGCGGCCGACAGAACGCAGCGACCCGACGCAACACGCGAAGGGGCGAACGGGTGACTGTCCAGGGCCCCGTAAAGAAACAGCATCCCGACGGAATGTCACACGGGGGGGGGGGGGGGGGGCTGCCCCCCCCTTCCAATGCATCCCTGCCGTGACCCCCGTGGGGGATAGCGCTGTCCGCGAAGGGCCGGTGGCGGCATGACTGCCTCCGGGGCTTTGCGGCCCCATTTGAGGGACCGGAGGTCCTGCAGGGCCCTGACAACTTCGGCAGCCCCACCGCAGGCCATCTGTTGCACGGCAGTGAGGGAAGGTCGCTGGGGGAGGCGGATGACCACCTCTCGGCATCGGCAGGGGCCACACCGTTGCGCACCGGCTGGTCCTGCCCCCCCCCCCCCCCCCGCACATCCTGACAATTGCTTCGGTGGTGCAGGGAGCCAACCCAGGGATGCATTGGAAGGGGGGGGGGGTACCCCCCCCCTCCAGGGCGCCCAGCCTATGCCCAGCCACTGTCTCCCTGACGGCAGGTGCCAGGCTCAATGGCATTTGTAACCAACCGTCCCCAACCGCTTTGACAACCTCCTCCAACCGCCCGTCTAACCGCCTCTGGGGCACCCTCCGGAGTCCCTTCACTTCTAATGCATCCCTGCACCAACCCCCAGAACTCCTGGACCCCATGCCATCCAAGCACACTGTACGCCGGGTGGGGTGGGTGGGGGGGTATGGCTACGGATGCCGCCCACCGTAGCCTGACTCGCCCTCTGAAGTGCACAATCTTCACCAAACCTCTATGAATCCGTAAAACGCTCTAAGGCCGTCAGAACGACCCTCAACAAAGTTGTGTGCTCCTGCAGAGCCTTCTCCAACCCTGTGCTGCGGTGTGCAACCCCAGAGTTTGGCTTCACAGGCCAAGAAAATTTCGGCACCTCTAACAACTCAGGGTCCCCCCCCCCTCAGCAAAACTCTGTGCAACCCTCTAAGACCCTCAAGGGGCTTTTCAATCCCCTTCCCAAACGGCCCTCCGCAGTCGCCACCCAAACCCCGCAAGTGCCGACAACAGTGACCAACTCTCTGCCAGCCTCCGCCACTCCTTCCGGCACGGCCCTCGCCGACCATCTGCCTCCCTCTCTCATTCGTGCAGTTCAATGCTCTGGAAAGCAAGTCTGAAGCCTTTGGGGTGCATCCATGGCACTGGTATTGGACACAGGGCTTGCCTACGATCCTGGGCACGCAGGTGCGTGTGGCTGTACATGTGGCATGGGTTTGGTTGTCCTGTCGGCGGGGACGTAGTCATGGCGTGCAATGCCCGGGATTCCACTCCTGCAGAACAATGTGGGCAGAGAAGAGTCATGTTTTCCAGAGTCTTGCCGAGTGCTGGAAGATGATGAATGTAGTAAGAACGAGGAGGGGGGCCAAGATGTTGTGTGTTTCACGCGTCTTCGCAGAGACGCGGCCCTCGGCAGCTTTTTGGTGTGATTGGGACTCTGGAAATCTGGACTCCAGGAGTAAATCCAGGAAGGGGACAAAAGGCCTCAATGGCATTTGTAACCGACAATAACGGCCCCCAACCGCTTTGGCAACCTCCTCCAACCGCATGTCTAACCGCTTCTGGGGCCGCCTCTGAGGTCCCTTCCCTTCTAATGCATCTCTGGTGGTGAGTGTGATGGGGGTGGCCAGGGTTCTACTCACGCCAGCGAACATGTGCAATCCTCTGAGCGGCGGTTACTGGAGTAGGGGACTGCAGTGGCTGATAGTCTCTGCATCTCCCGGATGGAACCCGCCCCTCACCATCTCATGCGATACCCCCCAGACTACAGTGCCAAACCACCCTGACCTTTCCCCAAAGGGCAAAGTGCCTCCAAACGCTGCGGACCACTGCCGTTTGACACGTGGTGATCCCCTGTTTTACATTTCCCACCGCATTTGTGGTGGTGAGCACCCTCCAGACTTCGTTGTCATGGCAACGACTTCGTGTGCTTTGTGTGAAGCATGCGCTGGCGTGGGAGGGGCACCACGGGCAGGCCACGGCTCAGTGGCGAACCGGCGGGGGCGGGGGCGGGGGGCAGAGGCCCCCCAAAACGTTTGTGTACTAAAATCGACCTCCCATTTCGGGCCCCTTGGATACATTTCATTTTTCTCCTGAGGAATTGTCTGATGTGGGTGGGGGGGGTGGGTCAGGCGGAGGAGCCCGGGCTGGCATCCCCCCCCCCCCCCAAGTACCGGTAAGCCGTGGCCTGGCCACATCCATTTCATGCCCCCCCCCCCCCAATCGCCCCCCCCTGTGCCCTACGGGCTGGTTCGGGGCAGGAATGCATTGGAAGGGGGGGGTGGTATCCCCCCCCCCCTCCAGGGCGCCCAGTCTATGCCCCGCCACTGTTCCCCTGACCACAAGTGCCAGCCTCAATGGTATTTGTAACCGACAGTAACCGCCCCCAACCGCTGTGGGAGCCTCCTCCAACCGCCTGCCTAACCGCTTCTGGGTCTGGCTCTGAGGTCCCCTTCCTTCTGATGCATCCCTGGGTCGGGGTATTCGCCTCTCGCTAACAACGCTCGTCTGTGTCCAGATTGTCGCGGTCGTGGCGAGTCTGTACTCCCCTTTGACCCCCGCGCTTC